>JAJVSH010000221.1:0-83141 GCA_021460005.1 Tetramorium alpestre
CGTGAGCAGGCGCATCTAGCTTCGATACAAACGTCGATACAGGCAACCAGGAGTCGTCGTAAATTCGTTTCTTCAATGCTCATACGCATTATTTCGCGCATGGAGAACGAGTATCGTCTTCCCGTTATCACCCGGAAATGCCGAAAGCGGCGCACCGCTTTACGATCTTATTAATGAAGGTGGTTCTTTAATCAGGGATAGTGCTCTTCTTATTGGATTTCGAATGTTCGCGATATATCTGGATTCTGGATCTGGTAATTCTGGATTAAATTAATAAGAACGTAAAAAGTACTATTACATGATGCCGATATGGAGCAGACACATCTTGTTAATTCGACGCAATCGATGAGCTCAGATTAATAATTTTGCATATGATAATTAATGTTGCATCGCAACGATATATACCTACATTGCACATTGATATTTTACGCTATTTAAATCGGTCGAAAGTACTGTTTAAAAAATAATACTAATACTATTTTAAATAGAAAGAGGATTCATTCTAAATTAATAAAAAAAGTTCATATTTTCTTTTAGAAATCTCATCACTGATATTAATCAAAATTTTAGGAATGCAAATGTACGTGCCGATAAAAATGATTTCGTCTTTATTTTTTCTTTTTATTCAATTTATCGTGTAATCCCATTTTTCTTCTTTTTATAATACGTTTTTTTTTTTTAAAGATTGCACCATGTCGAAAAATCGGATAAAAGCACGGGGCGTTTTTAATTTATTCTACTGTTTTATTTTTCGTAAAGCTCTCTATTTTGATAGAGGCACATAAACAGAGGGGAGCGGCAATTCAGAAGTGAAAGCCTCAGCCTCGCCGGCTCGTTTAATGTTAATTACATGGCGCATAGCGAGCTATGGCGCGGTATGGGTGGCACTCTCAAGATAATTCGATGCAATTTGTCCTGCAACCTCTGAAGGTAGTTCGGCTGAAAAGGGATAAAGGCTACTTTCTACACTCGACGACGATTATCGAGCGGTTTTAATAATTAATTTCATAACGACGTCGTTAAAGTTCCGCTCGTCGTTGATGCTTAAAGATCAGTTTAATTTTGCGACCCTTCTAAAGTTTCGCGTCTCCGCCGCGACGTGCGTCTCGCTCTTCATCCTCCTTCTTGAAACCCGTCGTATTTATAGAGGATAATTGTCATCGCTACGATTCATCTCCCTTTAAGTTTTTCCACCGCGCCATAATGAAATACCGTTGCGCCTATATTTGTGAAAAATTTTTTTCGACAGATGTGCCCGGCGATTTTCCTGGTTTAAGCAAAATTGTGGCGTGGAAAAATATCTCGGAATTTCATTTCCGCCCGCACTTCAATTCGTTTCGCGATATCTCTCTCAATTCGATGCTATCGCGACGTTACAGTCGATTCACACGATACGTTCGTATTTCTATTTTTATCAGCAACTCTCGCAGTATTGAGTAAATATCCGCTGAAATTTTCTACAGTCCTTGTTAAGGCGACCGAAGGGCGCGTAAAATTCACATCTAATTTTCCCGGAAGTCACATTTCAATAACTCGCAGATTCCGCTGAACCGGCAATCGATGCTCGCTCATGGGTACATGCCATGTGAGGAATACGACGCTCATTCAAGACGACGTCGGCAAGTTGGCCCCTACTGGGGACTAAAAGGGGAACGAGGAACTCCTACCTAGTACCTACGGAGAGCAGGTAGAGCTCGAGCGTACGGGGTAGAGAGAAATAATGCGAGTGCCGCTGGAAAGCGGTGCCCGACAAAATTACAATTTGGGGGATGTAATTCCGCCCCGGAGAAATGGCCTCCACATACCGCGCGCGGCGGGGGCGAGGACGGATAGTCGGATGAGGGGTGCAAGTAGATGGGCGGGAGGAGCGGCGTTGAAGGTGGGAGAGATTTATCAACAGCTCGTTCCGCACTAACTAGACGCCGGAAACTCGAAAGATATTGCATCAGCGAGGCGATGATAGTGCCACGACGACTGGCATTAAATTGCATCCGGCCGTTGCAGGAATTTAGCCGCCATTACGGCATCCCTCGTCTAGCCCCCCTGCCGTGTGTACGCCTTCCTGCCACTTTCTGCACACCTCTTCCACACACGACGAGGTGGGTGCGAACGGCTCGTCAGACGTTCCGGCGACGTCGGTCGCGAATATTAACCGAGCTCTAGGCCTTATTATTGATTATGTAAAGATATTAATAACGCTATGTGTGATAAATAATAGGATAATAATAGTTTCATCTTCCTAATAAACCTAATATATATAACATAGTAATATAATTATGTCATGTTTGCATTATAACATCGCAATTTATTTGGAAGAAATATTGTCGTGATTGAAAGCAGCTTTAAGATTTTTACTGTGCAAGATTTGTGACTAATTAAATCTGCATTGAATTTTTCTAAAGGCGATTGTGCAAAAATGAAAATTAACACGTAAATGCAAATTAGCGTGTATAAATTTTGCGCATAAACGCAAATGAAAAAGTTTCTAAAATATTCTATAGAACGCGAAGCGTATTTGTCTTTCTGGAAAGTTTTTTTCGATCAAAATTGCCAAACGAATAAATTACTTCCTTTCTCTCACATCGTAAAAATTCACTTCAAAATATGTTTGTATTGTTTGCTTTATTGTTTTACTGTGTGTACGCATTATCACCGATAAAAATGTAATTAATAAAGAATTTGTCCTCAGGCGAATTGAATTTGTGCGAAGAACAACGAAAATATCGCGAGAAGAACAATAAAAGTAGTAATTCTTCCATTATCGAATTTTTGCGCATTAATATAAAAAGAATTACGATCTGTATCATAACGTGTATCGTACATGATTGACGAATTGAGACTTCTAAGCGAGAAATAAAATAATGAAGTAATAAAATACTCACTTGATCACTGCTCTCCGTCGTCGCTTTCTAGGTCGCCTTCTGTTCCTTTGAGATTCTTTTGTCGCACTCACACGAACACTCACTCGCGAAAACACAGTTAATTACAATCGCGCGATACGACAGTTCCGACGTACGCGAGACTTTACTACTTCTATTGCGATTTAACGATTGATTTGATTAAAATTCAAGAGACCGTAAAAATATGCAATGTAATTGAAACTCGACATTCCCGTTGCGTATTGCTTCGATCTCTACGAATGAATGGCTAGTGAAATGTGTTCCGCTTGAACAAGCATTTACCTTCTCGATAATCATACAAGTCATTAATCGTAAGAGCTAGTTAATTGCGCAAGGGATGGTAACTGTTTATTATTCACAAAGAATAATCGTATCTCGAGAAAACGTTTGTAATCTGCCATTCGATTAAACTTTGATGTGCGCATAGATCTCCCGTATAGTATATGTATAATGGAGCGATAAAAAACAATACCAAGGAATAGTATATAAGGATTAGTATATTAAATTAATAGTAATTTCGGCGATAAACGAGGAAAACAATATCAAGGCTACGCGCCAATTCTCCAAAATACTTATCGTTCTTAAGGAAAACAAGACCAAGGCTACGCGTCAATTCTTCAAAATATTTATCGTTTTTGAGGAAAACAATACCAAGGCCTCCCGTCCAATTCTCCAAAATATTTATCGTTTTTGAGGAAAACAATACCAAGGCCTCCCGTCCAATTCTCCAAAATACTTATCGTTTTATAATATAGATTTTTATAATATAGATTTTCGTGAGTGCCGCACATTTGAAATTGATTTCGACGGACTGATTACGCGTTGACTCTACATTATAAAATCAGAAGAATAGAAACATTATATATACACATGTATATTGTATGTATATGTGTGTGATTTTAATTTTAAATTAAAAATTAAATCAGTCACGAAAAATGTGGTGAGCCACTTTCTTAATTTATTAAAATCATATCAAGTAACTTCTCTCGAGATATAAAAGATATTATTAATGAGTTAATTTTGACATTCAAATTAAAACAAAGTTCAATATTATTTTCTAACATTAGATCCTATTTAAAATTAAATCTAAGACTCCAGTGGTTCTAAAATGAAAATTAATTATTTTGAATTATTAATCTATGAGATTATATTGATATTGATTAATTCCAAAAATAAAATTAATTTTATTTGGAGATTTCTGTTAGAAACATTTGAATCGAAATTGTGGATTAATATAATCCACTAATATATTCGTATAAAAAAATAGCAAGATGATTATAAGGTATATGATTGTTCGAAAGCCAAGATTTCAGCGCGTTTTTAATATGTGTAAGATAACACCTCGAATGATAAAGTTGCGAAATATTGATTAATTACAAGAATTAATTTTGTTCTAAAAATCGATCTCTATTGCTTATAATAAAACTCATTATATCTTCAAATTAATTTGTTATTATTACTTCATGTATAATTTTTTACCTCGAGAGAATTATTTTCATAATTTTATTAAATTATTAAAATTATTAAAATAAAAAATCTAATTAATTATAATTACATGCATACTTATAAACAGTATTATATAATATAATGAGGCTTTTGTTTATTTCCTAACGTACGTTAAGCACAAAATACGTGAAATATTATTAATAAGTCATCGATATATTATTCATTGAATCATTAAATTAATTAATCATTTAATATTATGTTATTTTGCAATTTTTATTGAAAAGACAATAATAAACTAACTACACTTAAATCATAAATGTAAAAAGCATAATGTAAAATATATTTCTATCGTAATGTACCAATTACTTTTATTATCATTTTAATTATCATTTGTTGAAAGAATATATATATATATTCTTATTATTATATATATATATATATTTAAGTAGTAGTAGATTTAAGTATATATATAATATAAGTATATATATATATATATATATATATACATTTATTAATAAAATTATTATTAATAAATTCCAACTATGAATTGAATAATTCACAATCGATTGTGTATAATAATCATTCACTCAAAGGCAACGTAAAAATGAAGGCGTAACAAGATGAAGGCGGATTTAAAGATGAAGAGCGAAAGGCAAACTTAATTGGCGGAGAGAAGCATAATTTGCGCGAGGCTCGATCGAGCGACTTGCAAAGGGATTAACGCCGCGCTCACGGAGATTGGACTTGTCGAAGCAGACGCCATCGGAGTTATTCCCGTGAAGATTCATGAATGTTTACTTCAAGTCGCGCCGTAAGTCCGTATCCGCGCGAGCTGGATCCATTCGTTTGTCTTCCGCCCGCCGGTATAAATCATTAGATTTACGGCCGCCGGCGTGTTACGTACCTCCACTTCAGGCTCGCACTCGCGAGTTTATTACATTTGACCCGACACGGATCTGTACTATTGAGACGCGACATAATAAGCTCAGACTCGGCATAATGGAAATTGATGGATCACTCTCGATCGATCTCCACGTGTGCGAGCATCTTCGCAGAGCCATCGGCACACAATACGATACCCGCGATGTCTTACCGCGATGTTCGCCAATATATCGACAAGTTTGCGACAACGTCAGTCGTTTCGCAGATCGGGCCTTCGGGACGATATCGTCCGAGAGAGAAAAATATCACGCGGCACGAATATTACGAGTCGCGTTGTGTAGCGTGTCACCAAAATGCCGCAGATTGTTGCATCCGACAAGAGATGTGATCGCGTTTACATATGTATGTGTGCCTGGTGGTCGGTGTCTGCACGCCGCGTGTGCTACTAATTCGTATTTAAAGCTTTATCGGACGCGCCTCGTGCCCCGCACAACAATTTCACGGTTCACAGAAACCATCCTGCATTTAGGATCACCGCCACCAACACCATCGTTCCCGCGCGCAGTAGGCGTGTACCTACATACATATATCGCGCGGTCGTGCGCATTCAAGCTCCTCGAGTACGTACCCGCTCCTCGAGTACCAGCGGTAGCAGTCACTTAGATAAGTACTTCGCCCGGGTACCTTCTGTATAATGAATGAACAAGAACTCTCGTCTGGACGGTAACGGTGGATCTACTTGGATATCCTTGAATGATTGTATATTTTTCTCTCTCGAAGTAGTCTACAATATATTCTCCTCAGTCGCCACAATTTTCGATTTATTGACATATATATATATATAATTTTTATTTAAAACTGACTTTTATGCACAATTGATCAAACTCAATTTTGCCGTGGAAATTTCCACCGTAATTCGGAAAAACGCGAAATAATTCAATGAGGGATCACAAAAAGACGTCTGTAAATTTCATTATAATTTTTCAAAGATAATTACGTTTATCTCAATTACGTTCAATCCAATTTTACTTCACGTCTTCTCGGCATTTCGCACGTCTTGGGAAAATCAACGCAGTATATCGAAGGTATTTTTTTCCGACTGTCGCTACTAATTTACACGAGCTCATTGGCCCGCAGCATCACTATGTTAAATCGCTTCAGCCCCCCCCCCCCTTCTCGGAATACCTCTCTCTACTTGGCTATGCACTTTATCCACCTCTCCGTCGCCGCTGGATGCAATTTTAATCCCGAATTCCAAGAAAATTACCTTGCCGTCAGAGCTGTTTAAGGGGGTACTAGATGAGATTGCCTCTGTTACCTGTCAGCCCACTTGACATATAGTATATTATGCAGCGGGCTGTTCGAACTAGTCTTGAGATTATTCTCTAATTTAAATTTCTATTTTCCTTTCGCACTGCCGTTGCCGCCGCTGTCGAGCCAGGAACAACCGCGTTTTAATAGCGAGGGAGAGGGCAGATGGATGAATTTCAGAGCTGCGGCTTTGAAAATTTCAGCGCCCGCGTGTTTTCACAAACAAACAGGCGTGATCGGACGGGCCGTTTGTATTTTTGAATTGAAGCCGATGTTAAATTTTTAATTGTAATTTTGTTACGAAAGTTTCCCGCTATTGTCGGATGAAACAAAGCCCTTGCGGCAGTTGTTAGTTACATGAGTTATAATTGGTGGAAACTGCAGAACGCGTATTGAATACGGATGTATACATATATATATGCATATATCATTTGGTCATTTGTGGGTGTTTTATGTTATGGAAATAACAAAACCTACCTGTAACGTTGAAAGCTACGCCCTTAGAGAGAAGGTAGTTGCATCCAGCTGAATAAAGAAAGAATGGTAGGGCTAATGGTCCAATAACATTGGACGAAATAATATTCAATATACGCTCAAATGTACGTCGAGAAAATGGATGTATAATAGTCTGAAATTTCTACGAAACAGTGATAATTTCGTCCGATGTTATAATTAAATAAAATAAACGTAATAACAATATTAATAACTAACTAAATATCAATAATAGACCACGACGATTAATAATAATAGTAACAATAACGACTTTATTGCCACATACATAAATAAATGGACATGGCCGATGTACAGCGTACAAGCTGGATCGCGATCCGATCCGGTTGCGTCAAACTACCGTCACAATCTCTCATGTTCTCACGTACACCCACGCACACAAACACACACACACACACACACACACACACACACACACGCGCACGTACATATACACACTTTCTCTCTTTCTTACGCCTTTTCCGGCGGCACGCGCAGCCCGATGCAGTCGTCGCCCTACTTACAACAACGCTTCTACTTTGTATCGGAGCACGGGTTAAACAGACACCGCGTTAGAAATAAGCGATTCGCGAGGAGTAGTCTCCCAGGAAGGGGTTGCCTCGCGCCATCAGCACCGTGCGAGAGCGCGGGGCTTATGGAGAGCTACGAACGATTTGCCTACAAGTGGTTACGCCGCGCGAGGCGTACAACCCGATACACAGGATATAAAGTATCGAACGCGCAAGGAGGTGCTACCAAGGGACAGGAACAAAAAAAAGGGATGATTTCGAGGAGTTCGTCGATATGATTTTATCGAGCGCTGTCTAACGGGAGATGAGCGCGTTTCGTCCCGGCGATACAAAGCGTCCCGAATTCCCGTCTTCATCTGTCGTCTTCACGTTTAATCGTTTCGCGCGATTAATGTCGCATCCAGCATGCAGCCACTTAATTTTTCTCTTTTTCTTAAGTCTGTCGCATCGAAGGTGGATATGCAAAGTTTCGATATTTGAGGAACGTGACAATATTCGGAAAATTATATATAATTTTGGGGAACATCGCATTTCTCAAATTTCAGCATTGACTTTATAACTTTATACACTGAGCATCATTCAGCATAACTTTATACACTGAGAGAAAAATGCAGTTACTTTTAGACCCAACCACAATTTTATAATTTTCTAACAATAAATATGATTAACTTAACTATATGCATCATTATGTTAATCATAATTATCATTAGAATATTTCGGGACTTTGTATCGCTGAACTTAAGATTAAGGACCTCGCTTCTAACGATGAACGTGATATGTGAATTCGGTCCGAGCATTGCACATCACGGAGTAACATCAGGGCGACAGTGCTACGTACACATTATATACGTTCTATTCGTGGTATCACGGTATCCGATTTCCTTGGGATCCTCGATAGATATTTCGAAGGCCCCCGCCGGGGGAGAAAATATACAAGTTCGGGCCGAGCGAGCGAGATGGCGAGGAAACGTCGCGTTGCGAGACGTCTTTTACGAGATGTAAGATGTCGGCTTTCGGGAATCTCGCGCTTACCCTCTCGCATTGACTGATAGCGTTGGCGCGAGAAAAAGTTAAAGGGAGGATCTTCCCCTTGGTGAACGCCGCTCGGAAGAATATTCCTCAGAGAGAATTCCTCAAATACCCGCGAATTCGAGAGAGAATTTTTCCGGTCAAGTCCCCGCGAGAATTCCCTTTGTGTCCCGCGCGACGTGTGCGTTTCCTGCTGCGAGGGAAACGCCCGACGCGCGTTTATTCGCGCGTCTCGCCGCCGCCGTCACCGTCGCCACCGGATCGGTCGGATATTTCACGGGACGAAGATTGGCTCGCGCGTGAAACGCCGTGACTACGGAAGATTGACGTGTGCCTTAAGCGCGGGATTGAAGCCGCAGCAACGCCCGATTGTGCCCTTGTACGACGACTCAATTAAACGTGACTGACGTTGAAACTATAAAATATGGGGCTGGAAGAGAGAAGGGAGAGACAAAAAAAAAAGAAAAAGCGCTCGATGCAATTCCATTTAATTGACATGTATGCACTTTGGGGAGAGGGGGCGCGACGCCGCTCGTCAGATTAGGCCCTAGATAAACCAGAGATTCTCGAAGGGCGCCCGGCACTTGAAGGCGTATCGTGCATACGCCGCGTTCATTGAAAAATAGCGCGCGTGCTGGGAATAATTAATTAGCTTCAACTATTTCGTATTTACCGAGTTTTCTAACTCTCTCTCTCTCTCTCTCTCTCTCTCTCTCTCTCTCTCTCTCTCTCTCTCTCTCTCTCGCCGCTGACACGTTGCACTTCGGGGGCTTCTTCGCCCATTTGGCGCGATAAGTTCGTTTGATATCATTTGCAGTGTTCCAAGGAAGGCCTCGTCCCCGATTGCGCTGACGGCCGATCGCAGCGCATTTTACGCTCTCTCTCTCTCTCTCTCTCTTCTTTCTCCGTCGCTAAACCACTGAGTCACATAGTTCGCCGTTGATTCCTAATGAATCTGCGCTTTCGCAATACACCATCGCGTAATCGTATTAGCAAATCGATTTGTCGGCCTGACAACTGCCGTCCGGCCTGGCGAGGAAGAGCTTGCCGCTCGCACAGGCACACAGCTGATAGATGGTAGTTTCCTTCTGGCCCTGATGAGAGGAAGATCTGCCGGAGTGCTGCTGCTGCTGCTGCTGCTGCTGCTGTTGCTCCCTGGACGAGTGCCCTTGCACCGGAATCGCCGTCTTCAAGCCCTTTACGTAGACGGACTTGGCATCAAGCCGGATCGTTCCGTGAACGCTCTGCAGTCTTAAATCCGTCAGGCAGGAGGCCGAAATCTCGTTCGCCCAGGACTCGATCACCACCCGCTGAGGAGCGTTTATCTTCAAGGACCTCGTCGCCGATTCAAGCCTGCAGCAAAGGAAACAATTGGATTTAAATGTATGCGCTACGTAGAGAATATTCGGCTTCTCTCGCGCCTTATATTTTAACGGCAAATTCTTCAGTTGACCTGAAGACGATTTTTCCTCGGCGAAAATATCGAGGCAATTTTCGAGTTACAAGCGATTGAAGCAGGAGGCCTTTCTACAAACATTTCCTTCTTTAAGTTTCAAGAAGTTAACTCTTCAACTAATTTCTCAGATGGAATTTACTTTAATAGAACTTCAATTTGCAACTTAATTATAGAGATATATATACGATGCTAAAGATTGAAAAGTTTAGCGATAAATGACGATCTCCTTCGATGTTTTCGCCAAATATTTATTAAAGAATTTGTTATGAAAAAATGCGCGAAAAATAAAACGCTTTATACATGTATATACGTTATCGCGTCTTAATTTTAATAACTGGATAATATCGATTATTAATTTGCATAGCATATTTCTCGAATTAGGATTCAAGTAACAATATCATCGTTAGATTTTCAAAGCAGTTGCCTGCAATCGTATGTTGCCTTCAAAACACGATTATTCCCCATGAATTATCAGTACGCGTGATTAATTGACTTGTATGATTACAACTTGGTGAGTCGAAGCATTGGTTATTTATCAAAAAAGATTCGCAGTAATTTATCAAAGAATATTTTGCACAATTTAATTATGCAATCAAAGTAACATAAAATATAAATAATTGTTATTCCGATTATCACGGCGATAATTGTTTCTTTAATAATTAAATTGGAATATAACGCGTTTTTAATATTTAAATGCCGTGATTTAAATACATATATCACTTATATTTGATGCACGAGACAATAAGTCTTTCGATGTAATAAATATCTATTTTATATCTTCGATATGTCTCTCGATAAATATAATCATCTAAATCGAATATGATTTATTTCGATATTAAAAAAAAATCGATTATCGATATATCGGATCTCCAAAACATCGGCAGTTAATAATCGATTAATTGATAAAAAATATCGAACGTTTCGATTAATTGGTCAACATCGCACATCTACGTTCCCTACGTTCGCCCCGCGCGTTGTAATATTCCACAGGACTCGATCGTCTCCGATGGCCGCGGATTGATCAAGATTCACGCTTCGCGAGTCGCGGACGTGTCGGAGTTCGGCTGTTCGCCGAAATTGCGTAGGTATGCTATCCACGCGGCTCGATTAACTCAAAGAATAAAAAGTAGAAACGAGATGAGTGGCGATTGAGAACTACAAATTATCATCTCGCAGCGATTCAGTTCGCGAGCGATAGTTAACCATCAAATATGAATTTAGAACGTAATTATTATCGAATCTCGTGCATTTTGCTCTCCGTTTTCGAGTCGAAAGCGCAGCGCAGTGCGTCGATTCGGATCGTCGCAACGCGATTTGAAGCAGTGCGAAGCCAGTAATACATAAATCGACTGTCTATTAATCTTGCATTTGCTCAACGGAATTTACGAGTTCGCGTTTATAACGTTTATAATGTATACGTTTACATTAGCAGTGTTGCTCGATATTGCAATTTTCAGACGATCCGTCGCGCCTTAATTAGGTATTGCTTGTGAACTGACTCGCGTAGTATATCGCGCGAGAATCGAGTGAAGTTGCTCCGCCGACATCTTTGTTCGGCGGAGTGACGTAGGCAACGGATCGGCTCCGAGCCGTGTGAATGTCGCGACGCGGTTACTCGGTAAGTGCGATCATAAATGCAAACGCACGTCGACGGCGAGTAGACCCGCATTCTCGGCATTCGTCATTTTTGCGCGGCGCGAACTCGTGCGTGTCAGTGAGCTCCGAAAAAGTGCGTCGCGCGCGACAAAGTGAGGCGCGCCGGGCGGGACGAAGTCTCCGCGACGAAACGAAGCGACGCGATCGGATATCTCCGAGACGTTCGTTATAAGACTCGCACGCGTGTCCCTTTCGCCCCGTGACGTTAATCGCCGCCTTCAAATGCACGTGTATCATTTATTCCAGCCGTTACGGCGATTTTCCCCGGATCGAGGCCGCGAGCAACAGGTGTAGCGTCGCCGCGCCGCGCGGCGGATATCACGTGAATTGGCCGCGCGACTTCCGCAAACGCGAACGCTCGTTTTCCCGCCGATTTGGATTCACAAAGCCGGCTGTACACCGCGCGAATTCGCGAGACGTCGCGAGTGCGGAGACGCGGACGATGAGGTGATTTCTACGTGCGGCGGTTCCTTCGCGTTGCTTTTTTGTCGCGATACAAGGACGTGCGATCAAAGTGTAAAGTTAGTAGTGCCGTGCGAAGTCCCGCGCGATCAGAATTAACCTCATTTTTCAGCGAACTGATACTGTGTGAGCATCGGCAAGGAAAATGTTACTGTACGATGTGTGAAAGTGAAAATCTGAAGAAGAACCTGATAAAAAGGGAATTCGAAGCATTCTGAGAGAAGGAGCAGGCCTGGGAAGGCATCGGGCAACGGCGGAGCAACTCCAAGGTGAATACTTGATTTTACTTAATATTTTTTATTCAACTCTCTTGTATGGAATTAATCATTCATTCTCGTGAAACATTTTTGATCTTGTATTTTATAGAAGTTTTTATATGTATTAAAATTAGTCTGATTCTTATATTTATGTAAGAAATAAATTTTTTGATTTATATAAAGTTTAATATCAATCTTACAATCAAAAATAACTTTTCATGGAAGTTATATAATTACTTTAATAAATATTACTTTAATAAAAATTGAATTAACATTTTCAATGCGCATAATAACGTTAAAATTATTATTAAAATATTAATCATTTTGAATGCTCGCATAATAATTTGAATAATTTATTTTACAGATCAACGTAGCTACGATGCAGTTACAACTCCGCTGTTGCGCATCGTACTTGTAAGTGACAATTTATGTTTTATTTTAAATCAAAATAATGGATCTGTGAAAATTACAAGTTACACATTACATATAATGAATTTAGATTTATATATATTTATCACGTTTCACAGATCCATTGTTTTAAGATGAATGGGTTTAAAAAGATTAAGGTCAACATTGAATTCTAAATATAAACTATTATCGACTTATTTTTTTGGATACGAAGATATCTTTGTATAAATATAGAGCACATTACGAACTAGAATTTATTTCGTTATTTCGTTTGGAGTTTATGTGAATATAGCGTATCTATTTATTAACACACGTTATATATGTTTTCTTTAAAAATATTGCAAAATTTATCAATTATTTAAAATTTATGAAACTTGCAAATACGTATCATAATAATGATAAGAAATATTTTATGAATACAGACAGCTCGATAAAAAAATAAGCTATGATAGATTTTCTGTAGAGAATTATAAAAAATTTTGTAAAAGCATCACTTATACATAGATGCAGAGTATTTTGTAACAGATATGATTTTTTCAAAAATTGAGAATACTATGAAAATTTAATATGTTGATATTTTAGAATAATTTTATTATCAAATGTATTTTAATTAATTAATTGCTTAAATAAGAAAAGAAAGTAGAAATAATTAAATATAGTAATAATTAAAATAGTTATTAATCATTTTAAAGAGATATCAAATTTTCATGTTTAATTATTTTTTTCTCTATGATGTTCATACGTTATTATCGATGCATGATAGATGATAAAATTCAGAAAAAGATGTTTACATAAAATATTAATTATAATTTGATACATTCAATTTTTTCCTTTTCCATATATCTATAATAGTATTTGAGACCTATATTATCCTTATTCAGGATTAAATATTAC
The DNA here is from genome assembly GCA_021460005.1 of Tetramorium alpestre. NCBI lineage: Eukaryota > Metazoa > Arthropoda > Insecta > Hymenoptera > Formicidae > Tetramorium > Tetramorium alpestre. Next base: position 13,721 of record JAJVSH010000221.1, read on the forward strand.
ATGTATAAATATAATTATAAAAGAAAATATTTAGAAATATTTTAAATATGCGTGTACTAAAAATAAAAGAGAAATAGAAAATATTTTTATCACACGTAATATATTTCAATTAATATATTTAAAAAATGCAATATATAGTTATATAGAATTATATTAATTCTTACAATGTATTAATTTTGTCTTAATCTTTTATAACCTATCCATTTATTGATTATTTAATTTTGTATTACTCGTAAGAAAAATGATATGAAATTCGGTAAATGTTTTGCCGCAAAATAAAAGAAATTTTCGTACAGATTTTCTCGGAATTTATCTGAGTACATAAAATATTCGAATTTTGATAATGAAATAATATTTGTAACGTTTTATAAAAAAGTTAACTATGATATCTTGGGACAATATGATCATAGTATGTATCAAAAATATCGAAAATTTTCGACATGTATATGAATTATCATATAAGTCTTGACATAAACATCTCGTTAGTCTTCTATTAATTTTTTTTTAAGAAAAGTGTGCAGTGTTGCACAGACATTGCAACGCTTTCTTCTAACTCTATAATTTAAAATAAAACACGGATGCTATAGCTACGCGATCATTGTCTGATGAGCGGTGGCATCGGATTCGCGTACCTCAATTTCAGTGCATTACGTTCCAACAATGACGTGGATTACACCGTAAATCTCCGTGTGCCCGTAAACCATCGTATTATATCCAAGTATTCCAGCAACAGAGTAATATCTGTATTGACTCCCGCGGCCCGAAGTCGAACTCGAGCAATAATCGATTCTCCCTCCGGAGGAAATGGTCCACGCGCCTCGTTCGTCTCCTCCCGTTCTCCGTGCAGCTGCTCTTTTACCACTCTACACCGCCACCTTAGCCCGTCCCCCCGATTTCTGTCTCTGTTCATCCCACCTCTTGGAGAACTCGTAGGATCCGCGGTATTTCATATCTGGCGCAAATCCAATCCTATGAATATAATTTTCCGCGCGAGCAAAGTTTTATTGTAATCGTAAATCCGTCTGTAAATTGCCCGGCGCTATCAATAACCGCGGTGCGGCAGTACAACTCTCCGTTTTGTCCCCCTCCTCTTTGCCATCTTTCCAACCCCTTCGTTCTACCGTCGCCACCATTCGCAGGCTTCGATCTCTCGCCGTAATACACCGCGGTGCTCGCTGAGAGAGATGAGAATGAAGAAGACGGGGGCGGAAGGGTTAAGGGATTGTACGAGCTTATTCGGGTCGAAGGTGCGATGATTGAAGGTGTAGATGGGTGGGAGTTGCCATTTCCGAAACGACTTCTTCGCGAAGGAGTGAAACACCGCTACAACGCGGTCGTACGATCGAACGAGGACGATCGATCGATCCCATTCACTCGGCGTCTTTACTATTAGTTTGTCGGCCGATGCACTACTTCCTAAATATAAATGCACTTTATCCTCGACCTATAAACCTTCGCCTGTCGGAATTTGCCAAAAAAGCGTATTACGATCGTATCTCGGTTTAATAAATAAATTATTTTTGCAACTGTCTGATTTGAACGATAACACCGTTATACGATTCGATTCATATTATATTCGTGTAATTACTACTTGCTGTACGATATAATTATGTGTGGGCATTTATATTGAATTTCAATGAAATTGTTGATACGAATATTAATGATCGCAAATAATTACATGGTATTTGGAAACAATATCTAGAAATCGTCTATTTGTAGATAATGTGTAATATCAGATAATTGAATAGTTGGCGGGGAAATGTACGTCATAACTATTTCTCGATTGCGCAAAATTAAACATACGCGTATGCGTACGCTGTTAAAATATTTGCAATATATTTACTTAAGCCCACGTCCCGATTCTCCCCTGACCAGCGGGGTCTGCACGCTCCCTTGAAAAACGGCACCCCCGTCGCCGGTCACTCTTAACATTTCCGCTCCCACGATCACCTGTTCCCTATCCGCGGAGAACAGCACCCCGCCTCGTGGATCGGTTATTCGGAAACCTCTAGACACACAGTCGACGCGGTCTTCCCCTGAAAATAAAATTTAATCGAATACATTTAATAATTTTAAATTTCAAAATATATTAATAGTTACTCTCTTAAAGTCAATCAGTGAAATCAGTGATTATACACTGACAAACAGTTGTAAGTATACCACTGAAATGATTTCAGTGGTATACTTATAACTGTTTGTCAGTGTATAATCACTTATTTCACTAATTGACTTTAAGAGAGTATATAACACTACGAATGATATTATATAAACGTAAATTAGGCCGTAAAATTTATATAATTTTATTTCTCTCTCTCTCTCTCTCTCTCTCTCTCTGGGAGATTAAGATTACTTTTTGACATCGAGTTATATGTAAAATGCTGCTGTAAGCGAGCATTAATATAACTTACCAACTGTTAATCGCGCGAGAAGCCGACCATCGTGAGATCTCGCTGAGGCCGTAAAATTACTCCATGATTCCAGCACTAAGTTTTTGCCCCTCCGAGATCTCAGGCTGGAGGCCACGAGGGCGTCTAACACGGCAGCTTGACCTCTTAGCTCGATTCCCCCAGGCACCACTTTTAGCGAGCCGATACCTTCCTGAAAGAAAAGGAAATGACTGTCAGGACAGAGGGGGCGAACAACCGTCGAAACTTTCTAGGCCGCGGCTATAACGTTCGATAAAAATAGAGCAGCGCCTCGCCACGATTTATTGCACCCTTGTACACCCATTCTATTTTCTATTAAATTGACAGCTGATTCAGGCTTTCTGTTTCCTATAAATTCTGTTTTGCCGGTTGCTAAAATACAATACAATACAATTCCTAACGANGTTTCAACCGAATTCCCGATTTATCGGGATACGGATTGTTAAGGAGAAATCGAACGTTAAATTACGCATAAAAATTAGCGTCAATATTAAGATAGGAAGTAATAGAACAGCGTACATTAAACCGAAACGGTTTAAGATGCTTCCCGGGCGCCGTATCGTCGCAGGCAAAGCCGGAATTTATTAAAATCGGACCGCACGTCGGGAAGCCTCGCAATATCGATACCTTCGAGATCGAGTGAACGCGCCGTCGTGCTCCTATCGTAAAATAAAATAATATACTCCATTACTGCGTCGAGTTTCAGCGTGGCGGTATTAAGTATCGGCGGCTCCCCGCCATTATTGCCACTTCAGACGTTTGAATTATAAATGCGGCGATGAGCTACGTGCGAGTTACGCGCGGTGATCCATTGTGCCCGTTCGTTTGAAATATCTGCCGTAATATCCGAAACAGTGGCGTAGGCAGAATTTTATTTTAGCTTGATATCTCTCTTTTACTCTTTCCCTTTCTCTCTCTTTCATTCTCCGTCTCCCTCTCGTTCATCGTCCACCCACGGGGTGTATCGAGCGAAGGAGAGTGGACGGCCACTGGGGTGGTCGGGGGAAGGGAGGAGAAACGCGCTATAAAGTAGACACATTGCGCGTTTGCATTCATCTCGTAAACTTTGGCTAGTTTCCCACCTGGGACTTATCCCGAGTAGAAAGTGCAATTTGGCGTTTATGAAATAGTCTTACCGCGTATAATTGCGATCGAACTTTGCCCTCAATGGACGCTAAGGATAAATGTCTGCTCGAAAAATGTCTATATTTCTTCCTAAGATAATCTCGAGTTTTACAAAATTACCGAAGAAAATATAGGGATATATACGTACATGTTTTCCTTTTCGGAAAAATTATAGAAAATTATAGAATTATAGAAAAAGAGAATAAAAAGAAATTTAAAAAGCCATGTTCTCCGTAAAAATATTCCCTGTATTTTTAAACTGCATATTTAATAGTTGAGAATTAAATTCGTGTAGATTCTATGCGCATCGATATGCGCACTTGCCTCTTTAACCTTTTGCCCACGATACCCTATGAATATGTGTAGCTCGACATAGCAGAGACTGTCAATTGCATTCCTCATAACGTTAACACGAATGCGAGATATGTTAATAGAAGGGGCGTATTCATGGAAAAATCGTGAATTGCAAGTGAAATGTTGAAAACTGCACTTCGAAATAGGGATTTCGTCTGGCAAATCTCTTGGTCGTCGTTTCCTTCCATCGCTGCTGAGTCTTCTTTAAAATACCTTTGCGATAAAAATAGCTCGTTCTTCGTGTTACTGTGCACATTGGTTTCCGATGATTGGCCGCTCGATCGAAAGCAATCGCCACTCTCTGTCCGCTTATTATTACAATTGTGGAAAAGAAGGGCGCTGGCCCAGGTATACGTTTTGTCCGAACTGGTTTAACTTTCGATCCGGCGGATTCCATTTCATTCGCTTTTTTTTTCCCTGACCGGACATCGCGCGCTGACCGAGTCGGAACATTTGCCGAATGTGACGCGGCGATTTGATACGTTGATTCGCGGTGAAACGATAAGGATAATTTCCTCCGTTAAACGAGATATGAAAAGCTGAACAAACGGAGAGGTAAACTTTATTCTCGCAAATACAGTGATGTCTAATTGTCATTTAATCTTGACTTAGGTACATATTTTAGAAGAAATTCAAAATTATATTTATTTCGTATAAATAGGTTAAACATTTATGCAAAGAAACCGAGATTTTTCAGAAAACTTTCGAAAAATAAATAAAAGCAATTTTTATTTTACAAAATAAATAAAAGTGGAGAGAATTTTCAATTTATATTTTATCAATTTAGAAAGTTACAAGTACCACAAGCTCAGAACCCAGATTTTTACGTGCCGATGATGCTTTTATAATTAAATAAATCGTAAATGTCAAATATCCAAATTAATTATTTTATATCCCAACATTTTTTACCTGCATGAATATATATCACTTTTCAATACAAAAATATATGATAAATATTAATAACAAAATTAAATTATTATCCTGTATAGACAATTGCGACAGTAGACAAGTGAATAAACTTTGCATATATATTCAATTGCTTTCGTACGTGTGTCGTTTTACGAATATTATTATTAGCATTACCGTCGCGTCTTTGTTAACTGATCCAATTGCATAACTCGACATTGTACGCCGCCATAAGCGTTGTCGTTCCGAAGAAAATGACCAGCCGCCAGATTTCGCCAAGTACCGGTTGCAAGATCGCGGTTTAAATACTCGTTCGTGGAGTTTCTCAGCCTCACTTCAGATGTGCGTAGCTGAAACCGGCGACGAGGGCTCGGCGGGCGGAAAGGGAGATCTCGAGCCACCGGCACTCGATTAGCCAAATCGTTCGGAAAACGATACGATCTCTTTGCCCTCTACTTAACCGTAACCGTAAACCCCAATAGCGTCCGCGGAGAGCGAGCGAGAGAGTGAGGAAGAAATAGAGGGAGACACGATCATACGGGAAGAATGAGAACGAGAAGAAATTCAGGAACGGGAGATACGGGAACGGGGAGAAAGAAAGACGAGGTACACAATAAAAAGAAAAAAGAATGCAAGTGTGGGAAGAGTGAGTGGAGAAACGAGAAAAGAATGAGGAAACGGAGGAAGAGAAATAGAGAAAGAGAAGGAGAGGAAGAAAGAGAAAGACAGGAAGAAGGAACTGCGGCTGCATCTGCTTTTTAGAATCGCCAGACGGTCTGGAGGAAACCGCCGGAGTCGAGAAGATCGTCCAATCGTGGTGGTGAGAACGAGCGGCAGTAGTAAAAGTAATCTACCGTCAGACAGCTATCATTAAGTCCGAGGCTTTATACCCTTTTTATCTCATTGTCTGTCGGCCGTTGATAAGAGGATTTAAGCGACAATAAAAAATATCGACCCTTAGCCTTCTCTCGCAACGCGATCGGGCGCGTGCCTTTTTCCAGCCCTCTCTCTATTCCGATCGCGTGGTTTTTCCGGGGGGAAAAAAAGGGAAAATCCGTACAATTAACCGGCTGAATTTCTGGTGGCGAATCCAGCCGACCATATTTCCTTCGTATCGGCACGATTGGCCGCCGTCGCAAGCATCAAGTATTTATCGTGTCGAAAAATTGCGGATTCGCGCTCGGCGGCGGAAATTGCGCGCGGTGTGACCGATTAACAGATTTCCGGGTGCGTTGAAATCAATCAGCGCGATGAATTTACGTGTTCGCTTTTTCACGAAAAAAAAAAAAAACTATCCGCGCTATGTTATTATCTCGTGCGTTCCTCTTCCGAATTGCTCGGCATGTCGAGACGCGCGATTTGCGCGACGAGGTTGAGAGCCAGGGGCGGGTAGTGGCGTTTGTCGGTGGTGCATGTAATGAAATCCAAATAACACCCCTAGTAAGCGTATATCATCGTAACGACGCCTCGGCTCGACGTTACTCGGCTGGTCGCCTCGTTCATAAATTAATGTAAAGCGCGTCATATTTACAAAGATTACAAAAGCATTCCATTTTCACGCTCCGCTTGTTGTAATCGCGGTCACTTTTCTGCTGCTCCTGTATTGAGGTATCCGAGGCAAGGTTATTAGACATTTTATTATTCATATTATTCATGTGTCTTTTTAGATTGTGACGCTTTGTCTATATTTCTTATTTTTGTTCCTATATTATCATTAATGTATCTCTTCATTTTCAAACCTAGTATCGTTATATAATTTATCGTGGTCTAGATTTTTTATTATAATTTTTTTTGCTTAATCAGTTATATTAAAAAATTTGAAAATAATGGAAATGACAGATATCTATTTGCAGAATTTGCAACTATGATATTTCACAGATATTTAAAATTGTTAGGAAAATTAAATCGATATTACTTTTTATGATTAAAACATAAAAAATGTATTTTATCATAATATGTCAGAAAGATTTTCTATTAGCACTATAATTGGAAAATCAGTTTATATTAACATTAATATATTAATAATTTTATTTTTAACATAGGTGTCGAGATACTTAAGTATTTTTACATGTTCGATAAGTATTTGTTTTGTAAAAATCGCGGTCAAAGTGAGGCACATTTCAGTTTTGGATATATTCAATTTGTTATTTAAATTCTGTCGAGAAAAGCAACATTGAAAATTCAAGAATATATTTCCAAAATTATTTTAACATAAATTCTACATTCATATGAAATTCATTCCAAGGCGTAGTCAGATTTTAACTGCAATGAATTTCGTTTCTGTAGATGAATAGAAGTCGGTACATTGAACGTGCGCACCACGTCATTTTGACGAACCAATTCCCGTGTACATCTCATTTCGTGAAAGTCGAAAATACCATTCAGATAGTAAAATGTGCTAGCTCTTAGTTATTCTGCATTTTCCAAAAATTTATTAATCTCTCCTCTTTATTAAAACTAATTCATTAAAACTAATTCTAACAGCTGACAAAGACCCATAAACACGTAATTAGTGTCGCGCCTTCTGCTCTTAATTGTATGCAATTGCCGGAAGTCGTTATCAAAAATAATAATCATTAGATCTTTCTGTGTACGAGCGAGCGTAGCATTCGCGTGAGTTTGCACGACCGCACCGCTGATGGGTTAACTCACATGTACGTATACTTTCCATGACAAGCAGTTGTATGTTTCGCCTTCTCACACGTACGTACGTTACGTACGTCGCGGTCCGTGCTGCCTGTGATTACACATATGCACGTACGCCACTACGTGCGGCCGCGCTAATGCACCTCACGTAATTATCCCGAGCTGGACGACGCTGGGTAGTCTCGCCTAACTTCTGTGCCGCGCCGCGAGTAATCCGACTCTGAAACCCTGTCACCGCCTCTTCCTCGGGGGGATCCTCGATGAACCCCCTCGCCGGCCATAATCGAATCCGGTCCAATCCGGCTGCCACTTTCCGCCCCGTCGTGTCCTCCTCCTTGCACCCGCGACATCGCAATTTCGTGTTGTTTTACCGCGCGGCAGCGCGGGGATTAAGTCGCGGGCTTCCCTCCTGATGCGCCTTGCAGCGGAAGATTAACTCGCTCGTCCCGCCAATGACTTCGCCCAGCTCATCATCGGCGAATCGACAGACGGATTATTTCTTGGTCGAAGTATATCGGTCCGCGGACGGAGGTCACACTTAACGCCGGAAATTCGGGCATTGACCACGCGTCAACTGCTATATTTTTCGATTTTTCAGTTTCTATTTCGGTACGCTGCACATTACGGCAACAGTTACAATTAAAAAGTAAAATATCAACTGTAGGAATCTTTTGTTCTCTGTCTCACAATTGAGTTAAAATGTCCACTGATTCTTAACTGCATTCATTCGCGCAATAAATGTTAATAGGGAGAAATAATAACGGTGTGTTAACAAGTATAAAAAAATCATGTCGCGTAACGAACCATTGCCAAGCTTCAGATTTTTTTTTTTTTCCTAAGATAATGAGCACGCAAAAGATCCAGTGCGTAGTGGAACGATTGTTTTATATTTATAAATATATACGTATATACATATACATATATATTCTTTTTATGATAATGATAACAATTATATAAAGAGGATTCCGGAGATGAGACACCCTCGAGGCATCATTAATGTTGGCGCGCACTTGTCTCTTCTCCGGAGCCCTCTCTTATAATATTCCAGCCGTTTCTGAGCGAGTCACCTCCATCACTTCTCGAATCGCACTAACTTTTTATTCAGCTTTGATATAATAATTTATTGTATTTCGTCTCCTTCTTTTAACATTTCGCTACCGAGGTGCAGCATTCAGATAGAAACCATTGTAGCTTCCCCCGTGCACTCCGAACCAGTTGAGTACATGTCGCACGACACACATTTCCACGGATTATGCAACGCTAAAGGGTAGTGAGGGAAAAGGGGGAACCTATAACCCCAATCTGGCGTGTGACGTAGGGCTGCGGGATCGGCGGTTCAAAATGGGAAATCGATAAAAACGTCGCGACGGCTGGCGTAATGCGACTGCCGAATTTAAATCTTCGCCACGGCAATTTTTGTGGGACAAATATCGTTTTGTTGACTTTTGGCTTGCTTCGGCCGCGATCGGGGATATCGAAAGCGGAGTTACGACTATGGTAGAGATCTAAATTTATAGCTATTGCGACTGATTTAAACAGATATATACGGAACAGGTCACTTTGTAAAAATAAATGTTTGTAAAAATAAGTAATCGTTTCGTAAATTGTATTTTTCGCGATTTAGTTTATTATTCTGTGTTATACTAAATTCACGTAGAGATATTTGTTAAAAAATTTCCAAATACCAATTACAATGGAGCAAATGTAACACGCGTCTCATTTAAAATCTCGAGACAAGGCGCGAAAGTGATCAATAAGAGCAATTATTTAAGGAAACATCGATTGATAAAATATGGATCCTTCATAAGAGATTCGTACGATGGTCTCCCGTGGCTTGGTGCGAAATCCCTGGAAACAATAAACTTGTCTGTTCGGTCTTCCACGCGAACCAACCTATAACCGCCACCACTAACGTACTACGGCACTGCTATACGTTCAAAATTCATGGCGCTATACCCGCTATATTGCACTTGCACTTGGTGGCTAGGTGCTATAATGGATATCCTTTAATACTAACACATTGTATGTATGTATGTAACGTATATGGGGTGACCACTCGCACTTTCATATATACAAAATATCCGCATTCGAATTTTTGCCGAAAATCTTATAACTGTATAAAATTCACAACGTTCATTATCACTTGTGTTTTTTATTCCTCGCTCTCATAAAAATGTACAGAATCTGCCGTGAAATGGAATTATAATGATATTTAATTTGATCATTTAATTTATGTGTATTTATTAATTTAATATTTTGCAATGCAGAAATTTTCTATATTTATTCATTTCATGTAAATGTACTAATGCTATAGGAATATATTATATTATAGATTATACATATTGATTATCAATATCAATTAAACTCTATCTGACTTCAAGAATATTAAGTTATTAAATAAAATTTATTGAAAGAATAGCGATTAAAAATTATTAGTATCTGTTCTAATAAAGAACACTAAATTAATTTCAAAAATACCAAAATGCAATTATTCTTACCATCTTAAATTTCTGCAGTACGCTATAATAATAAAAATCTTTTCTCGTTTATCTCACTATTTATATAAATTTTTTATCTTTTAAAACTATGAGATTAAAATTAAAAAAAATGTCAGCCTTACACGCTGGAAGCGTGAAATTAATGGAAGCGTACGTGAACATTATTCGAGTGGCCAAGAGTTTCATTTCGAGACATAGATTTCAATTGATTCTGTATGGAAGGGTTCCTGCGAAAGGAGCCACCTTGTATGGGTGTGGAAGTGCGCCTGTGCAATATGTATCTTCGTAGGGGATGTAGCAAGGAATGTATACAGGTGAATTCTCTATGGATACAAGGGTTATAGAGGGTAAGGTCCCGCAAGCGATATTAGGTGGAAGGGGCATCTGTTCGCTATGGCCATGTATGTAAGCCGTTAGTGCCAATATAGTGTCTGTATATCGCTCCGTCCGACATAACGTTTCAGGGTGTATTATATATTGTCCGTAATCGAAGATCTCTCCTAAGACCTCTCCACTTGATAGGAATCCCGAAAGGAACCCGAAATATTGATACTCGTGAACGACAAAGTGCCTCGTAGGGAAAATCTTTTCATACCGTCGTAAAAATGCAAACATAATCGATAAAAAGTATGTACAAATAGCAGTTCGCAGTCGAAGATTGCAAATAAAACGCGGCGAAAACGCAACGCAAACGCAAGAGTATTAAAAATTGATGAAGTAAAACCTCGGATGGTGTAAAACGTAAATGATAAATGAAGGAAGTTTCTCAAATTATAAGAAGCTTAGCCGTCGAGATACTTAAAGTTGCGAAAAGATATCAGACGTTTAATTTTCCACTAGAAAAGAAAATTGATTCTAACTTCGTCGGAAAGACTATTCGAGGCAAAATGCACTTCTGAGAGACCGTTTCGTACGATTCAACGAATGAATATGTTGGGAAATCCAGTCATACATGTAATTATTAACCGGTAACATCGATCGCGGCGGAACCAAACTTCGTTAATAAAGCGCACCGATCGAGGGGCTCTTAATTAATTCCGCCAGGGTGAAAGTTTCGCAGTTACGAGGGCGCACGATGAGCAAGACGGTTTTCTTAATTGAGAAAAATGATTTAATTTCTTCGCGATATCGTTCGCGGCGAAGGACGAGCAGAAGGGAAAACGTCGGTCGAGGAGGGGGGGGGGGGACAGGTTGGCCGAGACGGGGTAACTCGAGAGTGAAAAGAGGCAGTGGAAGGCAGACCGAGACTCTCATCAAATATGAATGGTCGGGGAGGATGGGTGGATAAAGATGGGGGAGAAGTACGGTGAGCATGAAATATTTCCCGGTTCGGGAGTGCATCGCGCTTTCACTCGCCCAGGAACACCTCGCATAGGGGCGGAAAACTTCTAGATGGGTATCAACCGAGTTCCGAGAACTTCCAGCTCTCAATTCTACGTAACACTCCGTGACTCGTGGTTTCAGCGGCGCTTGTAACCACCGTTATGTCCGTTTTTACACATCATAATGAATACGTACTGCCGAAAACTGCATTTACTTATTTCACGATGTGCATAATACTGCACATGAAGTTCTGCACGCGAAGCAGGGAAAACCAAATAGAAGTAACATTTAAAATTTACTAAAATATTTTTCTTAATTTTCAATTTTGATTATCGATCTAATTACTAATGCAGCGTTATTAAAATGTTACTCTGTTGAAATTCGTCCCGTAGTATTTGTGAAAGAAATTCCGGTTCAAATACTTCCAAGGCACTTTGTATAACGCTATAAAATATTGTTGTAATTTATGTCATCTCCGGTTGTCTTGTAGAACCTGTCGTTTCCACGTCGGGCTTGTATCCACGTCGCAGTTATTGTATTAAAAAATACAAGAGTACCTTAATTTCGGATATTCTCTTCCAGTCTTTTCATTTTTTTTAGACGCGTTATGAAAAGCGCGAGATGTAATAAGCGTATACATTACTCGTTTCATTTCATGTCCCGGGAAATTGCACGTTCTAAAACCATCAAAAATACTTTGGATAATAAAATTTGTATAAAATCATACATATCAACTACTATTCAAAATATCATACTGTTGAAATTCCTGGCGTTATATCTTCTAACATTTTTCTATGAATTTTTACCTTTTTCCAAAATAGATTTAATCGAAACGTACGGAAAATAGTACGCGGCGTTTAGGTATTACATTTTCGATCTCGTGTTCGTAGTTTCGATTTATCTGGTCAATCCGTTTATGCTATCCATATCTTTTACATATAAAATTTCATCGAACTATACAAGATTATGTTCTTACGCTTTTACGGAGTATATGAAATTGTCGCATATAAATCGTATATTTATATTCCATGGCTGCTCAATTCGTGGACTCATCGACGAATTTTACATTTATGACTTTCTGAAGAGATGTCAGTTTACATATTGATTCCCAAACTTCTCGCGCGTGAATTGAAATCCTCGTAAATCGTCGATCGCAGCGGCCGCGCGCAATAATTAACGCGCCCGAACTCCTAATTGATTGTCTCGCTGATTTACCGAGTCGCACAATTAATCGGACATGAGTTATCGGTGCGAGTACCAGCCGATAAACGAGAGTTTAATTACCGCTGCTAATTACGACTTACGACAAATGAAGAAGAGAGAAAGGGGGAGAGGGCGACACACTAACCAGAGAAGTTTTCGGCGCGAATCGGCAAATCGAGCGGTATTAACCGGGTCTGAAGGATGCCTGGAGAAAAAGAGAGAAACAAAGAAAAGAAGAGAAAAACCGGGTGGGAGATCAAATGAGAGAATCACTGTGAGAGGATGGGACGAGGGATGGGGATGAGAGAGCGGGGGTTGTCGATCGTACAAGGAATGGAAGCGGAATAAAACGGAAAAGATAGCAGAAAGAGAAAGAAAGAGAAGCAGAGAGAGAGAGAGAGAGAGAGAGAGAGAGAGAGAGAGAGAGAGAGAGAGAGAGAGAGAGGAGAGAACTGGAAGGGTGACGAGGGTTGGGGAAAGAAGTGGCAGAGACTTACATTTCCCATGGGGTATCCCTGCTGCTCTCGGGCTCCTTACTTACGGATTGATACTCAATTTCCACCGAGTTTAGCCCCCATCGAGGGATCATTGCACCAGATCGCAGGAGCTCCTTTCGATTTCGAATAAATTCGATAATGGCGAATAGGTAGCTGCAGTTCGGCGGAGAGGGCGCGAGATGGATACGAGGGTTGGAGAGTCTCACGATCGTTTTTGCCTTAATCGAGGCGGACTAGGTGTAAGCTTAGCATTCGACGGATCCCAGTGCCATTGTTGCATCCGCTCGAATGCGTAGGAATGACGATTCGCAGAACCGAAAGCACCACTATTAGGGCGATAAAGTGGATTGGAAGAATTTATGCAGATCTCTGCGCGTAATCGGGTTACAAGATGATTGTGAGGTGCATTGTTCATTTAAGGTTTACAATTTATCGTTTTATATGCATTCTTCCATTTTCCAATTTCAAATAAATCATACCGTTGGAATAGGATAAGTAATTTACTTATAGATGTTTAACGTAAAATATATATAACTATCAAAAAGATCTCAGTAAAAATGTTAACATTTATAAGAAAATTAACACATTACACAGACGATATATGCATATGACTTCTCGTTCGATTTGAAATCGCCAAATGTGTCCCACTAACTTAGGAAAGTCGTATCCCGGCTCTCGCGCTCGACACAGACATTTACATCGAAACGACCTTTACATTACAGCCATTATCGCAATCAAGAAGTTGGTACGGGCCGCGTTTCTCCGGGATTGCGAGGAGCGAAGGAGAACGCTCGAACGGCGCCGACTTACTTACTAATGAACCCCGGTCGATTCCGGGGACGGGTAATTGTAACGCGTCCGAATTAAGTCTGGAGGAAGAAGAAGTATGAAGTGCAAACGACAATTTTCCGCGACGAATATAGCAACGGCGCTGATGTAACAGTTCCGGCAATTACGGCGAATTATATTAACCACATTCGCGCCTTGCGTTCTCCTCCGACGCCGTCCTCAAAGCGACGTACACCCTGATCGCACACCACGCTCGTACGATCCGGCGTCCTCGTCGAGGCCTGTTATTCGGGCTCGGGAACTCGTGCGAAACTAATTCCAAGCCGCAAGACAGAAGTCGACTTTAATGACTGTCGAAAGTTACACACGTCCTTATCCAGATCAAACTTGGCGGAGACTCTAACCGGAAGGAATCATTCTGGACCGGAGTGCGTTTCGGCGTTTCCGTAGTGCACGACATATCTCATACATTTATACAAAAGAATTACGCGACGTACAGGATTCACGAAATCTTGAACAAGCGAAATTTACCTTTATTTCTGCCTTTTCAAATTTTTATTACGAATGACTATTAATGAATTTATGATTTCATAGTATGATTAGCGATTCGTATACGATTAACGATAACAATATGTTATTTATAAACTTACGGAACTGAATCCCATGACCTTAAGAAGCCAGACGGTGAGCGCGAGGTTGAGAATGACGATGACCATGAGAGTTAACACGAGAGAATAGAGACATTTTTTCCTCCAGCCGTAGACTCCTAATCTGAAGCCACTTTTACACGGCGTAGTACCGGAAGCGCGCTCCTCCAAGATGGAAGATGCCGTTCTCGAAGACGATCCCGCCGTTTGCCGTGCTCCACCGCGACGACTTGCACTACTAGAAGTGCAGGGTTCGTCAGGCCACCCGCCTTGGCCCCTAGACATTCTGAAAAAAAAAAAACACATAATTTAGATTTAATATCGAAATGTTCATCGATGCAGAAAAATTCGTGTGTTCTTAACACATACGTTAATTTTTTTTCTAAAAAGAATTAATAATCAAATTAAACAAGTAATTTATTTACGCTAATCAGGCTTTTGGGAGAAAAATTGATTTAGGACCCGCGATTATAAGAAATTATAACAAGTGAATGCCCCTCGGATTAATCAAAAGCTGTTTGTTTTACTGAAACAATTGAGAATTTATTCTGGATGCTTGTTTTTTTTTCACTTTCCCCCTATGAATACCTTCATGCACGTTTTCGTGCTACAAGCGATTTCACGCCGTAAATTGGCAGATTACGGTTACGAGATACAAACGAGATGCGTGTTATAGCTACAGGTCGTTACACCGTGCAGTTGCGAGCCATTAATAAGACTACAATTACGAGGCTGTTCTTTCTGCCGTGATCATTTATCAACGGTTTATACCTCATTCTTGAACACCGGCTGCGCGGAATTGTGTTCGGGGAGGCGAAACGCGTCACGAAAGACAGATCTTCCGGTTTTTTTCCTCCGTTCCAACAACGTGAGATACTTTATATCAGACGTGCGCGGCCTGTAAAGATGGACTCGCCGAAGATCACTTCGCGAAGTCTTCCCTCGATGCCCAACTGATAATTTCGTCAATTCGCCATTATCAGACACTGGACTAACGAGACATAATTTTTTTATGGGAATCTCCAAGTTGTCTTATATTACAAATTAAATTAGTGAAAAAAATACGATCGATAGTTATATTCGCATATAACAATATAACAGAAAAAAATGCATTTGGAATATATCTAATTGATTATGCACTCGGAGGACATTTGCATATCGATGCAATTCATTTTCGTCGGCTGTCCCCTCTCTTCGTATTAACTATAACGATAAAATAAATCTGCTGACTTTTACAACATGACGAAACCAACATTACACTTTGAATTACTCATGTACATCATATCGCGATCGTTCCTCGTATTAATTATAACGATAAACTGGGTTCGTTGACTGTCAAAATGATGAATACTTCTCACACTTCAAGATTCTCTTGCACGAATTTATATTTTAATATCTTCTCACAGTATTTACGAGAAAATAAATTTGCTAACTTTAATAAATCGATGACAGTGATGTTAATATAGTACGTATCTTTAGGATACGTACATTTTTAAATATAAATATATTTCATAGTTTCAAAGTTTCCAAATTGGAAACAAGATTATTTGTTACATGCAGCATTGCAAATTTAGAAGAATAATTTAATTATGTCTTTATATAAATTCACGACATTATTAAATCGTAAATCAATTATGTAGTAAGATAATAATGGCTCAGAAGCGAAATATCGGATTACAATATAGAAGTTAATACGGTTCTGCATTTTTATCAGCCATACGCGTCCGAAACGAGAGAATCACGAAACATAGAGATGGAATACGAAACAACGCGAACGAAAGGGAATGAGATAGAACCGGAACTTATGCAAAGCTGGCCGCAAAATGCCCGACGTAACTTTCCTACCTAATCCTAGAGTCGTAAGACTTTGGAGAGGAGGCTCCCTCCCAATCTCGCTTTTCCAAGTCGCGAATCTCCTTCCGCTTTTCTGCTTATCCGTTTTTATTTTCGTTACGGAATGAGAAGTGTTGGTATGAAACCGAAAGGAGAGCAGGAAGAAGAGATGGAGAAAGAGGGAAATCGGCGATGCTGCAAGAAGCGAGAGCTAAAATATTCAATGCCGACCTTCCATCCTCTTGTGGATAATTATGCCCCTCGCGGGTATAAAGAGCTCGGTAGCTCGAAATTAAAAGCACTGGAGATAAACCAGCGCGAGAAGAGCGGCACGCGGTCGCTGGCTGTTCCAATTCTCCGACACGATCGTGCGATTCTCGACCGAGCTGATCTCTTTTTGATGTTAGTATTTTAGTAATTTTTTTCTATCAAGAAATGTACTCGTTTCACGTTTTTGTTTCTTTGGATTTTGCATTTTTTGCTACGAATGGATATTATTCATCAATTAATTCAATAATAAATTTATAACGTTTATATTTAACAAAAGATTAATGTTAACTCTCTCTCTTTCTCTCTCTCTCTCTCTCGTATCATTAGGCGCTATAATATTTTGCGGGAGAAAGATTATTTCCGAGTAAAATACAAGAAAGCGATTTAACGTTAGATTTAGCTTAACATGAAATTCTCTCATTAGAACTGTTATAAAAATTACAAATGAATTTTCGCGATATCGTAAATTCAACTTAAGGAAAAGAAGGAGAATAATTAGGTCATGTGCTCTTTTACGCAACGAGTGAGGGAGCACCGAAAGTGTAAATTTATTTAATGCCCTTTGCATATCTTTCTTTTTAAGTGCTCGCGGGGCACACAGAGGGCGGGGATACAGCGCCAGAAAATGAGCATTATGAATTCAGGCTTCAAGGCACAATTATAACGCGGAAATATTTCATGGGCCATAAATAGCGCGTCGGACGTATGTTAAACGTTCGCCGGAACTTTTGACGTAACGCTAAGTTAGCATGGCGACCATTATTTTGCAGTCCGAAGCAGAAAATGTATTATAACTTACGGAATTACCACTGCTGCAATAAATGCGGGGCAGAAATTTTTCGAGAATTCGCGCCGCGCTCGCACGTGTTTTTCACGGCTGCACGGATTCCCAATTTCGAAATTCAACGAGAACTAGATCGGTTAGGATCAGTGCGAAACATTCAACGCGCGTGATACAATTGTCAGATGCTGATTCTTAATCCCTTCAATTCGAAGCGTGTGTCTTGTATGTAACACGAAGTGGAAGTCGGACAGCCATACGCAGGGCAAAATATACGACGCGGAAATACGCACCACATAGACAGTTTACTTTCGGCGACGAACAATGGCTAGCTTAATAAAATGTACGGTACGTACAATTACGGATATCATTTATTTCGCGCGGGTGACAACGATGGATTACAACGGCAACCGCAATTTAGATTCTTTGCTGCTGCGATCTCGGTGAGACTCGCCGCGCGGGATAGATTTATTTCCCGCTTTAAGCGCCTAAAAGCCCCTTCCCGGATGCAGATAGGGACGTTGAATGAATTAATCCATACCACATTTGGGTGGTTGTAAGAGTGTTTAAACGGGGCGGGAGCCGCGGGTGGTGGATGGAGGCCCGCTTGTACAGCAACCGTTGTTTAAATCGTAAGCCGAGCTTAAATTGTCTGCCATCCAATCCTAGGTTTGCGCTTGACTCAAGTTGCAGGCAGGTATAACTCGGCGTTATAACCGGCAGGAAGCATTATGGCCACCATTGTTCACTAATATCCTGCTTCCCGTGTTACCGAAGTTGTTTCTAGGACGCCGATGACAGCTCTTACGCCGCGGACGGTGCGGGACGCAACAAGCAGTAATATGAAAGGCCAAACACGTTGTTTTAATAGATAGAACTCGTGCAATCGTGACTTTTATAAAATTTTAATTTGTCCTGTTTAAAGCGCGAAGGATAATATTAGATATATGTTGAATTGATTGAAAAATAAATATTAAATCTTAAACTGGCTTGAAATAAAGTTATATTTTTAATCTTCCTTCGAAGAAGGAAGCTCTTGCAATATGTTAAAAAGTGATTTAAATTAAATAATAGAAACTTGATTATTCCAATTTCCGCTTATAATAAAAATACTAATCTATCTTTAATTTTTTCATTACGAGGACGGAAGAAACAAATTTTCTCCGTCTAATTAATTATTAAAGGAGCAAGATAAAAATAGAAGAAATAAAGTAGTCAAACGAAAAATCCTTTCCTCTTTTATTCTCAACAATAAAAATATGCGGACGTCGGTTGTTTGAATGAAAACTAAATCCTTCTTTGAAAAGGCAAAGTAGATAGATATATTTGTCGATGAATCCAAGTTCGATAGCCTACTCGACTCGAAATGTTGATCTCTTTGCAAGCTTCTTCGAACTAAGAGAGAGAATACAAGCAGATTTGACTTTGCGATGATGACTGACAAGACGATTTTAGGTATCTACGAATATAAAGATAGAATCGAAGGTAAAAAAAAAATGAGAAATTATAACTTATGTAATAATTATTAATTTTTTAATGAAGCTAAAATGAAGCTTTTCATAACTCTTTATAATTGAATTAAATTCACTAATATTTCCTTTTTTATTCATATTTGATGAGTTAAACTCATGTTCATATTTCTACATGTAAACATATTATTAATGAGTAATTTATTTTATAATAAAGTTGCTTATAGTTCTGGGGGACATTTGAACTTCCTTTCTAAATTTCATGCGTTTTTTGCGAAACAGTGCTCGTGTATTTCACTTCTCGAGCCGTTCACCGTTAGATCTAATATACGCGGTTACACAATAGCGCATATGGACACGACGGAACAGTCTGACATGACAGAGGACCTGCTCCTGCCACATCAAATCAAGACATCTCTCTACGCGGATTATCCCCGTAGATAGGATTAAGATTCATGTAACCGTTGCAGGAGCACAACCAGATCGAAGCATCCGCCGAAACGGACATAGTTAATTATTTTCTCGCAGCGTATCCGTGTCGTACCGTGTGCTGTACCGTAGCGCGGCTTTATTGGATAGTTAGTCGATCACCGCACCCTTGCGGTCTTTTACCAAGTGGGGGGTTTAATTGGACGGTTCTGCGAGGACGGTTTGACTTCTACATCGTTGATAATCCTCCCAGATGGCCGCGCCAAGCCCGCAAACTAAACACAGTTCAACCGGGATGGCCACTAATAGACTCACGCCGCTTTTTTACCGTTTGCACGCCCTCTTCCTCGCCCCTTCTCTCCTGTCCTTCGGCGTATTGCTTTCCCCATTCTTTTCTTCCGCTATTGCTCGGCAATTTCCATGAAAAATGTCGGTGTATGGTGCGCTATATCGCAAACGCCTTTGACTATATGATGACGTGACGAGGACGTACATCGCGGAAATTGCAAGCCCTCCCCATTAACCTTTCTGCCGACTCTTTTCGATTTTACCGCGACACGCGGTTCATTGGAATAAAATTGAATCGGCCGACGCAGCGCGGCACAATGAGTCATTTCTCGTCCCGTGTCAAGCAAAGGTGATTTCCTCAAGTGGCGCACATTTCGTTTCAAGCGCCGTCATTATGTGCTACATTATGCGAACGCGTCGCTTTTCTCTCTTATCGCCGTGTTTTTGCGATTTGAGACGGTTATTTACTTTTTCCATCGTGCGAGGTATGATTTTGTTATGCTCGTTATGCACTATGCATTACATAATTAAAAAGCAAGTCAAATATTTATTCAACGTGAAATTTTATTTTAGTTATATAACGTTGAATAATAAAAATAGACGATTCCGACAAACGTTGAGCGTTCCATCAGCACCGGTTGACAAGGATGTTGGAAATTTCAAGTACCGTCTCGATACGAAAAGACAGAAACCGCATCGAGGTCGGACGGAAAAAGAGAGCGGCAACGTTCTCGAATCAGGACATTAAAGGTCCGATATTTCCCGAGGGTCGCGCGAAACCCCTTAAGGGAGGTCAGTTATTGGCCGCGCAATTCAATCAAAAGATCAAACATCGAGGGCCCTCTCATACTCTTACATAGAGAATAACTCGGAAATCATAACAGTCGTCTCCACTCTTGATCTGTTATTTCCAAAACACGTTTCCACAAATTTGTGCCAAGTCGAAGGACAAATCACATTTACGCGAAATTCCTTTCGGGAGAGCGAAAAAAATTGTTCGAGAAAAGTCTCGCCTCTTTTTTTTTTTTTGCGACCAACTCGAATCTCGCAAATTCGTGAATTCGTAACTCTGGCGTTTCGTTTCCGCAAATTCCGCTTCGAAAATTCGGGATATCGGACCGGATTGCGAGAAAAGTAATTGAAGTAACGGATTACGGGTTACCTACGGCTAATTAAAGCCGACACGGTGCGCGGCCGCGCATCGTAATGAAGCACGCGTGAGAGATTCCGCGGAGTACGTAATGTCGGTAATTTGCGCTCGCGGCGGCCATTAGCGGTGGTAATTTGCAACGAAAATAAATACTTTATTTCGTTTGTCGACCTGCCTTCGCGCCCTACACGTAGCCAGGGACACGACGCGGTCAGCGCGCTAATAAATTTGATGCGCGGAAGGGCGAAAGCAGGAACGTTGCGCTTAATGCGCAGATAGGCATTTATGAGCTAATCATTCGGGAATCATCGATTTATCGCTCGACGGCCGACGAAGTAAATTAAAAGAGCAGGTGCGCCGATTATTAACGCCCGTTACCGCGTCTCGCTGAATACAGTTAGCTGTATGTATGTCGTTAACATCAATCATCGTCATTGGCGTTTCAGCCCCCAGTTACACGACGTTGATGAGACACGACACGGCATTAATACCGCGTAACATCTTGCGGGCGTTGTACGCATCTCGCCACGCTGCAAATCTATGCTCTCGAAATAATATCGCGGCTTGCTGTCGTGATATTTCTTACGTAGCTTGCAAATCCTACAACGACCAGTATTCATCAATTATCTGTTTCTTAATATTACAATGGATGCATATTCACGAAGATTAGGATTAAGATTTTTCATTCATATAGACTAAAGTTGTTAAAAAAAAAAAAATTATTATGATTGCGTTATATTAGATGACAGAAAATATTTTATTTCGGCAAAATTGAAAGAAGTAAAATTATTTAATATGGTTAATTGAAAAGTGAGAATTATCGAGTGGATGATTAGTTCGAATTATCTCTTTCGAGAATTTAATATCTCAAACGTCCAATCGCGATTTTTTTTTTCAATGTGAAGTTAAATCACAAGAATCTTTAATTGTGTCTACGGATGCTATCGCTGTCCCAAGTAATCCCACATTAGCCTAGTTACCGGCAAAACGTTTCGAAGCCATCCACCAGAAGAGTTTCCAGACGCCCTGCTTCTTCTCTCGTCGTTTCTCTTCTTTCTTCCTCACTTTCTGGCTCCATTACACCCTCACTTTGGCTGCTTACCAGAATCACTTCGAGAGACTCCCGGTATTTTCGTACCGCTCCGGTTCAACAGTCTCAACAACCATAAGCCGCTACTCCTATTTTTCTGGTCGAGATAGAGTGGATATAAACAAAAGTCCGATAAAGATTTTTAGTACCACGAACAATTTTAAATGGCGGGAATTTATGTTTACATACCCAATCCTTTTCAATTTATTTGCGCTTATGGTCAAAAGTGTAAAAGTCTAAAGTAAAATACTTTAGAAATATAAGTGATAGTCTTTTTTTTAGATTACAAGAAAACGCTTTTAAGCTACTGAAAAAAAAAACATTTTAAATATTTGATTTATAAATCCTGTCACGTTAAAACACGAAATACAAAATATCTGTCATCATACAAGTTATTTTTAATAGTTTAGCTGCGCAGAATGCCGCAATTTCGAGTAAATATTTGATGGATTAATTCATCCGCCACAGGTGAAAAATATTTGCTGGTGAAAGTTTAATCTCATGGCCGCAGAAATAGATCATCTACGAAGAGTGGAGAAATGTTTAATGTTATCTATATAAAAATGCACCTCTATTGTTGTATTCCTGGTTTAATCAAATAATCCCAATAGAATTTTTCTTCAATAAAACATGACTTCTCCATTGTTTTCGTGAATGTCGATAATGGTACTGATGGCTATCCGTTACATATTTCATATATTCCATATGTATAGCCGTATAGTATAGTATATAGTTTACGCTTGAAATTATTTTTAGCGTAAAATTTCGTTCAGGATTCTATCGACATACATTTTCTCGGTAGTCTCGACACACTTAATTATTTCGCGAGATTATCGTATTAGGTACATGCATTCAAGGCAGTAAGAGCATTAGTTCTCGTTCTTGTCTCGTTTATCCCCGACATGCGGGCGGACGCTCTCGTTTTGGATGGCTCAAATGACTTTACGTTAACGTCGATAACGTTGACAGATTGAAAGATAACGAAAACATTAGTACTCCTCGGCTTTCGCAGATATCTGTGCATTTCACTATTTAATTTCGTTAACATCAGCATTCACAAATGAATTTGCGATTAATCTACTTTTTCGCTAATTAATTATGTCTTAATAATGTCAATCATTATCCTTATTTCCAAATCTGTATTATTATTAAGCGCGAGAGATAAAGGAGATTTGTAACAGCATTATGTAAAATAGCAAGGAAATTTCCTTGCTATTTTACAAACTGTTTTTATCCAGCTATTCACGCACGTATTGATTCCGGTTAGAAAAATATATGTAATCATAGTTTGTCAATTAAACACGGATGTGAAATAGTATTACATTTGCGCGATGAGATTTGCAGATACTTAAAAAAAATTCACGAAGAAAACACGCGCTGGAGAAAAACAGAGCAAAGGCTATTGATCCAAGAACGGCACGTTTCTACGAGTCCGAGGAAATCGGTTTAGAAACCGGAAGGGAACCGCTTTGATCGCGTTACCGGCTCGATCTCACGGATTATAGTCGATCTCCTTCTCCCCTTTTTCGCTTTTTATCTCCTTTCCCATCCCTTATCCGTGTACGGTCTTCTCTCCAAACTCGATATTTCGACTTCAACCCTAACCTGGCTCAAGAAAACCCTCAGCTTGACTTACCTCGTAAAAGGATTTGCGGCAAATCTTCTTGAATTTGACTCGATTTTTTGTGCAATGAATATTAACACAGCTTTTTAAATATCGTCTACGTTAATAAAATCCATTTTAAATAATCCATAATTGAATTTAAATTTAAAGAGAGAATTTTCTAATTATAATTTTATGTAGCATATATTTTTATATTAATAACAAAACACACATATATTTTGTGTGTTTTGAGATTCTTGAAATATTTTTCATATTATATAAAATTATATTATAAATTTTAACGAATTACAGATTATTGAAGTAGCTTTAACAAAAATACTTATTGCAGTATACTGAATTAATTTTTATATAAAACTTTCGCGAGTTATAGCGAAATGTTTCAATTCTAATAGAAAAGAATATTTTATTTCTCGGCACGTTATTATTTTCTTATCGCGGGAGAGAAAGGCTGCGGCGAATTTCGGACTAGTTTGCAGGCGATATAATGAATTTTCGGCTCACGCTATATTTCTCACGGTGGGGACATTCGCGAAATCCCACTGTAGGCCATCTGTCTACAGCATTTGACAAACGAAAGGCAACGTCTCCGGGCGGAGACAGCAAGATATCTTCGCTGACTTTTGCCTTTGGTGTCGTTGACATTTCCCATCGGGCCAGCGGCTTGGCATTTCTACCCCGAGACCGCAAAGGCGCATCTTCGAACGTACGACCCCGCCTCGACATTCACTTTATATGCGCGAGTGTATATGCCGCTACTTGATACTCAACGCGCACCGGAACACACTGCGAGTGTGTTGAGATATACATATTGAAATAAAACAGATGACGCACTTCGTGGCGCATTAATATTCAAGTTCTTTTCACGAAATTGAATTTAAAATATTTCCATTTTATTGTTTTTTATCGCCGGAATTGGGATAGATAGTGAGCTATCATTATCACGGAGAAAGAAAGATGAGGTAAATTACACCGGATCGCTGGTTTACACAAATTTTAAGACTAATTGTACAGAATAAGCGAAGCCTGCAAACGCTCGCGAATTCACGATCTCTCTCGCGTATTGTTTTCGAAATCAAAATATTTTCGCACTTATTGTGTACGGAACTCTGGCAGCTAACGCACTTCGCGAACCACGTCCATCGCTTTACCGTCGATTTTAAATTCATTTGAAACGTGGAAATAAAAATCTCGCTCAACGCGCAGGTCGACCTCGTTCCTGCCACACGTTTTCTTCAGTACACCAAAATACGTGGAATGGAAAAACAGCAGAATATTTTTCATGCTACATGTCGATCAGAATAGGCATTTGTATTCATGCCGAGCTCGCAATATATATTTCCGAAATATTACTTCAGGAACGAAATATTGATTCTAGCAGCGCATATATAAGTTATCGCGAGATGGATATTAATCGTAGCACCGTTGTTGTTTACGGTATACGCTTTCGTGTGATGATGATTAACTCATCCTCGAAGAATATCTCGTGTACGTCTGGATTCGCATACGCCTCCCATCGTAAACGTTATCTGAGCGAGTCTAATGGACAGTATACGGTCACGGCGCATATGCACGCGTATAAAGTTAAGAACGTTAGATAGGATGTATGCGTACACATAGTGGTAATAATTAAATTTCAGTGCGGGCTTTGTGTAGTACGCTACGTAATGCATCCCGAAATCGTAGAGTAGCATCAGTTCCGGCCGCGTATCGCGAACTGTATCCGCATGGCGGGCTATAAACCAACACATGTACGATACGGCAGTTAAGGCCACTAGATAAGTCACCTAGTATCCTCCGTGGATCCTTAAAATTTCAATTAACTTCCGTACACGGATATTAGATTTCTCCGGACACGGAGAAGAATTTATAGCGCAACATTCGTTTCCAAAGAGAGAATCGCAAGAATGGGTAAAATTACTTCTAGCTAAGATTGTACGAACGATTATCTGCTAAAGAAACTGAAAATAAATCCTCAGGTCAGATTTTTCCCATTACGTGAGAATAAAAAAAGAGCACATTTAATTTGTATTGAAGACAAATAATTATTGACTATTGTTACAAGAATAGAAATTACGTTGTTCTCTCGATACGCTATCTCGAGTCGAGCGGCACAGCATAATTTTATGATGATCGAACGTCTGCATTATCGCAAATAGTAGGTTTGATATGGCGTGACGCACGTCGCCGTTTTTTTTCACGCGAGCGCGTTTTATTAATTTTCTCCTGTTAGAATTTATACCTTTAATCATAGTTCTCGATCATCGCGGTTCGCCGTTGCAACACTGCGGACGGTCTCGCCATCCCGCTGAATTATTTCTCGGAAGGATCATATTTCTTGCCGCATACGCTGCATTTCAATTGGTCCGCCTTGTACGCGTTACCTCGAAACTTCCGCGGTTTCCATCGTGCATTTTATTATGGCGCATCGCGCGCATTCTATCTTGCCAGGTATTAAAATAACACCCCACCGCCCTTTCACGGCTGCGGCAAGCGTAATACAACTCTTTCCCGAAGATGTGCGAATATAATACATAATGTGTCTTAAGCAAACGCCTTCCGCAAATTGCCAAGACGCGGCGGGAATCTGAGTACGCAAAAAAATTCATTAATGTTTTCGCCGCTGATAATTAATCGTTTAAAAAAAATCGCATTGAGAGTTCGTCTAAGGATACGTCGTATATAGGCTTATTTTAGGCTTTAGCTCTATAGTTTGTACGCCACAAGTTATCCCAGATAGCACTAATTTTCCTCATTTTCCCGACGAAACGTGTTTTACGTAACGGTCTACTCGAGTTCCTGCGGGAGCTCTTAGGATGGGTGGGCAACGACGGAAGCTGGCGAGGTGAAACCGAGAACGGAGAGTGGAAGGACGTTTTCCTCGGGCCAGTGCACGTGGGATTTTCTATGACCTAGGGCCTCCTACATCCTGTTTTCTTCTCACGTTGCCGCTCGCACACCTGCGCCGACCCGCAGAGTGGCGGTATCAATGAAAATGACGTGCTGTATCGATCACTACGTACATTCCGATACATCAATCAGGACATTCCGATCTGTGTGCTGTAAATAAAACGGTTACGTAGAGAGAAGATCAAGCTGCCTGGGCTCTTCAGAATTTCCACTCTAAGAAATACACTACTTTGCCGGATAAACGGACTCATTTGTTTTCTTTATAACGCTTCTCATGCAACCGTGAAAAATGCCCCGTCGGGCCCGCAGGATAAATTCTTTGTTTATCTACGTTGTTCAGCCAAGCCCGTCTCTAATTAACGGCATCGAATTTTTTTTCGTGAGTATGCAACGTAAACAAATTTTTGCACGCGTGCTTCTCACGTAATATTAATAATACTCACAATAGTAATTATAAGTCCATTAGAAATTGTCAAATTTGAATATTTGTTTAATCCTTTTTCTGCATCACACATTTGTGTGACGCGATATAATTTATCGTTATCATCGGATGCAAATAAAATCGGGAAATGAAAATAGGTTGTTTTCATATATAATTGAAATTAGTTATCATTAACATAGAGATCGCCGATCAGTTTTTTATCTGGACGTGATTTCTTCCGCCGCCAGGCTTCGAGTTATTCGCGCGTATTATCATTCCGCAAAGTCCACGCAAATCTCGGCGTAGCCGTCAACACGCCGTCTGTCGTCTTCCCAAAGTCAGCACCCTGTGGTGGTCCCTCTCCCTTGCCCCCTTGACGGGGATTGAATTTATAACGAATGCTGCCGAATTTATGAGACGGTCTTTTCCCGAGCGGGGTGCGAGCCAACGGATTGTGCGGGGGGGAAGGGGGGAGGACCAAGACTAGCAGGAGTTACTGTCGGGGCCGATGGAAAGTTGGAGCGGAGGGTAGGGCGCGGGCTCGAAGGGAGTAGAGTAGGATAGGTGCAAATGTAGACTCTAATCCGAGATCGCGGTGAGCCATCGACAGGAAGATTTATCTCGACGAGGTTGGCGGTGCCAACCACCTTCTGCCATACTCCTCCATTGCCCTCTTCCCGATCGTCCTGCCACTTCCCCGCGGAAATCCCTCCGCTTGACGTTCCTGCTCGAATTCAGTCTGGGGAATTAAATTCGGCCGCGAGGTGGTTAGCAATATTTTATGTTCCGACTCCACTCTACCTCACGTCTGGGACCCCATCCCCGCGCCGTGTTTCTGCGACTATCACCACGTGCAACTTTGCCGTTATAGTTTTTGCGCGCCAAAACTAGAAAACGAACATGACACTTATTCTGTCGTTTTATCACGAAATTTTATCATTCCTTATTTCTTAAGATATTATTGTTAAATAGAGAAACAGATAATAGGTGGTAAACAATAGAAGAAAACAAAATTAGAGAACAAAACGCTTAAATATCAATATAGTAACTGCACAACTAACAATGATAGTAAAGAAAGTATACGAGGCTTAATATGCACCAAAGCATGTCGAAATAGAAATGAATAGAAAATGGAGCATCAGTTATATAAATATTTTCCATGGGAATCTCGACGAGTTGTGATTATGCCATGGTTAACACTAGAATTTCTAGTGCCCTTCGCGAGAAATCGAGTCGATATGATATTAATTTCCGCGTAAAGCTGAAAATGGCAATCCCTCTATGGTCAACGCCTGCCACGTGCATAACCCGCACCCACGCTCTCGCATATTTCCCTGTCATGCCCTCGCCCTTCGGCCAAACTAATCGAATGAATAAAATAGTGGGTGTTAACGAACAATTCGGGTCCCTCTTGGTCGCGGCGCGAAACTTTGCTAATGGAATCGTGTCTGCTCGTAAAGGAAATATTAAATGCTCTTCCTATTGACCGCATTGTCGATTCTTTGGTGCGTTACTTGTACATAAGTGAAAATGCGTCGAGATATCTTATTGATTATATCAATGGATATATTTTAAAGCGGTACAATGAATATTATACATCATAGCGTTCATATTTTTGGAATCTTTTCAAAATTAAATATTTCTTTCCATAAGTTTATAGAATTTATTACATAATTATTGTTGAATACAAACTTTTTTTTCACTGAATATATATTTCTATAACAGCTCTATCAGATAAGAGTAAAAAGTACATTACTAGGTATTATTATACGTTGCAAGTTTTCTTTCATTATGAGCGGTGGAATTAGAGCGAGATAATATGACTAAAATAGCAATTAAGGAGCCAAGAATTGTAGGGAGGTAGGCGGAAATACGAGCGCGGCTTTTTTTTTTTACTTCTCCGCATGAACGTTCCCCGTCTTTTCTCTGCGGAGCGAATTTAAAGCAGATTTACGAGGGAAGCAAATATTAATAGGGGCTCAGCGTCAAGACCGACATTAATTAAACCGATATGAAAGAAAGCATACTTATTTTACTTCTTGCGCGCGATGTAAAAGCTAACGCAAACAGTCATCCACTTTACACGGACACAGAGGGAGATCAAAACGATAGTTTTAAGTACCGAAGTCGAGTATTTACACGGAAGTGCCGTAACTTCCGACAGACGCGCTTCGTTCGGGCAAAGCTGCCTTCCGGGTCGGTGGACTTCTGATATCGCTTGATTAATTTCGTAAGAGCTTACGCTCGCATTCGGCAAAGTTAGGCTAAACGGATTGTCGTCCGGCCGGCGTGGCAGGGACTGATGTACAATGCGCGTACAATTCTAGCGCGCTAACGCATCGCGGACTGACGGGGTAATGTGATTCCGTGCTGCGGGTTGGGAGGGGGAGGGGGAGGGTCAGTATCCCGTCTCTCAACTCGACACGTCTCCACTGAGTAGCCATTTCTGACTCCGTCGGAATAATCCTCGGAGCAAGATATGCTCTCCTTGAAACTACGGTTACCTATTGCCACAAACGGATAGTCGGTTTAAATTCGAGTCAGATAACCGTAAATCTACTCCAATATGTTTACATTCAAATTAATACATCGTTATTTAGTTACAGTGAAATGATAATCCCGCTGCTATCGTCATTGTAAAATTGCAGGTAAAATGGTGGCAAAAATTATTTCAAAAATTACGTAAACAACACATGATAGTGTTTCTGTGTAATTTATAGATAATATAATAGCTACAATAGATGAAGACAACTAAATGGGATATGAGAACAATTGACAAAAGTTCAGGCTTGGAATTCTTTTATTATAGATTTAAACGATCGCAGTTTAGAGATAATAAATGTCAATACACGCGAGTTTCCCCGCAAAGTGCAAGTGAAAAAAGAAAGCTATTCCGTTTCCACATCGAGCGTGCGGTTTCTCGGCCACTTGCTCGAAACGATTTATCTTTTCAAGAAACCGTCGTCGGATTCATCGCAGGACTAAACTTTCCCCGGCAAGGTCAAAGGTCGGATCTGTCGGATGGCCGAGGTGAACGAGCAGGGTAGGTCGGAAGTAGTACAAGAGACAGAGAGCGAGAAAGAGATAGCGGGAGAAAGAGCGAGGCAGAAAGACGGAGGCAAAGCGACATCCGAGACGGAACTCAAACATTGGTGTATCCTCTGACTCACCCTCTTCCTTTCTATGCCACCCATCTAACCCCGTGCTACCTGTATACACACACTTAGACACACATTTGCGCGAGAGTACCGCCCGCAAAGTCAAACCGTGCCGTGCCGTGCCGTGCCGTTTCTGTGTNCCGTCACCGAGCTTATATTATCCAGTTACCCGTGAGGCTTACTAGCCAAACAAATGTATAAACTGCGGTCGGATTCCGTGGTCTTCGAACCAACCTCCTCCACGCCCTACGCTACATTGTCCCATATATGTCGCTCCGCTTTTATGAACCGTTCGCCTTCCTTCTTTCCCGCTTCCATCGCCTGCTTTATACAGTAGAATTTTCCGTACTTCTCGTGACATCGTATTGCACTCGGTAATCGATTTAACGCGGATAAACAAAAAAAAAAGATTTATTGTGCCAACGTCGCATGCAGCGATAACAAATCAAAGCTCTTTTGAGGAAAAACCGAGATTCTATCAATTACATCGAGATTCTGAAAACGCTGGCTGAGAGCTATTAGTCATATAAAGATTCTAACTTTCCACACGTTCCAATTTCCACGTCTCGCTTCTTTCCAATTGTCTTTAAACATTTGCCGAAACGTGGATAATTTTCCTTTAGCCTGTATCTCATTGTCAGATACGACATTCAAATTCGGATCGATCGCAACAGTCTGCGGATTTTACCAATGGAAGGTGTTTGCAAAGCGCTCGGTATGTCGGGTTGTCGCCCCGTCAACAACGACGACTATTCTCGTGCTAGTCCTAAGCGTGCCCAACGGCAATCTTATCAGTGGAGTTATCAGCTGTCTGCCATAACTCGATCCCACGGACGCGCTCTCTCCTCTCGTCGCGCGCGCGCGTATTGAATCTTTGGGAGATTCGTCGGAAGATCAGGTTTGAAGCCAGGCGCGATGACCCGCGTACCTCGAATTACGATCCGGGGTAAGCGTCTATGGGGGGTTGTTGAGACAGGTACGGTGGACTGCGCGCGTTTGGAATCCTGAGGCGAGGCCCCGAGAAAGCTCGACCCTCCGCACGGTAATCTCTACCTTGTACGCCGGCTCACCTACGAGCGCGAGTTTTAGGTCCGAGTTGGCTGCCGCGGAACTTCCGTAATCCGACGGGCACGTATCCGCGCTCGAGATAACGTTCGTAACCGGGACGATTCTCTCATCCGGGATACCGGAATCCTCGTAGACGTCGTTCCCTCGTCGCGCCGGCGGCATCTACCTTTACGTGACGTCGACCCTGTCTCGATGGTCCCGAGCCATTCTCGCGATACTCGCCCGTAGATTGCGGTCCGAATTTTACACTGTATCTAGAAATCGGCTTATCTACTCGTCTTTATACAGATCAAATTGTAATATTACTGAATATACTTACGAAAATCCACTTTTTGTAAAATTAAATAAATTTCAGGTCATAGACACTTGTGAGAAATTTTACATATTGAAAGTATGTATATTTTTTTATTTACATAACTGAAATTTTACAATAATTTAAATAACATCTCCAATAAAGATGTATTTATTGAGAAAATTGGGAAATAAAAATAAAAAAAAAAGAATAAATAATCTCTCTCGAAACAAAATTAAAGGTAACTATAATGCGTGAAATATAAATTTGATGTATGAAAATAACGGACGTAATTCGAGAGTCTTTACATAGATCAAATTGTAATATTACTGAATATACTTATGAAAACCCACTTTTTGTAAAATTAAATAAATTTCAGGTCATAGACACTTGTGAGAAATTTTACATATTGAAAGTATGTATATTTTTTTATTTACATAACTGAAATTTTACAATAATTTAAATAACATCTCGAATAAAGATCTGTTTATTGAGAAAATTGGGAAATAAAAATTAAAAAAAAAGAATAAATAATCTCTCGAAACAAAATTAAAGGTAACTATAGTGCGTGAAATATATATTTGATGTATGAAAATAACGGACGTAATTCGAGAGTCTTTACACAGATCAAATTGTAATATTACTGAATATACTTATGAAAACCCACTTTTTGTAAAATTAAATAAATTTCAGGTCATAGACACTTGTGAGAAATTTTACATATTGAAAAGTATATATTTTTTATTTATAATTGAAATTTTACAATAATTTAAATAACATCTCCAATAAAGATGTATTTATTGAGAAAATTGGGAAATAAAAATAAAAAAAAAAGAATAAATAATCTCTCTCGAAACAAAATTAAAGGTAACTATAATGCGTGAAATATAAATTTGATGTATGAAAATAACGGACGTAATTCGAGAGCGCGTATTCCAATTCATAGCGTTTTAATTCGACGTAAGCGGCATACGGATTATTTTGTCACTCGTTAATACCTGTTAGGCAACCACCACCGAGTAGCAATTACTGGAGTTCGATAAATAAATACGAGGCTTGTACGTGGAATTCGAGAGCCAAACGTTTCCCCGGTTCTCGTAAAATCCCTTGGAACGATAAATTATGCAGTCGCTCTACTTGCGAGGAAACCAGACAGAAATCGTCGAGAACCACCGCGACAAGTGTCGCCGTGTCCGTCCCGTTTTATCTCGGTTGCTTTTTTTTGTGCCCCCCTTTCTTTTGCAAGCGTTCAACGTACGTCTCCGGACGCGAACACATGTACTACGACAGAGTGGAAAAACGTAATGGCGGGATTGTATTGGTGCGGTCATTGCAGCGGGCAGATTACGCAGTGCACTCCGACTGAGTTTCGATGTAAAGCACGTTCGGCACGAAGAATATGTAAACAATGCTAATAAAACGTTATTTATTGCGCGCGCAGCGCCGAGCTTATTTTATCATTGTTTTTTATGCAATTTATTTATCCCGTTTATTTCGCGTTTTTTCCTTGCTTTTTTGCGCGTTAAAGCGCGATGTACCCTTGGTTTTGTCGCTCTCGGGCTCGACGTTAGCACAACTGTCGCAGTGGAGTCAAATCTGACTCGCGAGCACAGATATTTGATAAAAATAACATGAAACAGTTTGTCCCATTGCAAAGCAGAAGCGGAAGGATAAAATTGCCGTATCCGTCCGAGAGAATTTTCTGTATTAAATTATTATTCGTTGTTGCAATTTTTTTTCTAACTCTCTCGCTACGTGTACGCCGCAACTGTTGGTATACCGAATATACAGTATATATATTTCGGGAATAACGGTGTGAACTTCGACTAACTGGTATCGAAATCGCGTCTCCAAAGCTGTCTGGGAATTCGCCGGTCGACAGCTGCCTGTACCGTCTTTCTCTCTGTCTATCTCCCAGCCTTTCTCGAGTTAAGCTAAGTAATAAGACAAAGCATCTCGGTACACGTCACGAGGATTGTCGCGGAGCGATACAACGCGATGTTGTTTTCGCAGGCGGACTATCAGTATTGTTCATTCGAAAGAGAGAGAAATGAAAGTGTGGAGGGAGGGGGGGGGAGAGAAGGAAAGAGAGGAAAAGAGGCGAACGAGCCCGGCGTGCCTGAGAAAGTGCAAGAAACGCATTGGGAACGACAGTGTATAAAACCGACAGGACGGGTTAACTCGACGGCTAGGTGAGTACAGTTTGGTTCCGAGCGGGATTCGACCTAAACTTTGTTTGTCACTGCGCACGCTGCCATTCCTGTCCCTTCGCTCTATCTCGTCACTCCAACCACCCTTTGCGCTTCCGTATCTCTCTTTCTCTCTGTTTCGCCTTCTTTGTCGGCACTCCGACGAAGCCTTAACGCCCGTTACAGTCTCGCGCCAGGACGCGCGGTGTGGTGATTCCATTATCCTGCCGAGAGGCAACGTTCTCTCTCTCTCTCTCTCTCTCTCTCTCTCTCTCTCTTTCTCTCTCTCTACTGAAGCACCCCCGTGGAATACGAAGACTTTCGAGATAACTGACGGCGCACGTATACATACGTACGCGTATACACACTTTAACTTTAGCTCGTTCACTTTAGCTCATTCACCCAGTCGTCTCTCTCGCCTGACAGCGGTATGGGTTGTTTAAACGCCCGTCGTTCTCCCACGTGCATGATGTATCCTGCTTCTTTCAACGTCCTGCACCCGGTAATCCCGTTCTAGCTTTGCTCATCTCTCTCTCTCCTCAGAATCGTCGATCCGCGCGAAGGAGGCACTCAGATTGGTTTTGTCGCTAATTAATCGTGTCACGCAAACATCTCGGAACTTTGCTGCACGGGAGAGAGGTCCTATTAAAGCTTACGTTTCACGGAAAGCTTTCTCAAGCGATTCTGCTTTGCAAAGTGCACATGGCAGTTCCCCAGAGTGTCTCTGCCATTTGACTATATTGCTGTATCCATCGGCACACACATACTATGTATATTTAAATTTTTTTTTCATGGAAGCACCGGACATATTCATTTTCCTAGGACATTTTAGATATCGGTTAAACTTGTTTCATTTTACATAAATCTGTTTTTGAGTAACACAGTTCTAAAATAACATGAATTTTACAATCAAGTTTGACATGAATGAAAACAGTTATATCTGGCTATTTTCATTGCTCATATTATTGAATATACATATATGGTTTTTGCATTGATCAAGTAACAATCATTTCTGATCTGAATGATTCTTTCATATTTTGAAAAAGCTTGCGGGCAAACGGAGTTTATCTTTAACGAGAACAAAGAGCGACAGTGGCGAAAATTAGCCAATCTCGCGCATAAAGGACGATAATACACAACGACAACAAGAGTGCTGGCGCGAGATAGGTCCAAAATTACTCCGGAGGACAAAATTTTCGTTCTTCCTTCTTCTCTCCCCTTTTTTCTTTTCCCTTTTTTTTTTCTTTATCTCGTCGGAACGAGAGGCAAGATGCGATGCGAAGTAGAAAGCTTGTACACGATGTAGCTACTCTTAGCCGAGAGGGGATCCTTCGAACGAAAGAGCCGCGGCAAAGCCGATATACGACGTTTCAATTTTCGCCCTCGTCCAGCTTTTTCAATCCTTACCATCCCGCCGACAAACTCCTACGGTTCTCAGGGTAAAAACTAATATTCTTGCCTTGGAAACTTTCTAAAGCTACTTCGTCTATTCGCTGACGACGATGACGACGATGATGACGAGGGCGGGGACGACGCTTCCGCCAGTAAGTAACTGAGTATACACAGCGTGTGTGGTAACACGATCGAAGAAATCGAACCTATTAAATTTGCTGTGTACTCCCTAGCTTACTGCGGAGCTTATCTGGTTAGCGAGTAAATAAGCTACGTGGTTAAACTCGAAAAAAGTTGTTACAAATATAATAGTTCAGATAATTAACAATATTTCGCTGAAACTGATTATACATTTTCCTGATGTAGGGATTAATTATCGCTGACTGGATTATTTTTGTTATAACGATCCATTTTCGATAAATCACGGAATATAGAAGCGAACCTGATCCCATTTACTTTATCATCATATTAACTCAATCCATTTGGCGGTTGTATGTTTAGAAAGACATACATATTCGCTACGTGCTGTATTTGTACAATAATAAACGAACCGTATGCAAACTTGATCGTTGATTACGAATACACAGTTAATGTTAAAGTGAGTGATGTAGTTCGAAGCATGTTAAAATTTTTCGTATCGCGAATAAATGCAGGACAGAATATCTTCTTGAAATAGAAAATGGAATGGAACGGAAAATAAAAAAAGTGTATTCATGATTTTTGTACATCGAGATAGATTATTTTATTTAGGAACAAGTAACAACGGTTTGTTGATCAAGCTGTAAACAGCTTCCGGTCGGGCAATTCGTTAGAGACCCCCGTCCTATGAATTTGTTCGTACAACGTACAATGAGAACTACGACAATAGGCGTACAGGAATGGAATCGGGATGGGGATGACGGAGAAGGAACTCGGATTCCGGGGGACAACGGGTATGCGCGCGGAAGGAGTTCTCCGCCTGGAAATCCAGCCTGAAAACGCTTTCCTCGGGCCCCGTGCGGCCAAACTCGCCGGTCAGTGGAAAAAGCCGGGGAAGAAGCTTTGTCGGTGGAGAATCTTAGTCGCGGACCAAGAGCATCGTCGAAGTTCATCTCGCAATATAAACGCGATATAACTTCCGGCCGCCTTTCTGTTCGTACGGCCGGACCCGAAAATATCTCGCGGTAAATGAAACGGACAAATTCCCCGGAACGGTATATTCGCTCCCTTTCCCCGAACCGGATGTGGTCATGGTACCGATTTGCTATTACCAGTCCGCGTATAAAAGGTGAAAGAGGAAGAGGAGACAAGAGAGAGAAAAAGGGAAGGAACGGATCGTTTGCCATCGCGCGGACAAAGCCGCCGCAGTTCGCTCTACGTATGACAGTTTCGAGAAACGATTCTTACTCCCGGGGTCGTGCATTCAATCACTACCCTCCTTTCTGCGCGGTGTCGTTCTAAGTTTCCATGTCCCCTTCCCCACTTCTCCCATATTCCACTGAGCCGTCTTTACTAGGATGTTTTTCTCGTTCGAGACCGCTCTTCATCTCGATTTCAGTTTCTACTTCGATGATGAAAGATAGTTGAAAACATTAAAGTTATTTGTTTAATTGTAGATGAATTCAATACACGCAAATGTTTTCTACATCCTATATTGTGACGTTCCGCTGCATATTGATAACATTCTTTTCTCATCACAAAATTTGATACTTGTGAAATGTGAATTCAATAATGCTATTACATACGAAATCGCGCTAAAACTTCTAGATGATATTCTTTTCTCAAATAAATTTTTAAGTTTTTAGTTGATATTTTTTTTAGAAAAATAGTAATTATATTTTTAAAAAATTAGGAAAAATAGGGTGGCCATAGACGTCCTTTGCAACTTGATGGAACTTATGTGATTTAAAGAGAATTTTTTTTATTGATACAATTTTACTTGCTTGAATTCTACAATTTCTGAAATGATTAATTTTTCTTCGAAAATATTGTTGATTTGTGGTACAAATATATTTCTTGATACAAATATAGTTTCTGCCAAAACATTCAATAATAAATCATAATTCTCATTATATTTTTAAAGTTAATCTTA
Source organism: Tetramorium alpestre (assembly GCA_021460005.1). Lineage (NCBI taxonomy): Eukaryota > Metazoa > Arthropoda > Insecta > Hymenoptera > Formicidae > Tetramorium > Tetramorium alpestre. The sequence continues at coordinate 50,567 of JAJVSH010000221.1, forward strand.
ATAGCTTAGTAGCGAGCAGTTTGGTACAAATTTGATCTTTTTATGAATTAAATAAGATTATGATATCAATATCTCACATATTACGTTATTCTAAGATATCTTGAATTAATTATAGAGAATTAGTTATAGAGAATATAAAGTCAATTTCTTGGAGATTAAATTTTTAATAACAATCCAATTTCAAAGAGACAAATAATAGATTAAGTTTATTTCCGTAATTTCGTGGTAATTTTGAGTTTATTTGTGATATCATATGACGTTTGCTTTCATCTTTTGTGAACAGCCGAATAATACTTATTTCTCAACTTTAATTAAATATGACAAGAAATATAAAAAAGACGCACAAATGATAAGAAGTGAAAAATTGAAAGTTATTCGATCACCTCGATCAAAATCAAGAGGTTAGTTGGATTTATGTCGGCGGATTAGCTAAATTAAATGACCAACCACCCCGTTTGTCATTTCGGTGCATTTACAAGCATAAACAAGCATCGCGATATCACGATAAATGAACGTATCGTCGATTATCGTATTGTCGGCTATTTGTAGACAGGCCAATAAATGCTTAATATTCGCGCACTCGTGATACTAAAATACAAACCGTGGCACCTGCCCCGCTGTTGTGTATCATGCCCGATATATGCAGCGTTTAGTTCAACATTGTTTGTAAATGTTCGCCAAGCGCGCTTTTAGCGGCATATACGCGTGACGGCCGATGTACAATTCAATTAACGCAATTCCCGTTCGCAAGTGGGAAAGACGTATCAGTATTTCGCACTGCGAGAACACATTTCATATCGACAATGTCAATAAACCCACTCGATAAAAAAAAAACGTGTTTTAGACGATAATTTTATCTGCGGGATTGGTGGTTACATTTACCGTGCGGGGCGTTCCACGATTCCGCAAAACGAGTGGTGACTAGTCTTAATTTCCGGATTTCATAACTTTTAGATTATTATCGGAGTACATTTAAATCCCTCTATTATTTTATGCCATCGCTTATTAATTTACTATTGGTAGACATTTTCCGCATCGATATTTTTAATTCGTAAATAGTTTGCATCTGTATGTCGTACGAAAACCCGATCGTCCCGGGAACTCATTTATGTACCAAAAATTCGAGCGCTTTGAAGCCCGCATTTTCAAGCAGGGGGGAAAAAAAAGCGCTTCGACAGAGAGGGCTGAGATTGCGACCGTGCGGTGAAGCGCAAGAACGATTAAAATGCAACGGCGACGCTAAGGGCGCCGATCGCTGGGGGATCCCAGGACCCAAACCGCGTTCCTTTCTCCTTGTTCTCCTCTTCGCGGCGGATACAAGGGCGGACGGAAAAAGTTCCACAAAGCGCAACAGCTCATCATGTTTTCCCTTTGCGACGGTGCAGAGTAAAAGAGCCGCTTTTCTATTAGCGGGAGTCCACGCGCACGTGCGCGTGCCTGCAACGCAAAAGGCTCAGGTATTTATTTAATAAAATGCGTCGAGAAAGATGGACGATGCCGGAGGGTAGAAAGGTCGGGCCGGGAGGTAGAAAGAGCGTTACGATGGCGCGGGCAAGTAGAGAAGGACGGTTAGTAGCCGGACAGCCGCCGCCATCGCCGCAGTGGAGCGCCAAAGAAATTCTCCGTGCTTTGTGAATCTTGTGCCTCGGTCGTGCTCTATCCGTTGGTTACTCAACCTTGATGTATTTGCCTTTAAATCGTAGCCCATCTTGTGTCGTGGGTCATCTCTCTCTCTCTCTCACTCTCTTTATCTCTTTCCCTCGTCGATTTTTAGAAGATTTCTTTGGGATTGCCATGGTCAAAGGTTCCCATTTTTGAGATCTCTCTCTCTTTTACGCGAGAGCCGCCGAAATTTTTCGAATTTCCGGAAATATTACGAACCATCACGACCGCGGGAAAAATATTTCGCGAGTAAACGTATAAAAGAAAAAAAAAGCACCTGACCTCGTTGCAGCGAGAGTAATGTAGATTGCGGCGCAGGTGAATTCTTTCGTTGTCGGGGCACGAAGCGTTCTGGTTATTATTAATTTAATACACCGTAATATCCCGCCTCTAACGGGTTACTTATGGTTGCGGGATCTATTTGGCACATTAATATAACAAATAATTACGCTGGTTAAATAACATTTATAAATATGCGCCGTTTAATCAGTTTGTCTATTACGGGAATCCATTGTTCGCGATGCGATGTAATTAACACATTCGCGCGAGTGGACATGTAATTTCGTTGTACGCAATAAAATGTAATCCAATTTAATGAAAACGAAGTCGCGAGCCATACGTAATAATTTTGTCATCGCGTCGTTGATGCTTCCTGGTGTAATTCAGCAGATCAGCGTGTCATCACAAATTCAGCGCGAATTTTGTTATCGCCGGACAATGCTATGCTATTTAAAATTTATTAAGCCGCTCCGGTATCCGCTACCTCGGATGTAGTTCTGTCGTGTTCGTTGATAATTTTCAACGAGAAAATGCAAACACGATGAAGGGGGGGGGGGGACACCGGCCAGAAAATCGCACGGATTTGCCAAAGAATTTCATTATCTCCCGCTGGCGTGCGCGTTTCCATATTGATTTTTCATTCCTGCAAAGTGCCAATATTATAATCGTCGTTAACGAGCACTTTGTAAGATTACCGGATCGGCGGCGCGTGATAATAACAAACTCCCATCTAATACAGAGACTTCTCGTTTAATTCGGTTTATCCAGTCGTCCCTACGACCAAGTGGCGAACCGCTTCCGCAGGAATTTCTAGTGGCAACTTGCCAACCGTACACACAATACTAAGGATTGCAAATAGGCCCTCTAATACATACGTCGTGTGTCCGCCTACAGTATAACTTATTCTCTAGATCTCTCTGTTGAACGCTGCTAAACTTGAAAACTTTTATGCTTAACGTGTGTAAGTGAAAAATAAAAAAAAATATCAATTATCAATTTCGGAACAAGCGTAGAATTTTTTACATTACACAAGAAATTCGAAACTTATGTCATGTGTGATAATATATACTTACATATATAAAAGTATCTAAAAGTATTAAAAAAGAAGACAAAAATATATATTCATTTTTCTCTGAAATATGTTTTAATGATTATTTTTTCTGAATTAATTCGTAGACAAAGAATATATGTTTTTGTTCTTCTTCATCCGCTCGGTTTAATACGACATATAATATTCCGAGCATTGCCGTCTTATTTTATTATTCAGCCCGGTTGACTGAGCCTTATCTTCGTGATGAGAATTCTACGGACGATATTTCTACGCGCGAGTCGCGAGAGTTGAATTAATTCGCGACTGTTGGTGCCCGACAGTGATTCTGCGAGGTTGAATAATTTGGAGTCGACGGGACGAGACAAAGACGCGGAAGAGCGCCCTTTGGCGGTGTCTGGTACGCCATTAACCTTCCGAAGAGTTAACAAATTTGTACACGCCACCTAATTACCGGCTCGCGCTCGAGGAGGAAATAAAATCGTGCTACTCGCGCTACAATTGATAGAATACAAAAGCGAAATCATCGAATTCGAATTAGATACGCCACATAAAACTTTTCATTTTGCATTGGCATAGAAAAATTTGTTGCATGAGTTGCCTCGGGCATCATATTTTTGCTTCGATTGTAGACATTAAAGATGAAATCAAACAAAACATTTGTTGTTTTTTTTTTCAATATCGATATAACGATAGGTTTTAAATTATAAAGGAATCAATTTAAATAACAAAACTTTACTCTTTATTTAATTTTACGCGAAGTTTGCCATCAGATTTTATAATATGATGTTCATTTTTCGTGGTATTGAATTTGGAGAAATGTGTTGTATTAGTTTAAACAAAAAAATATATATTTCCTACAGAAAAGCCACATGAAATTCGTTCGAAATCCGGAAAAGTTGTTCCCTATTCAATTAGACAAGCGAAAGGGCGGTATAGGGCTAAGCATCCACCAGACGGCCGTAGCTCTATGCATCGGGGCTGTTATTTAGGCAGGAAGTTTGGCGAGCGCATCGAGCGTAAGCGCAAGCTCGCACTTCGTGAAGAGAGGTGGAGAAAAAGGGAGAAAGAGAGAAGGTCGGAAGGGAAGAAGACAGAGAGCGCATGACCTATACACTGCACCTGCGGTGTCGAGGCTGAAGTATCAGCATACTGCCGCGAACTTTATTTTTTTTTTCTTTATCTTTATTCTTTCTTTCTCCCCTCTTTCTCTTCTTCTGGCTTAAGCTACCGTTCTGCACGGCATGGCAGAGGCACCATCAGCGGCATCGGTACCATCAGCAACGGCAACAGCAACAGCGCCGACATTGCTGTGCATACCAACTATAGCGCATCTTCCTTTCTAACCGGATACGAACGACGACAAGAGGAGGAAAGGAAGAAGCGCAAAGAAGAAGAAGACGCATGAGAAAGAAAAGAAGAAGAAGAAGAAGAAGAAAGACGAGAAATGGCGGACAAGAGGAGAGAAAGAGCAAGCGAGAGCCCGCGGGAATAGGGAATGTGAAATGTACCGACATATACCCATCCTCGTTCTCCGGAGATTCTAAAAGTTTCACTGTGAGATGCCGGTCCGGTATCCATCTTGCACCACACACCCGTCGCTCGCTACCCTCCTTTACGAATACGTCCTCGAGTACGGCCTCGTCTCGATATTAAAGGTGACGTGTATCGCGGTGGTCCCGGTGGGATTTACGACTTTAGAAATTCCGCTTGGATGTTAATTAAACGAAGAAATCCAAGATTATAAATTTTGGAATTTCACCATCATGGAAAATGGGAATGCTGCGCGCGTAATTTGGCTTGACTATAATTTCCATGTTTTACTACATTATTAATACAGTAAACTATTGATCAGAAATATTATAATAGGTCTTTCAGTTTAAGCACTTCTAACTTCACCTCAGCTTTAGCTGGCTTAATAATTAATTGTTTGAAGGATGCATGTTCGTACATGTGAATTGGAAATTTTAATTTTTTATTTTTTTTTGTGTTAAAACTTGTGAATTTTATTCTCGCTCTTCTAATAAAATATGTATACGGTTCGTAAAAACTTTAAATGACAAATATCACGTATGGCATTTGTGAGGTAACGCGTATAATCCAAGAAATGTTCAACTGACATTAGGAACGGAGATGGAAAGACCTCTTCTCTCAATCATCTGCCGACATATCCCTCCCGAGTATTACGCCCACCGTTTCTTTCATCCACTTCTCTCGTTCATTACTATTTTGTTTCTTCACGGTTTTCTCTCGGGCACATTTCTCGCTTAACTTTCTCCAGGAAGAATGAAGTCCTAAATGCCATTTATCTTGAGTTTATGGCCGTCTCGGTAATTGCGGTATCAACACCGTTGCCTGATGGTTGCCCATTTGAACGCATGGCGCCCTAAACGACGTTCAGACTTAAGTCGACCCTCGACAAATATGTATTCTTCAACAAAGTATTTTCTTACAAGAACAAATAGTCTAATAATCACCTGTCATTAAGCATACTTCATCTTCGCGATATCCCAAAGAGAGAATGCGCAAATCAAAGCCTACTAAAGTAAGAATTAAATGAGAATAGAAATAAAAGTGAATGATAAGATAACAGAGAAAACATCGATTGTAAATTTCTTGGAAAAGAAAATTTTTTAACGGCAAATTTTTTACGGTTTCAAATATACATTTTTTATGTATATTTTGTAACAGAAATAGTGGTTTTTTTTTTAATGCAAATGAAATATCAGGAAGCTTATGACGCGGAATGGCATCTACTTACGCGGGTGTCAATTCCACTTCGTAAACATAATGAGCAGCGTCGGCGTTTAAGCGCGTCCCAGCCGCGGCGGCAACAAAGTTTCGCATTGTCAGTATTTCAGGGCTGTGAGCTGGGTCCCGTGACAGCTCGTCTGCAGCACAATATCGTTACACGGTGCCGCGAACCGAACCAAAACGTTCATAAGTTCACGCGCCGTCGCATCACGCGTCGCTTCGGGCGCACGAAAACCGAACGTCAAATAAACACCAATTACCATTTGCGCTTGCAAAACTATTTCGCGTACAAAACGACGTGTGCACGATTCAATTTCGATCCTGAGTATTTATCTCTGACCATCGTCGGTAAAAAAAAAAAAAATGCCGCGCCGGCAATAACGTGCGGGAAGAATGGCGGTACATACGTTGCTGCGAATGGGTTTTTAATGCGCGATAAAATAAAGCGCGTGAAATATCTGCGGATATTAAACGCCCCGGATATTTAAGTATCTTGTCACGTCAATGTTTAAACGCCGGTGTTATGAATTTATACACGCTAGATATTAACAATGTGCACACGTAATGCGTTCAATTCCGAAAGATTTAAGCTTCGTAGAATTCAAATAGATACAGCAATAAAGTAATGAGAAAATAGACGAATGCGGCGAATGAAAAACAAGGCCAGTTGCGCAAAACGCAAAAGCATACTTGCAAAAAAAAACCGCGCGTATTAACGTGTTAAGTCAGGAATATCAGTTAATATACGTCTGTCTATAATACGTCGACCTTAACTAACTGCGCTGCAACCGAGCGCTGCAACCGAATCAAAGGGCGGTCGGAGCAGAGCAACGGAGATTAACAGCGGTGACAGTTTCTCGCGAAGATGCTCGAGCTCCGATACAATGACCGGTATGTAGATCGATGTAAACCGAGCGCACACAAAGACCGCGCTCCGTCCAGGGTTATCTTTCGGATGCAAACTCAACCCTGCTGGCCGCATTCCCATGGAAATCGCGCGTTATGCGGCCCGTGTACACGTGTACAGTGCCGCATAGTGAACGATGTGTGCACACACAAGGAGNGTACTCCACGAACAAGGTACCTTTACCCGAGGTAATGCTCCGGGATGATAATGCGTACCCGCGGGAGCCTTTCGTATCGTCCCTTCGCCCTTTCATATCACCGACGCACGTGTCCCTTTACATAAATATATTCGGTTTTTGTTGCTCGTAAGATTAAACTTCGTTCGTGCTTGATAATTAATTGAACGTAAAGCTGTGCAAACTGTGCGCGGATTAAAAAAAGGCTGATCTAATTGAACGTAATTTTAATTTATTCATCGTGTAATGTAGAATCTTTTTTTATATAATCAGAAAACTTGCACGACATTTCGATTCAGATGGTAGATAATGCTATTTCATGCCACAATTGTGTTCCATATGTATATTTGTATTAGTTGAAGCGTATGAAAGGCCGTAAAGGAGTAAAGGATGTATAATGAGGTAGCTATCCGTCTGGACCGAAATTGGATTTAACCTCGAAGCATTGTAAAGGCGGCTAGAGAATTATTTAAAATATTAATTTATCTTTGTAATTTAGCGATGCCGCAATCCTTACTCTTCTCAATTTCGCGCTTTCATAATTTACTTCTATAATTTATTAAGAGAATACGCGATTTGCTGCATACGTAAGTTTCTATATCCAATAATACATACAACGCGAAGTGATATCTTTCTGATATCTAAGAACGTTCAACCATTTTGAAATATATCCATTCAATACGAAATATCGAGTTTTACGAAAGGAATTAATGTCGCGAATCCGAAAAGTATACATAAATCAACAAATCTGAGATATTAGCAAACCGAAAACTCGTCCGCGTCGCATGAGTCATCCATGCGGCAGGCAATCGAAAGTCGAGCGATTCGACAAATCACGGAACGTCGAGGACGAGTGTTAACATCCAATTCCCAGGACGTTCCCGTCCCATCCACCTTCTCGTACGCGTCGTATTCGGGAATCGTGGCATACGGCGAACACGCATTTGAGAAGTACGACTTGAGATGGGACCCGATGCGAATATCTATTCCGGGGAATATAAACGATCGTGTCTCGATAGGGACGAGGAATAAATCTAACGGAACCTGTTCTTCCCGGCAATGATCCTGTGCATCTTGCATCCACCTCCGGTCCCTTCCTCGCTCCGGCCTCGCTGCCACCATCGGTGCGCAGTGTCGCGATCCTATCCCATTTATTTTACTTCCACTTTCTACAGTATATTTTCGTCAACAGCGGAGGAGCCGCTTTATCGATCGCACGCGAACTTATACACTTACGAAAGCGGGATACATCCGGGGGCTTTTACGAAACAGAATCTCCGCCGCGCGGCGGCGGCGGCAGAGAAATCTCGGAATATCTTGAGCGATTTCGCCTTAACTCCACGAAGTACCCAAGAATTTTTCGCCGGGGTTTGTGGATATTTCGCCCGTGCTATTGGCATACCCCGAGATGGAATCTATTTACAACTTTGCTAATGGCCACTCTGTCTTGCCTCTCGTAACTTTGCAGTATCATTCCTGCAATGCATATCTATTCACGGGAAATGAAAAAGCTTATTTTATAATATATAGTAAAACGAATAAAAATGAAATATATACATATAATATAATTACAGAAGAGTAAGATAAAATATCTTAAATAAATTTTATTTTTATGCAAAACTGCATCTATAAACCAATTAAAATAGTAGTTGCGCTGCTTCATTCGAAATATGAGTTTATCGTCTAAAAGTATAATTAATTACGAATTAATTTCACAAAGCACTCTGCATCATTTGAGCTGAGAAAGGCGATCGCGGTGATCATCAAGAGTTCATGGTCGACGGATATCGGGGGATTAACCGGTTTCCAATTTTCCAATATTCGTGACGTCGCCGGGTATGTTTCCTGATTGAGGTTTTCCTGCCTCGCCTGAGATCCTTTATTTCCAGAACTAGGCGCCCACAGCTCGTTCGAGAGTAGGTATAGGCGGAGAATAGTCAGAAATAGAAAATTCCGACGGGAGAGACGGGGAGGGGAGGGCGAACGGGGACGGATAAAGAACGTCTCTTTGTACGATTCCGCGATCGAGACGTTGCGAATATAAAAAGTCCGGAGTTGATCAAACGCAGGAGAGCACAGAGAAGTAACGCGACTGTGCATCGGGACGGAAACGGAAGACGAGTGCGCGCCGTCTCCGAGAGTGATGCCGTCGGGTTTCTGTAGTAAGAGTAGAAGACACCTGGTGCGCCCTGCTGTCTGTGGCAGTCGAAATTCTAGGAGGCATCGCAGCTAGGTGAAACACGAAGTTTGTTTCGTCGTATCCACTCTCAGCTCTTCTTTCACTATAATCTCTTTATTCGCAAGCAGAAAGGCATCTCCGACGTCTCTCGTGTCAAAATAAACAATTTTATCAGATTATCCTGATAGTTTCTCGTTTAGAAAACTCTTTTAATTGGTGTACATTTCTCATTCGCAGTGTTATACAATATATACTCGACCTATATTTGCGCGAAAATTTTTATTCGTATATGCGTATCACAAAAGATAGCCAGACGTTTAAAAATATTAAATTTTAGCGGATGTAGAAAAAGTCGATTGACGTTAAATTGGATTTCCACGGGGCGAATATTAGCCCCGCATATGCATATATGAAGCTAACTGTTCCTCATGTATTAACTACGTTCGAGTGTGGTTTTCTAATGTTCATCCCAGATTTACATTGATGGTGCTGCTCCCATTAGACAAACGAAATCTAGAATTATGCGGCCGCATTCAGCGCTAAATGCGCGATAAAGATAGGGCTTTTCTCGGACAGAGCGTCCGTGGCTGCCTCGGGATGGCTCTTGGGGTGAGAGGAGGGCGGGAGTTCGGGCATGATTTAGGATCAAGATTTCAAAGGGTGCAAGATAAATAATCGTATTGTCATCCCTCCGCGGGCGAAAACTCACCGCGCTTCTCGTTTTGCACTCCGGCGTGAGTAAGCGCGGCATAGAAGGAAGATACATGCATACATGCAGTCATGCCACGGGAGATGAAAGGTCTGGTTTATTCAGAAGTATACATATATATATATATTTATATGTGTATATATGTATATTTATATACATGCGCGCATTGTAATATACAACGCGTAACTTCTCCATGGAGTTGAGAAATATTGCATATTCATACAGTCGTGTGTGAAGCCCTACGACATATGGACGGATACTAAAATAGCGATTGCATAACGTAGGTTATCAAACGGCCCGTCGTGCCGATACCACCAAGGAAATGGCACTCGAGTGGCGACAAATTCTTCCTGTCCTTCCTCCCGCGTGCGAAGCTCGCGACAACTCCATTTTCTTTACGACCGAATGTTTCCTCCGATTTATTAGCCGAATTGCACCGCGCTACGACAGCATGTAACATATGGAAATGGTTTTATCGAAATTTCTGACGTGTAACCGTGATATGATATTTTGAAAATTGCCCTGGTTAATTTAAATTGTTGCAAGACTGCATCGTGCGTCAATTTTCTTTCTCTGTCAAGTGAAACATTTGAATTAATAACAAATTTTATATATATCTCTTATAGATAAATAAATATATATATATATATTATTATAAATATATATATATATATCTTATAGATAAATAAATATATATATATATATATATATATATATACACTGAAAAAAATTCTAGTTAAAAACCGATGTAGGATTAATCAAATATTCTATTGTAGTTATTGTAATAGAAATTCTGTTTTTAATATTAGAACTCAATACTTTATAACTTATAATACCCAGAATATTTGATCACGCTTACAAGATTTTTCTGATTCGTCCGTTTTTAACCAGAATTTTTTTTTCAGTGTGTAGATATTCCTAATTGATTAAATTTAAAACGAATTTCGTGTTATACTTTTTCTTTCTGGCTCGCGATCGCTTCATCATTACTGACATCTTCGAAACGAAGATCTCGGGAGCAGCCGTACTGTTCGTCGCGCAAGTTCCGTGTCATCATCTTGTGCCGGAATAATGATAGTATGGAACTTGCTCCGCGCGACCGTCACCTCGCGTATCCTCCACAACGCGGCGGGGGATGCGGACAGGTTGACAGTGGTATCGATTTCCAGGGCGGTACTATATTTTCTTGGCGTATCATATCGGTCCTCGGAGTGCAACGAATTTATTTCTACTCTTCCTTCCCCCCTTCCCGCTCGCGGTGCACATATTTATGCCTATGCGTATATATGTATACGTCCTTACCTTCCGCCTTCGTGACTTTTTCATTTTCGCACAAAGCGCGACCTATCCGAGTCCATTTGCGAGCGAAGACGCCCCCTTCTGTCCCGCTCGTCTCGTGCGCCTACCTTTCACATTTTTCCCTATTCTCTTTTTCCCTCCTTCTTCAATCTCGCGCGCGACCACGAGTGAACCAGAAGGAAAGAAGTCTGCGACCCACCGTCGGACCTCTCTTTCACGGTTTATTCGACGGTAACAGATATCGTCAAGAGGAAAGAAACAATCACGTGCGTAGTGAGACGAATGTGGAGGGTATGGTATTAGGGGTTGGGGGATATGTATAGGTTCGAAGAAGATCGAAGAAGGCGAAACAGGTGGATATTTTAGCTGGAGCTTATGATTACTGTGTGTGTGATTTGCATGCGAAATGTAATCGGGTCGTATGTATGCCGGCACGTAGCTGTGATTCTTCCGGTTTCATCTATATCTTGAAATATAAGGTAGCCTCGGATGATGAATATTTAATTTCACGGCTAAGGAAAATTGCGTATTCGTGGCGAGACTGTAATTTGTCGTTTTGGTGCACCCAATCCTGTTCCGTTGTTCCGACTCGAACACACATTTCGATTGACAATTTCGAAACGTTCAAATAAAATCAGTACGTACACGATTGCAGCATATTGACGTCTTCTCCACATATGTCAGAGATGAAGACATAGGAAGGTCGGAAATGTGTTTTCAATGGCCGGGAAAAAGTGAAGTAAAATAAAAATGCCTCAAGTTCTCAACAGGAGAGCGAATCGTGCAATATATTACTATGCAAATTTATTGAAACAATAATAAAAATTGGACAAGACAGACAATTATTATTATACGTTTAAATTGTTCGTACCTGGCTCATTTTCATACGAAATAATTTTTAATGAGATACTTTAAAAAGAACGTTATTCATTTTTTTACATTATATCACGCATTTAATTAAAATCGACTGTAGTAACATTGACATCCTTTTAAAGTTTTGCCCGTTTATTACTGAATATCATGGCGTGGATGGTGTACTCGTCAGGAGGGAAATTAATTGGAATCCACTGACTGCGTTATAAATTTGCGTAAAGTTTGGAAAATCGACGATGCCGGTTAGGACGGCTACACCAGGCTATGTATGTATGTAGAAATTGCAAATAGCATTACGTCTCGTAATAGCAACTAGTTAACGGTACTGATATATACGATTCTCTCCGTGGACTATTAGTAAATTCCGGCTTTGGCCAACTCTCGCATTCTAATCTCTCCGCTTGGCTCCGATACGCGCTTTTACTGTCGCGTAAACCGCGTTAGCGCGAGAACGCGGTATGCGCCGCGACCGACTGGGTACCGCCATATACAAAAATAGAGAGCGATAGAAGGGAACGGATTGTAACGGCGATTAAAGATCGAACCTTCCATCCGGACGAGTGAAAACGGCGCGCGAAATCATGCGCCGCTCTCGCATGTAATGGAATCTCGTCGACGTTGCACGCGGCTTGTCGCTGGCAATAACAATTATTTCCGTGCCTCCTCGACATGCTCGATCGCCTATCGGCCCGCTCCGTGGCCGCCCGACAATATGTTCGCCGATATAAATTTCACGTGATTCCGCGGTCAACAACGAAACGTCAATCCGCACGTTCGCGCGCGCGCGCGCGCGCGCACACGCACCATCGAGCTCCGGATAATAATATCGCGACGATGATGCTGATCGTTCGAATAACGGTAACGCGATCGATTAAGGGCTTAACGTAATCGCTCTTTACTCCGACGTTCTCGTCGCTCGAACAATAGCTCGAATAAAATGATTAATATCGACGCGCGGAGAACGGCCGGCCGTCGACAAATCGATCCTGATCTATTAGCAGGCAACCAGAGACCCGCGCTCGCGCTCGTGCGAATGAATAGACAGCTAAATGTTGAAAAATTTCGAGAATAATGGCGCACGGCTCCGTGCCCGCCGCCGGCGGACGAATAATTTGCGTCATTTAACGCGCGGATATCCAGTTCGAAAATTGATATTTCGGATAAGGTAATAATACTTCGGCATAATTCGGCCGAAAGAAATATGCCGGCATTTAAAGAAAGTATTTCAGTGATGAGATTCGATAACGATCCGCCAGCGGGGAGCGGGGGGAGGGGGGGGAAGAGGGATGGAAAATTTACGCGAAAACTTAAAGACGTGGTCGATCGATGCTCAACGATTAGAAGTGCCATTCCGTCCCGGAATTGACGACTTGAGACGCCAAACAATTCGATAATTACCGGAGCCGCGAGAGGAAAAAGTTTTCCGTCAAACTTCGGCGAACTTGCGTCGCGACTCGTCGGCGGCTTGTTTGCTGAATGCAAATATCCGGAATAATCCATATTTTATGTCGAGATGATACTGCCGAGCTAGGGCCCGCGTCCTTTCACGCGACGTCGCGCGTGCGGCGAGTTTATCCGCCAAGTTCTCGAGTTTCCCGGTACGGTGGCTGGCTGGCTGGCTGGCTTGCCGCGTAAAAATTCGCTGTTTGCGAAGTATACTATTTTCCGACGTGAAATCGCGCCACTAGGGAAATTGGATACGCTCTGGCGAGGCGAGTTTGGCGACTATCGGCGCTGTTTCATTCGATATACAACCGCGTGATAAACCGATAATAACGTAGTAAGGTAATATTCGAATTATATTGATAAAACTTGTCTAACGGTTGAGATAATTGTCTGAATTGCAAATATGATTTTTTTAGCGTTAGCGTTTTATTGCAGAAGAATGTGTGATTGTAAAATTTTCACGGATAAACAACGATAAATTGATAATTTCAGCATTTAAAATAATAAGCGGTTTAAGAATTCTTATGATGTAATTTTACTGAAAGAAGATTTACTGAAGAAAACAATGTTAGTAAGATATTTTTATATATAACTTGAAATGCGTTCGTTTAAGGCGAAAATGGACGCAATTACCATATATCGTTTATACTTGTTATTAGAATATGAGGCGAGATTGGTGCATGGTCGAAATTACATTTTGTTCATCCTCGCGTAGTCCGTAGTTCCTACGACGCAAAAACTATTATACCAGCATCGCGCGTATTCACGGGAAAGTCGTCTAGTTTAACTTGGAATCAAGCCACCGGAGTATCGATGGGTAAACGCCCTCCGCGTTTACTATTTGTCGACTTACACGCTCTATAGATAATTCCTAATGAATTTATTATTCAAACAAAAGTCCACTGAATCAGATAAAATCAACGTCTTTTAAAAATTTCCAATAAGACATTATTTAAAATTGTTCCTCTCCAATTTTACGAAGTATAAAAATGTTTTACGACAGGTTTCAAATAATTCATGATTTATTAAAATTTGTGAAGTATAAATTTTATTTTATTAACTCTCGAATAATATTCGCGCATGCAAGTAGAATTAAAAATATCTCGAGTGAATTTCGATAAACTGCTTCAAGTCTTATTATTAGATACACAAACGGGGTCTCGCGTTGCAAGAAATTTTACGCGACTATTTTCTGCTATGTGCCATCTCGAAATAAAATATTAAGATTAATCCTCGAGGTCGAGGCCGAATCCATCGGGCGACAAAAATTAGAGAAAATTACGAAGTCTCGAATACAGAGAAGTGAAAGTCGTCGTGTTTGCGTTGGCGGCGAGCCAGAAGACGGGCGTACCCGAAAGCTAATCCCGTTAAATGTGTCCCACAGTATTCGCATTGTCGGCGACGATGTCGGCAGCGGTAAAACGTGTGCCTTCGCTAATTTTAGTTTCTTGTTAAATCATAAATTTATGACAGGTGATACATCTGTGTAGCGATTCAGCTACATCGGAGATATTGCCCGCTCTTCGTTCTTTCGCCGAGTAAAAAAGGAGATACAATTCGTGCGTTTATAAATTGCGCGCGCGTATTGATAGTTTAATATAGCTAGTTAATTTCGGCGCTTTTTTTTTTTGTTGCATATTGCACATGATCGGTTTACCCGACAGAATTTTCTGATATAGTGGCAGTGGATGCTGCTGATGTCGAGTTATAGGTTTACGTTTATCCCAAAAGTTTTCCAAAATTAAAACGTTTTAATTAAAACATTCGCAGCGGAAACGTATTCCAGCGGGGCTCCAATTCCGGATAGATGAAACAATATCGCCGTGCGTAACTTTGCAAAATAAATATGAACTCACGAACACAGTCGACAGATGTAACGCGTCGAGCGAGGGTCCAAAAACTTTTGAATGCTTCAATTACGTTGTACCGACTATATGGCAAATACTGCGTGGAAAATGTATGCTACACATATAGGACAGCAATCGCACGTATTTGCGAATGACCGATAGTACGACGGTGATTTACACGGTCTGTACTCATAGGGCGAAATGAGTCCTGTAAAAATAAAGTCATAAAGTTATCATATAAAATCATATCTATGACGGCAGTAAAACAGCGAAATGAACTGAATTCTATCTAGAAGAAAATTGTATAAGTATATAGATTATATATGAGACAGCCCAGAATATATCGCAATCAAATGTGTGTCATAATTAAATATTGTAAAAGATATTCTGCAGAGAGAGAGATTATCTCATATATATTTTATTTATATGTTTTCAATATTCAATATTTTATATTTATATCTATAAATAAATTATAATATGGTGGTTTCACATTTTCTATTTATATGTTTTCTTATTTATAACAAGTACAAAATGCCAAATCTCTGTTTAAACGAAATACGACGGATTTCGTTAAAAAAATATAACGATTTTTTTAGAAGTTTATATATACATAAAAAAAAAGAGAAAAAAAAGGATAGCTCAAAGGAAAGACGGAGTAGCTATCGAAGGTGCGAAATAATGCTTGAAATAATATCATGGTATTTTCTTTCAATCCGATCAATTCGCGGTATCTACAGATAGATACTCGGCTTTAGAGAGGGATTCAAGGACCGATCCTTGGTTACCTGAATCAACGAGTAGCGCAGATAAGAGCGCGCGCACGCGCTAACTCATTAATTTCCGTCCGTCCATCCATCGATTGCGAATTGAAAAACACTTGATAACGAGATGATAATCCCGTTATTACAACAAAAGCCTCATAATGATTATCGTCTCGTCCGTCGGCCGTCGTATCAACAGTGATCCGTTAATGCTCGACGAGTGGCATTTGTAAATTTTCTAGTTGTTATTACGCGGCCCATTGTCATTAATATTTCGTTATTAATTACGTGCGCGCGCGTATAATTGGCACCGCGGCATTAATTAACCCGGTAACATCCCTGTGCGTATTTCTTGCACGAAAATCTGATTAGCCTGATCTCGTCGTGAGAGCCGACCCGCTGCGGCACATCACTTATTATTTTTGACGCCGATTTCCGACCGAACGAGGATGAAAAATCATCGGACCGAAGCCGAAACGGACGTACGGCTAGAACCAATTAAAAGTTCGCAGCGTCGGCAGCCAATTACGTACATTGGCGTGGAACGACTATAACTTTGGAAGTCGAGTGGTCGCCAGGCATGTTTTCTCATCTGCGAATTCTTTCACGATGTATTAACTTTGATATCATTAATGTTGCACAACATCGCGCTCGCAGCGTATGTATCCGCTTTTAGAAAAAGAAAATATTCGATTGCTATCCTTTTGTACAATTTCACGAAAGAAAAATAATACTTTTATTTTTCAAAAAATTTTATCCTCTTTTGCGAAATATTAATACGATGACGCACGTCATAAAATTCGTGTTCTTAAGAGACCCAAGTTTCGAAACCAGCCTGCAAATCACTCGAAAATGATACGAGATTCACGTCATGTTCGTGCTCTCGCGGCAGATAAAAATCTCGCGACATACAGAGCTTACAAGATGTGAGAAAATTGTGCAGCATTTAAGGGATTATCCGTCAGCCGCGTGCGAGGATACGAGTGACTCGGATTATCGGGAAATCGCATCGAGTTCACTGTCATAAAATAAGCGTCAGCGGATTGAATACAAACGAGAGATTTGTATAACGAACAGGCATAAGCGCTGACGGCGTGCGGCGCCTTTGGCCGCAATACCGCAATATGGCCCGCGAATTTGACACGCTCGCACCTTGTGACTCGCGGGTGGTTGTTGCGCTAGTTTGCGTTTCACGCCTCGCGCGTTTTACGCTTCCCCCCCTCCCCCTCCCCGTCTTCTCCTCGTTCCCTGTCTCCCATCAGAATATATAAGCGCGCGTATGAGCGCGGTCGATGCGAAGTTACGGACGATTCACACGCCCCCGCGAATGGGGTGGTTTGATAACGCAACGAGTAGTACGCCTAAACAGTCTTGCCCGACGAGCAACGCCGCGATAGTTAAATTATGATAACTCGCAACTAGAAATCAGTCAGAGAGAAACCAAATATCCCTCTCGCGATATTATTCCCCGTATAATTATCACTTTGTAATAAAGAAGGTCTTTGCGCGATAAAATAATTATTAGGCATCTTTTCTCCTCGTTCGTTTCGATACTCATCTCGACGACGAGAAATAATCTTGCGCAAATATTGAAGATTTTAAAGGTTGCGCGAGAATATTGGACGAGAATAGGTACGCGATCGATCGATCAACTCCGTTGCATTAAATTATTTATGTATGAAAACGGTGGAGCGGACAACGAGAGGTTTCCGCGCGAAAAAACCGGCGGAGAACACAAGAATTGCCGGGAGTCCTGCAAGGTTCTTCCAGTCATTCATTTATCACCAGGTCGACGACGTAAATAGACGATCACGAGCCACTGCCGCGGTATTTTACCGCATGCCTGATAACAGTGCTTTCTACCCCCTTGAATTTGAACGTAAAGTTTTACTATCCTCTTCGATATGACGAACTTGAATAATATTGATTCTTCGGCTCTTACGGCCGCCCGCGCCGTTAACGACGTCGTCTATGAACCATAAAAGCCGCTCCACCACGTCAAATGCCGATCTAATTCGAAATTATAAATCACGTGTTTTGAGAGAAATTATCTTTAATGCATTTAGAGACACTTATCATTCAGAGTTCCATCAATATGCTCCGCATAATTTATCTTCCGACGAATTGAGACATAACGATTTTCTCTCCCTCTATTATTTGCAATACTTAAACTTTAATCACCGTAGAATCTGATCTGAGCAAAATGAAAATTAATGTTTATCTTTCCATTACTGTTTGACAAGTAAGTACAGTTTTTCTTTTCACTCTGTACTTTTATTAATCAATGCTGATACGAAAATCAATTCCATAATAATATCAATTGGCGGAAACCGGTAACCATAAAAAGGCGTGAGATATCCGTCATTGATATGCACGCTCATCTCCCATCTCCACGCCCCTCAACCGGTCCGATTAATTGGAACACATTGTACCTGGGAATCGCAGGTGTAATGAAAGATAATCGTTCCCGACTGTTCTGGCTTCCGTCGAAGTTACATTACCGCCGACACGAAACGTTCCGATTCCCCATTAAAAGTATCGCAATCGAGCGGGAAATAGCGCCGTTGCTCGTAACGCAAGATGGATGCGCATTTCGGTCGAACGAGGCAGATTTAATGTGCTCGATTTCGGATTGGATCAATCCTAGCATCACATAATTGCCGGCGACCGGCAGTGGAAAAAAGCGCGTTGCACGTGCGACAGGCTGTCAATCGATTTTAGATCTTGCCGACTGATTGTTCATTCGGCTGGCTAACTTTTTCAACCGGTACATAATAAAAAAAAAAAAAAGGAAAAATTGCATGCCAGATGCATGAATATTCGGCAATCGCGATGCGTCTCTTCTTCGTACGAAATAAATCGACTTCGGTCGTGGTACATTTTGCAGTGGACGGTTCTCTAAAAATTTATACCTTCATATCGTTTAACAATTTTCCGATACGATAATGTACTACGACGTTCCTAATAGTATCAAATATTCTATCAATGTTAAGAAATTATTGATAGAATAAATCCTTTAGCTATACGAACGTAATCTATATAAGATTGATTTAAAATATACATTTTTTACGCTGAGAAAAAAATCGGGGAATATATAACGAAACACGTTAAATTCGTTCGAGGACATTTAACGTGACGGAATACTTTTCGGAATTTGATGAATTTGATGAATTTCGACTCGAATATAGACGAGCGTGCACGTCGAGCCGGCGGATGGTGGTGCAAAACGATACCGGGATACCGCATTTTTAGAACAGCCGAAGGAACGGGTATCACGGTTACGAGACGTGAATATACCGGCTATCATGAGATACCGATATAGAACGTATAGTGGATGAGATTTCCTTAGTCCGGCAAAATCCTTCCCACCTATGGCAGCAAAACGCGCGTGGAAGCGATGATAGTTTTTCTATCCGCCGTTTTTATGGAGCACATTTCGGGGCGTCTCCGTTTAAATTTCAATTTCGTTTCATATCATCGGGGATTGATATTTTCGGGGTTATTTCATACCTTTGCAAATCAGGTTCGCACAAATTTTATTGTGATTATTCTCGAGTTACTTAACAATGATCCATTCTTAAGAAAGGCGTGTTAAATCGATAACTCTCCAAAAGTCTTGAAATATTGTTGCCTCTTTTCCGCGATGCTAATTGCGGAGTTAGTTTTCTCTCTTGGCTCACTTCGTATTGCAAAGGTAACCAATAAGACATGAAAATTATTTGCTAATTTTTGAAAATAATTTTTTTGCTTTACTTTTTAAAAAGTTACTAATTAGTAGTTAAGTTAATATTGAGCTATCGACTCTCGCAATTTTATAAAAACTAAAGCAAAAAGATTAGTTTTAGAAGCAAAAAATTGCAAAAAATTAGTAAATAATTTTTATATCTTATTCGTTAGGTTTTAATACTTTAGCTCAGATAGCTTAATGTACAGGTAGACATATTAAACTATTTGAGCTAAATTATCAGAACGTAACTATTAAGACATGAGAATGATTTGCTAAATTTTTACTGCTTTTTTTTGCTTTTAAAAATAATTTTTTTGCTCTACTTTTTACAAAGTTACGAGGTATGTAAAAATAGCGTGTACATAAGTTATATCCTTCCTTTCTTCTCTCTTAAAAAAGAGATGTAGATGTTACAGTTATTGCGACAGTTTTGACAATTTAGATTGTCGAGAAAGATTAAAGAATAGAAAATTTATTAATGTTAAATCTTTGAACAAAAAAAATAACAATTTCATTAAATAATAACGAAACGAGGCGCGCGTCCACAACCACTGGTGTCACATTTAAAAAAAGATTACCTAAAATGCATCGGCTGATCTAAATTCCATACCATCCCAATTTTACTAACGCTCGCCGCGAGCATCGCAAGACTGTTCCAGCGATCGGCTGCCGTTTAAGCGTTGTTAAACAAATGATGGATCGTTTAATCGCGTAAGTTTCGCGACCGTTCTAATGTTTAACAACGTCGTTCGGAAGAACGATCGCATCCTATAATTACCAACCTGGATTAACGATGGTGACTGCGGCCCGCATTAGAAGTCTGTGCCACGTCAGAGGCACCATCTCATCTCGCGTCACGGCACACGTTCGCGTTTTCGTTTTTGCTAGGCATATTTTGCACGACATCGACCTGGCAGCGTCTCAAGTATCGCAAGAATTTCGCCCAGCAGTTTTAGTGTTGACTCCGCCGCACAACTTACGGACGATACGCGTCACGAATCATATATTCGACATGCGGCACGGCCGGGGGGGAAAGCGGGACTCTGAAATTTATCTTTCGCTGTCGGACACTTGGCACGGTCCACCTGCGCCCGAGATTACGTCAAACAATCTTTCCAGTGTTCTATACTTGCCATACATTTCGCGGATAATTACTTAAATCTAGAGAACTGACGCGGGAAATTTGTTATAATTATTTCCGACCCACTAACTCTCTCTCTCTCTCTCTATATATATATATATATAAATCGAGATAATTATAGATTAATCATCAATTTCCATGCATATTCATTTAGCGTTCTGTAAATATATATAGTGGCAAATTGCGATTTGCAATTTGGAAAGCGTGCATTTCGCTTTTTCCAAAGGCATTTCGTTTATCATGACGATATTGCCGTCGCCGAGTTCGCGTATTTTTATCCGAGTGCCTGTTTCCCTCGGTAATAACCTCGCCAGGGCTGCATTTGTTATTTCTTCGGCTTTGTTGCGCGCTCGCAACGGTGCGCGGGTTTGTTTTCACTCACCTCAGTCTGCCGTGCTCCGTGTGCGGCGATTCCTCTGGCGATTTGTAACTGTTTCCGGTCTGCAACAAAGAATGAGACGCGTAATGAAGACCCCGATTCTCGCGGTCTATAGCAGGGAGCAGAAGAATCTTGCAAATTTTATCCGTATTCTCCTACACAACAATAACTGCGAACTGGGACGTCAGCGCGATGGCATAAAAAAATAGCTCGTTTAAACGAACCGAAAAGAGATTCCGCGTAAAATATAGTACGCAATCATAAAGATAGAATGAAAAGAAATAGCTCATAAGCAATTAAAAATATGCAGACTTTTTTATAGTTTTTCGATATTTCAAATAAAAAATATGATGAAATCGTCATCAAAGCAATATGGATGGAGCGGTGTCTTTGAAGTGACCGACCCTTTTGATCAAGTTTATGCTCAGACAGCCGGTGACACTTGAGAAATTAACCCGGATCAACCGAGCCAATCGTCATTCGTCGTGTCGACGGAACGAGATTCTCGCGTGTCCGGGTGTCGTCCCGTTGTATTTGCGACATGCTCGTAAATGCGCGGCGCTTAATTCTGTCAGAATGACGACGGGCAGCAAGCTAATCGTTGTCATTGCCATTCGCGAAATAACATTCTTGGAAAGTCCCCTCTCGCGAAGACGTGCGCCGACTGTTAATAAATCGGTCGGTGTGAAACAATGCCCGCGGTTATGACAGCGATACTGGAACGTCGGCAGCGCGAATTAGTTCGCGAGCAACGTATTGCCGAGTGTAACAACTCGGACAACAAATGGAATCCAAGGGATTTCGCGAAACGCATTGCGCGGCGAGATAATTAGAATTTATGTCGATTAAAACGCGTGGGTGGGGAAAAAAAGGACACATCGGCACGGAAGACGGTGAAAGGGCGGAGGGGCGTCTGACCGCTGCGAGGTGATAGCAATATATTTTCATCGAGCAATTCGCGTCATAAATTCCTTCATTACTCGCAGACGGTTCACGGATGCCCCCTCGGGCTATCGTCTCGCTCGCCGGAAAGCAAACATTAAAGCACAGAGGGCGGCTGTGCGTTATCGATGATGCAATTACGTTTCAGATGGAGCGGCGCGACCATATCGATCGTTATCGGCGCGATTATCAGAGAGATAGAAGATCGAAGAATAAGTCCTGTTTTTTCGCCTCGTGCGATCGCGTTCGGGAAATCGCGCCGAGTTTCTCTCCTTTTTACGTGTTTTCTCGCATTCCTTTCGTCGGACAGTTAGTCACAGAACTCGACGCGAACGGGAAATGTTATTCCCGCGTAAATTGTAAACGCGGTTATACCGCGACAATCGAATTACCAGTTATGGAAATTCGTACGTTTGGAAACAATGGTCATTATAAATACCAGGCTGTTGCGGCGCGCGATGGAACCGCGTATCGTAGATGATCATGGTACGAACAATAATGATTATTTCATTTCAATCAACCCGCGGAAATTGAACAGTTCTGGGACCAGAACGAAAGGACGCTCCCTATAGCCGGCCCGCCCGCTCGTTACGCCGCCACTCGATGAACGTTGATTTAAAACTACGTCTAATTATACACGGTGCGTATATGTATACATATATATATGTATATTGCGGTATGCGCAATATATCTATGTGGTGGGTTAACGAAGTTGGAAATCAGTTTGATCGATCAGTTAAAGTAAATGATTGTCAATCGCGTTTGACTGCTCGTCGATCCTGCAGATGATTTGACTATACCGATTATATCACTATAATCGTGAGCTTTGACATCTGTTGCGGACTGATGTCATGGCGTTACGAGATATTTATATTAATCGGACCAATCGGATATAGATGTGTCGTGATTAACGCTCAATCTTTTGTTACATTTAGGAATCTGCTCCGCGAAAAATCGAAGAGTTAATAGCTTCTCTCAATGAATTTGAAGGATTTAAGTTGTTCATTTTCAATAAATGAGTTATTGCTCGTAATTGCGACTGTTTTAGAATGCCAGCGTTATTATCATTCTTTCCGACATGGCCAATTCAATCGCTCCTCCGACCACAATCGTCATGCTGCGATTAATCGCGCTGCTTATCGGCTTATCACTCGTTCCCGACTTACCTACCGCGCCAACATTTATCTCGTAATGCAGCCCCGAGTAGCGACCGTCTGCTTCTCGTAAGTCTCATCCCGTCTGCAATCTAAGATCAGCACTCAGTCACCGTACTCTCACCGTCGCCATTCTCCGCCGCCGTGGCGCGCAATCCGCACCGAAGTGAATTCTTCTTTCCATCCATCCGGGGACAGTCAATTTGTCCTTATTTTCTACCGCTTCTCCGACTTTCACTCCGGTCGAGTTAAGAGTTTTTTGTTTTTTGTTTTTTTGCTTCTCTCCCCTTTTCTCTCTTACGCGCGCTCCGGAAGCCACCCCTTGGCGAAAGACGCGACGCGACTTTCACTCGATTGTGCCTTGGCCAAGTTGTGCTTGGCCCGAACGAGTAGCTCTTGGCACGGGAATCACTATCATCCGTTCCCCCGCTCCGAGAGAGAGAGAGAGAGAGACGTCCGAGACGAGAATGAAGAACAAGAAGAAAACGAGAAGAGAACGAGGTCTCTCCCTCTCGTTTCTGTCCCTCTCCCTCTCTCTCTCTTTTCCTCTAACCCATCTATTCGTCTCCTTTCTTTTCCATTGGCCTCTGCCGGGCACCGAGAAGGCGAAAGGAGAACGAAGAATGGGAATGCGAGGAGGAAAACATCATCCACCGGGGTCTAGTGCCTCTGTACCGAAATACACTGGTCCGTAGGTCCGTATCTATAGTTTACTTGGGCGACAGAGAGCGAAAGAGTGGGACGCGGAGGGATCGGTGCGGGGCGAAAGAGGTTGGAACGACTCTGGGTTAAAGTGGCGCCGCGTGTACAACCGTACCGGCAGGCGGCGGAATATACGGCACTGCGACAGAACGGACAGAGCGTTCCGCTCGGCGCTGCATCGTCCTTCCGCTCCGTTCTTTCTCACCTACCTACCCGTCCCGCAGCAGCGTCGCTATTTTTCCTCCGAGTTCCGTCGGATTACGCACCTCCTGCTCTCTCACGGTTCATCTCCTTTGTCTCCGTCGAGTGTCTCCGCGGATTCATCCGCGATTATGCAGTGCGTCAAGCGTCAGAAAGCATCGAGTCGCTTTCCGTTTCTGCTTTAACGTTTAAGAGGGACTAGTTTGTATTATGTTGTACATAATGGAAAATGCGCCGCTTTTATTTTGCCTCTTCATTATCCACTAGTTGTATAAACCGTCAGAATTTATACCTGAAGAAAATATCCATTATTCATGTATAAAAAATTTTGGAACTCGGAATAGAAAAATCTAGGAATATTTTTCTATTTCAGAATAATTACATTATACATATATATTTATTTAAAATTTTCTAATAGTATCCTAATTTTGTCTAAATTTCAACAATAATACTAAGAAAATTCTTAGAGAATTTTTGTTCAAATTTTAAATAGACACTTTTATTAAATAATTATTTCAGAAAAGATCGTAAAGATTTTTTTAGCTATAAAAAAGAACATGTATTGTTTAAATAAATAATATTAACAATTTTACTATCTCATACTTATAATATTTTAAAATAATCGCGAAATATACTATATATGTATATGTAGAACTTATTATCAACTGTGCAAACACGATGTATGTAGGGAGGGAAGAAAATTTCGCGGAGGCGAAACAGCACGTAGCTTCATCGTCTTTAACGCGTGTCTGAGGAGAAATTCCCATAGGAAGGAGAGCAAGACGGGCGACCATCGTGAATAAATATTTGTACAATGTTGTACGTGCTAGGTGTAGATTTTCGGAGGTGGAGGACCGCGAACAGTGCGAATCCCATCGTCCCTGTAGCCACGAATTGTCAGCAGCGGACTGCGCACTCCATACAGAGCTGATATGCGGCTGTAAGCGCGGACTTAGGATCGATGGTGGCATCAGCCTAATCACCCGGAAGTGTTGCCGATGTCCGCCGTTAATCCGATCGCAGATGTTTCATTCCAGCCGATTCTCTCTCTCTCTCTCTCTTCCTTCTCCTCCTCTTTGTCTCTGTCTGTTCCTCTCCCCGCATCTCGACCGGCGCAGGCTCGACGAGCGGCCGCTCGTGTGCCCGTTCGCGGTGTTTGTTTGCGGCCGCGTTAGCGGATTCTAATCGCGGTTATTCCGTTCGCGTCCTAAATCTGCCACCGCCGCCAAACCGAATACTTAAATCGAGTGAAACGTACCCGTTGTACAGCGCATTTAGGTTAAAGCACCTATTTTCAATTAGGCGCCCCGGGCCGCTTAGGCCGATATATCTCGTCCGCTTCGGCGGTTCTGAGTCGTGAAACTGGCACGTTAAACGGAAATCTCCCCTTGATTAATAGCGCGGACGACTTTTCGCGATTTATCTTGTCGTCTCTTAAAGTTTTAATAAAACGGAGACCTCGCAGCAGTTCGGACAAATGTAATGTTAATCGCTTGATTAATACCTTCGTATTTTTAGAGATGCGTTTTATATCGGTAGGTATGATAAATCCATGAGGAGCATCTCTCTTACGTTAAAGTTTGGTAAAACTGTAAACGTAGTCTGAAAAATTGCAAAACATGTTATACCGTTTATAAACGTTCAAAATATTTATTTTTACGCTTATATACTTTCCTCCGCAGCATGCACTGAAAGAAAAATATAGTTACTTTTGGACCCAACCACAATTTTATAGTATTTTTAACGATAATTATGGTTAACGTAATGATGCACATAGTTAAATTAATCATATTTATTGTTAGAAATACTATAAAATTGTGGTTGGGTCCAAAAGTAACTATATTTTTCTCTCAGTGTGTAATTCTATTGTATTTACTTGCAATATCGGCAACTGTTTCTTTTTCATTCCATGAACCGTTGTAATGTATTTTTTATTCCATAATTGAAAACTATGTTGACATCAGTATTTTTTTTTCAAAACTCCATCTTTTCATCACTATCCCTCCATTTTACTCCATTTTCAATCTATGAATTTGTTTACCACGCGAGTTACCAGTACTGACATACACGAAAATCGAGACCAGCATCCGTAAAGTCTCAAATATCGCTCGCGAGAGGAGAGGAGAATGAAGTAGGCGGGATGAAAAGGAGGGGGGAAAAAAATAATGGTAACAGCGAGAGGTTTATACGCAGAAGTGGCAGACGAAGAATGAGGAGAAGAAGGAGACGGAGGAAAAAGGCTCGAAGTACGAGCAAACATGCAGCCGGAAAATATTTTTGAAGTGTGGAACGCGCGCGCGGGCAAAAGAGCCACTCTCTAATTAGCTTGGTATACGGGGTGGCTTTTTGTTTAATTAACACGCTCGTAGTAAACTACCCCTACGGCGCGCGCGAGGCCGCTTCGTTCTATCCGACGCGCCGCTTTACGTCCCATTTTTTTTCTCCCCCATCCTCATGGCCGGCCATTCTCCTTTCGCCCGTGATACATCCGATAGGTATTAGTTTGCTTAAAACACGCGCTCAAGGGTGTCGGGTTTAAAAGCGGAGATGTTTCTGGGCCTGGAGGTAGGTGTGTCTCATCGGCGACTCTTTATCTCCCGTTGCGCGTTACATCTTTTTTTTATTTTTCTTTTTACTGCCCGGTCGGATGGAAACACCGACGGGCTTCACGTTGTTGTATTTTGACAACCGGCGGAGTTCTCGCAGGCGCACGGATATTCCGAATACGACGAATCGTGGCGTTTCAATCTCTGCCGTTTCGTAGGAGCCCCGTTGAACGGATGGCGGAATTGGCACGGCCATTTGAACTCCCGAATTCGGTGAGAGAAGTAATCTTGTTAATAGAAAACTCCGGAGCTTATTGGCATTGCGCCCGTCACTGATTGATTGCACCACCTTCGCGAAGTCCTTAGACATTGCCGTTTATTTGATTAGAATAAAGGGCGAACTCGACTCTTTGTTTCCGTTTTATTATGCTCGAGCGACTCTATTATCTTACAACCGGATTACATCCTTTCCAGTCTCTCTCTCTCTCTTTTTTCTTTCTCTTTCTCGCGCTCTTCGCGTAAAAATAAGTCTACGTCGAAAGTACAAACCTCGCTGGAGAATGAAAGAATAATATTATGACTAAAACATAATGGATATCTCATATTCTTAGCTTCTGCTTCAACCATATGGTGACAGTTGGTCGCGGCAATTCTGCCGGTAGCTCCGCTAGAATTAAATGTCTAATAAAATATTAAGACAGTGGAAAAAAATCAGGTTTTACTGCGTTCCCGTTTAAAGAATACACATTTCTTTTTTTTAACAAGTGCGTTAACTTGTTTTTCATCCAGTTCTGAAATTATTATCACTCGGGCAGGAGTTATTCTGCAGCTTACGATCGCGGTATCCGGAGCTGCAGAGGTATCCGGAAAAGCGAGATCGGGGCGAATCGCGTGTCGAACACGGGCCCAGCTCGGTTGTCGCAGCGTTGAGATACGCGCGCGACAGCCACTTCCGTGCACGCTTTCGCGTTACAGTCTGGCAACGAAGCGCGGTTCTCTTTCTCTCTCGGTCTGTACGTTAGCCGGTGAACGTTAGCTGCAGGTGGCGCGTGTATTTATAGCCGCGTCGTGACTCCTCTTCCTCTTCGCCAACAACACGCCGGTCCTCCGCCGTGTTTTCGTGCAACTGCTCACTGCGCCTCTTTCTCTGCCCTCTCCCTTCGTCTTCCTGCCGCTATCTGTCGGCTGTTGCACGGGAAAATCTAGCTGGAAGGCGCTAAGCCGGGCTGGGTATGAACGGCGACTTCCGTCGGAGGATCCGGAGGACGAGCGGGAGCCCTGCCCCGTTGAAAAATGAGTTTAGCTGACGGAATTGTGCGGGAGTTTCGAAGCGGGATTATCTCGAGTCTCATTCCGCCGCCGAATCCGCCGGTCGCGCGAAACGGAAATAAACGATCGAACGTGGCGCGTACGTGCGCCACACGAGGACTCCGACGCTGATCGGAATCCGTCGATCGCCGTTACGTGCCGCTCGTACCGCCCCGATGACGGCATGAATTTTTATGCGCCTCCGGAAAAATCGTTTTTCGAGTGTTCCTGCAATCGGAATATCGATTTCGGCTGCAGTCAGGCAGATTTTCCCCAAACGCTCGCGTGTCGGCAAGTGCATTTTCATGGGCGCTCCCGGAATCTCGACCAAGGAATCTCGAAATCTGCCTGTTCCGTTTCCTCCTACATATGAATCGCGTATACGAAGTTATCTGAACCCGCGATCGAACTCATCAGTGACTTTCAGATCGGAGGATCGTAACACAGATTTGCAACATCCCATTGAACTCATTGATTGTAACGGACCATTCGCGTTCGTTCTTCCGTTAGCGTTGGATTCTTTGCACGGAAACGAGATGAAAATCTTGTACGCTCGCAGAAATAATTGCGATAATCGCGGAACGTGCCGCGCAACCGGCAACTCTTAACGATTCACGTATTTACCCTCCCTCGTCGACCAGGGGTTGGTCGCAACGGGACGGTCAACACTTTTACACCCGGCTAAGCCCGCCGCCATCAGATAACGCTTCGCGAGCAACGACGCGACCGCGGCAGTCGCTTTCAGCCGGCGCCGAAGCGACCCGTACGCCATCGCATCTAAACGGTTAAAGTCTTGTCCAAACTCGACGAAGCTCGTTTGCTCCGCGGCTGCCGTTATCTCATAGCTGCGATCTCCTCTCAATCTCCACAAGATCACCTCCGACCCGCTATGCGACTGCTTTCTCCCCTTTTCGGCTCCCTATCTCTCCTGGAGAAAGGTAAGAGAAACGGCCCGCGGTCTTTCCAGATTATTTCGATAACGACAGAGTCGCGGGGATTTAAAAATGCCGATTCTTCTCGCCTTCTTGGACAAACAAGATATGTCACAAATTGGCCAAGCTAGCAAGAATGAACAATTATGGACAAATATTTACAATGAATTTGAATGAGTGTAAAAATCAACTTTCTGATGTATTTTAAGAGCGAACGATGAATCTTTGGATTCGCGTCCAAATTTATTGAAGCAAATTTACTTGTTCATATTTATTAGCGTGATATTTAATTAATTTAATTATTTTCTCGATTTGCGCTTACATAAAGCTTATGTAAAGTTTATTAATCATTTAGGTCAAATCTGAAAATATTAAAAAATTAATAAAAAATATTTTATTAATTAGATTGAATAAATTAGATAAAAAATTATATGAATGGAATATATTTACAGGAAACTTATTTCCAAGTAAAGACACGACATTACAATCTTTTACATTTTTTTTTCTAAAAGTTATTTGCCAATTGTTATTAATTATTCTGCATTTTATTGCAAAGTTACTACGTGAATGATATTACGTTGGAAAACACGTTTCAAGTCCGTCGATGTTTGCAATTTTCTTCTTTATTTCGTATATATATCGTAACTTTCAAACCTACATGCTCAGCGAAACTTACGAGCGAGGCAGAGAAAGATCCTGCAGCACAAAAGGATACCTGGTTGTTAAACTGGAAGTGACAACGATTTTTCTCGGATATGTCTTGTATAAAGCGGGACGTGACCCCTTTTAGTCTGCGCGCGAGTCGGGCTATTAAGGGAGGATGATCGATGATTTGCGCCATCCATTATACCCGGTGACCGGGAATGTAACCCGGAGGCGTTATTTGCACGAGTAACGCTTTTGATTTTTTTTTACGACGTATCACGAACGAGAGTTTCGAAAGTAGACGCGTTTAGCGAGAGTCGCTTAATTTCCGACAGAATTTGCAATCTTAAATTTTAGCATCTTGTCTCTCTACACGGATTATTTCGCGTGTGCTTGTATAATGCCAATCATAATTCATGAAATAAATCTCGATATCAACCTTGATTTTTGTTTAACCATTCGATTAACAATGGAAAAATGATAAAAACATATAACATATAAACGCATTATTGTTATGAACAATATTCTTCAAATCGTATACATGATCATTATTGCATTTCGTCGTTAAAGAGCGATAATTGATGAATTCGCCGCAGTGGCATAATGACCCTTGAGATTACTACGCATCAAATTCGCACTCGAAGCACTAAAGCACATTTATGCAATGTAATGGGTCAAAAATCCATTTTGCAACTTGTAGTATCATCAGGATGACACGAAATTATTTTGTATTCAGGCAGTTTTGATTATTGAATTAAGAGCAACTTGAAAAAGATGATGGGTATGAAATATTACCGGTGAAAGAATATAAACAATTTCATTTTAAAAAGCTCAACCCAGCCATCATCCATTACGGCTCAATTAGAACGGTACAAAACTACCACACGACAGATGTCCCCATAAGGGGTTAATAGCCTGTTACAAACGATATTAACGTGCTTTTCGAAAAACCGCCCGGGTGAAATGAGCGCAACCGCTGGTGGACCTCCATCGGGAATGCTCTCTTGCTGTAGCAGCAATTCTACGAGAATCCGCGGAACGTTGTTTACCCTCACGTAACATAAACTCGACTTCTAATAACACAAAGTTAATTCTAACAAGACGATGTCTATCGATCGGGGCTGTTATTACAGGATAATGATGGACATAATGTTGATGGTGTTCGCAGGGTATCCCTGTACCGGACTGGCAAGCGATATAGGGCGCAAAATACACCCTGCACCTATTCGAGTAGCGACAGGAGGATCAACGGAGTAAGAGGCACGCTATTGGAGGTACGAACCACATAATCAAGCCACGTCACAATGGTATGTCGCTTATACGTGCGTACCCTTCGTATTGGCGCCTCGCGCCGTTGAATGGCACATACCAGTGCGTCGTGCGGTGGATATGGGATACTTATACAAGGTACTGCGGTTGATTATTGCAAGGAGCAATCGACTTTGTCCTTACGACAAGTCCGTCTCTTATCGATTTAGTCTTGGCGTTATTGCGAATCCCGGAGGTTATATCGATGGCGTGTGATTCTCGTTGTGCTCAAACATGGAATGTCCATGTCGATGGAATACGCTCCACGTTAAATTAGATATTAGATGTCTCGATAACTAAATTATATTTTAAGATTTGATGAAAATTAATTGAAAGACATTTCATTAAGACATTTCCGTCCATCATATTCGGAGCTAGAAAATTTTTTAATATACGTCTCTGTAAAATGGAATAATCTTACGTGAAAATAGACTGAAAATTGTATCTCTTCAAATAGAATTTTGCAGATATAGAAAATCTATATTCTATTCATCTTTCAAGACAGATGATATGAGAGAAGTCTCTTAAGTAAAGAAGACGATAAATTGTATGTAGAACAGGATTCGTGGTCGATCATGTGGCGAAATTTAAAGGGAGACAATTCGTTCCGACGAAGCTAAATTGCGTAAATAGTCTTGAGCGACTCGCGTCTTACTCGTCTCTCAGGACGCTTAACTCCTTCCCTCCGACATGTCGGAGAATCAAGNTACACAGACGAAAGAAAGAAAGAAGAGAATGAGGGAAAAACGCGAAGAAGCACGCGAGAAGAAAGGAAAAGAAGGAGAGACAGAGAAAGAGAGAAGTCGGCAGAACGGAAAGGACGGAGACAGAAAGTAGGGTCGACTGTAAAAGCAACAGGTGCCGACGTCTAGCTAGCAAGCAAGCAAGTAGCTCTTGCAAACCCCGTACCACATCCCTGCTCTCGTTTCCATCCTCTCTCTTTCTCTTTTTCTTCCAACTTCGTCTCTCTCTCTCTCTCTTTCCGTCTCTTTTTCTCCCATCTTGCTTCACGTTCCTTTCCTCTCGCTCTTCACCGCCGCGACTACCCTCGAGCAGATCCCAGCGAGATAGCAAAAATGTTTAATGGGGTGAACTCGCCGGAAAATACCAGGCGACCCACGTCTCCTCGTAGCACCACCCTGAAAATGTCGTTTTCCTCGATCAGTTTCGCATTAACGTCCCGAGCCTGCTTATCGAGGGCCTTTTCGTGTTTAGTGAGGATCTTCCTTTAAAGGGCCGATGTATCTCGAGTGCCGCGCAAATTTCTTTCACGAGAACGGTGCTCGCTGCACCGCGCGTAATTCTCGCACCGCGGCTGCATCGTGTCGTGAAAGTGCGCCGGTTGACATTTTCCTTCGGAGAGATAGAAACGCGGAAGAAAGCGCGATATATAAAGCGAGTATAAATTCTTTAGACCTCTTTTAAAATTATCTTCATATTTCCCACATATTTTCCACACTTGATGATATTTTAATATGCAATATTAGCACTTTAATGATAAGATGATTCAAAAGAGCGCTTGATATTTTTATTTTTTTATATAATTTACATTGAATTAGCGTGGAAAGAGAAGTTTTATACACGATTCTTTCTCAAACTTATGCAATTGTTATGCTAATTCTTGTAGTGTCAGAGATGTGTCTCTATATAT
>JAJVSH010000221.1:83162-122158 GCA_021460005.1 Tetramorium alpestre
TTTTCAGTGTATATATATATATATATATATATATATATCTGATAGCTATATAAGCGATAGTCGGAGAACGAAATTTGCGTAGCAACGAGAGACGCCTTCTTTTTCACGGAAGATCCCGCAATAAATGCCAGGGGAACAAATGCAGCAATAAATGTTAAAGAGATCTCACTCGTCCCGAGAATGCGGCTTTAAAGCGAAGAAAGCTCCTGTGGGCCGTGAAAGAATTCCGAGAGGGATCGAGATTACTTGGGTGAGTACGGAACTTCTGATGGGAATAAATGAAACGCATTAATAAAACCGCGAGTATTTCGCGTGCGGGTCTCCCGCATAATAAAATTTATACGATGTTTAAAAAAAACGTGCGGTAGTCCAATCTCTCGCATCGCGCCGCGTTCATATTTGATCCTTATTAATGTCGAAACTTCGTCGCGGACGAGATCTCGCGTGAGGAGAAAATGCGTCTACGCTCGCTGGGGCGATGGGACAATAATCAGCAGCAGGTGTTTGCGCGCGGCATTGCATTATAATTGCATATTTTTCTAAACGCTAACGATACGCCATTTTATTATTATCATCTTGATAGAATTTCAATGGGAACCAATTAATTAATGAGAAAATTGATAATCATGGGATCAATTATATCGCGAAATTATTATACACAACCGAGTATATAGAATGTACTAAGCTTAATGAAATGACGTAAATCCGTCGTTAAATTAATTTACCACCAATCATACAATTTTGAATTTATATCCAGATTCCATCCAGGTCGCTCGAAAATGCAGTGATTTATTGGAGATTTACTTTCGGTCGATGCGTGAACGGTTCGCTGTACTTTACAAATGCAATTTGTCGAAGGTATAGTTTATATAGTCCAACACTGAAATCATCCCATTTTTCCATGTTATTACATGAAAATTATAATATGCAATCCCGTCGTCGGTTCGCTTTGTCGCGACGTAGATTCACATTCATTCGCATGTTTATCCGCACGTTTCCGCGTCGTGCGAGTCGTGCTTCGGTTCCGCGATTTTTATATGCAATTCGGATATTTTTCTCCCGGCGTTCGTGCCAAGCGCGCCAGGGAGTCTACAAGAGTTTCTTCGCGTGTACACGTCGTGTACATCAGAACGGCACCCTGCAGCAGCAGCAAAATGGAGGNTTCGGCCACGTGCAAGCCTTGGTAGCGCGGAAGGTGGTGGCCGGTGATTCGAATTTGGAGCAGTGGACTTTATTGTTGCTTCGCAACCGCACGAAACGCTGTCTGGCCCGCCGTCGCGTATTAAACATTACCGAGGGGTCGTTTTACGATCCCTTGAACATATCGTATTAATGTCGCTCTCCATGCGGTCGCGCGCGCGCTGCGGCTTTACGCTGCTCGCTTCCAATTTAATGCGTCTCCCTGCCGCGCGAGATCTTGCCATTGTGCTGCATACGGAGCGGCACACTTGGTCGGCGTTTCAATGAATACGATTACGAATGCATGCGACAACGATCTTAATGACGAACGTCTACCGGATCGGAATAACCTCATTCTCTTTCATAGCTTCCATTACTTGCGGTTAGATGAAACATGGATCTTTGCAATTATCTTTTCAAAATTATGTGGCTAATGATAGAATTAGTATTTCTATTAATTAATTTTATGAATTATGAGAAATTAATTTCAATTAATTACCGATAAGCTTACATAAACTTTAATATAATTTCTCTCTCTCTCTCTCTCTCTCTCGCTCAATCAATTGATCGAAGAATATCTCTTTTCTTAGATTCTTTATTTATTTTATCGTGGAATTTTCTCAGAGTAATTACACGATAAATTTTTCGTTGCTCCTTTTCCGCTAAACACGGTCGTTAGAAAAACAGCCGCTGTTGCTTCTTGTAGTCTATCCCGTACCGCGGGAACGAATATAGAGGCGTCGTCGTAAAGAAACGCCGATGAAGGGGAACTCTCACTTCCTATGCTAATGCCGAGGGCGAGGTCTTCGCAGTGTTCATAAAGACGGCGATGTGCTCCTCCCGCGCGAAATAAGACCATTGCGGCTGCAACGCGGAGAAAGAGTGGTGGAGAGAGAGAGACGCGAGGGGTTGTTATGCTCGCGGCATCTGCCACCGCTGCATCCGATATGCGATATTTTCTTCGCCGAAAGTATGCGCTGTCCGCGCAATCGACGCGACATGAAAAAGCCGAATCTTTGCTTGGAATTACTTTTTTTACGGTTCCATAAGATAGTAATTTTTCACTGCTGTCGTAAATAAAATGTATACATATAATAGATCATCTACAAATAATTACA
This sequence comes from Tetramorium alpestre, assembly GCA_021460005.1. Taxonomy (NCBI): domain Eukaryota; kingdom Metazoa; phylum Arthropoda; class Insecta; order Hymenoptera; family Formicidae; genus Tetramorium; species Tetramorium alpestre. The sequence goes on from JAJVSH010000221.1 coordinate 85,460, forward strand.
TAAAATGTATGAAATGACTCACATCTTTTCATTTATTAAAGTTCTTGTACTTTACAGATTCACTTTTAAAAAAGGCGTGTTAAATAGATACTCGAAAGTTTCGAAGTATTAATTGTTATATTATTTTTATTATTATATTACGAGAGTAATTAATAAGACATGGAAATTATTTGCTATTTTTTGCTTTTAAAAATAATTTTTTTGCTCCACTTTTTAAAAAGTTACAAGGTATGTAAAAATAACGTATACAGAAATCATATCCTTTCTTCTTCCTATTATTATGACAGTTTTGATCGTTTGTTAGGTTATCGAAAAAGATTAAAGAATAAAAAATTTTTTAATCTTAAATCTTTCCAAAAATTATGTTTCATTATATAACAACGAGAAATATCGCGCGCGAGGCGCGCGTCCACCATCGCTAGTAATGTTAAGCTCTCCGTGTAAAATTTGATTAAAAATTATTCGGGTGGTCAATTCCTCCCAGTGAAACGTTATCCTAAATACTGTAATTTCTCGTTACGTTCAAAAGGACATATTAGATAGTGTTGCATCTCATTACAATATTGATAGTTTAAGGCAACTCGAAATGCTTCTGCTCGATGAATATCCAAACCGGTACGCGCTATTGCGCCATACAAATGAGATAACGTATGTCGACGTGACGATGCGATAATTGTACATGACAATGCAGTAAAATTTAGTTCGCATAAACGCCCCGCATTTGGATTTATCGGACGCATGACAAATGAACGCATTGTCTGTAGTCAACATCATCTGTGATAATGCGCTTTAGTTGGTGACGTCATGTGTGATACGCTCAACTAATTGCAGGTTTATTTTCGATATGCTGATATGGGATAGTAAGTAGATAGAACGCGCACGATTGAAATGCTCGCGGAATCGGCTGCGCGAATCGTGCGCGCACGTAGAGACAGCAGGCGTTCGCGTTGTGTCGTTCCGCATTTCCGCGGAAGATCGGCTTGATTCCGTCCCGATCGAGCGAATTCAAGCGAAAGGCGAACGTCGTATCGAATCCCCCGACGATGTTACGTGTCTGATTTAATGTTTGGGGACTCGATGTCGCGGGCTGCCTGGTGTTTCGGTAAACGTTTTATCCACGGCGGTTTGACGCTGATAGGATTTCAGACTGACTTTCTCTCTCTCTCTCTCTCTTTCTTTTTTCCTATCTTTCTTTCTCTCTCTTTTGCGCGCACGGTTTCCACTGAGAGAATTCGTAGACACAGAAATGGAGAGATAGAATTTACTGGAGACGAGACGTGGAAACGTTTTCCTGGACAATCTTTCTGCGCGATACGTGCGGAAAAAGGACGCTTTGATCGCGGTCGATCGATCCGACGTTTGTATTCGAATTAATTCGAGACCGAGAATAACGAACGTTCTCGCGAGGATAAGAAGCGCAAGACGGATCGATGACGTACAAGTTGATAACGTAGCATCGCGCAGGTCGTCATGATAGTACGAGCAATGATACATTGTATGATGATGTATCGGACGCGTGGCCGGTGTCCGAAATAGAAACGAGCAGCGAGTTTCGGGCGCATGCCGTGCCGAGAGTGATCAATATCCGAAGAGACCGCGGCGGTCTCGCAAACCGTGACACGCGAAAAGGAAACATCAATTATCAATCGCATGTAAATTAATCCCGCCGATAGCGCTGTCCTTTTCTGCGCCAAGTGGAGGTTCGTCACTTTCCTTTCGCGCAGCACGAAATCGTATATCTGCCCGATCGTTTCACCGACAGGAAGACGCGACGCGAGTGTGAGAGGAACAGAAACAGAGAGGTATAGGACTGTGCTCGAGCACGGTCGAGCGATTATAGTTTGCAGGTTGTCTGTTGCTGTAGGACCAATTCCGGCCGCGTGATAATCAAATCTAATCCCTAGAAGCTTCGGCGGGCTAACCGGTAACCAATGTTACATCGGCTTACCGTGCCGCACGGAAGGGCGGACAAGGGCGACGTATACGGGACGGTGCATAGATTTCAAAATATCGGATTTCGTATGCAGCTCCTGATCTGTAGCCTCTCGGGACTCCGGAGCGATATCTATTTAAGGTCGACTCGAAGAACCATAGGGGAGCTAAATGCGGATATCTGAATTAAGATATTGACTTTCTCTCTCTTTCTCTCTCTCTCTCTCTCTCTCTCGAAGCGCCTGCCAGGACTATCCATCAACGGTCCTGTCACGTTCCGTTTTACAAACGCTTCTTTCAAACGAAATATTCCGTGTTTATTAAAGCGAATCGATTTGTCCGCTCGTGCGGCAGCGCAACGTCGAGTATGATTTTACATTCAGGATCAGTTATCTTTCGATCATATACCAACATACTTTTTCTGATAAAATTTTTAACGCGCCAGGATTACGTTCCGAGTCTAAACAGAACCCGATATGGCGTTTAAACAATTACGATTCTTTGTCGATTCGATTGAAATGCTAATTTTCAATCTAGTCGTTCCCTCGTTTCGCCGATCGATGCGAAGACACTATAGTAAATCGCGATCCATCTTTTTATCTCACTGGAGGAAACGAAAGATGAAGTGGCTGCCTAATCAACGCCAATTTAAAAATCCTTGTCACGTTGCTCGATATCTCCGGTCATTCCTTTTCGGGGAAAGGTGTGCCGCGTTAGAAGGACGAGAAACGACAGGGGGATTCCGAGGGTAGAGAGTAAAGGGAAGAGTTAGGAGAAACGTGCCGTACCGTGAAGAGCATCATGCGCAATCTTGTATGCAAATTGGGGAAGAAGGACGAGGTGGTGTCGGACGACGGCACGAGAGAGGGATGAGAGGGCACGTGAGGCAGGTACTTTAAGAAAAATTTGTTCCCTCAAGATTTCTATATGCAAATGCGACACCGCCGGCGCTCTCTTCACGGTTCAGCTCAGCTCGGCTCAGCTCGGCTCGGCTCGCGTTCCGATCCTCGGATTTGCATTCCGCGCTCTCTTCACATTCATGCTGCCCTCTCACCGGCGCGGCGCGGCGAAACGCGCGCGTTGTCGCCCGCGTTTTATTAATGATCCGTAAGTGTCGGCCGGAAGCGCGCGGACCGACCGCGGCCGAATGAGGCAGCGACCCGAGATGGTCAGCGGTGGATGACGAGGGAATGACGAGGCAAACGGGCGGAGGCGTCGCGATGCTCTAATTACCATTAACCCATTAGAACGCATAATTTGCCTAATCGGGCCACCGGTGTGTATTACGTCGCGTTATTTGAGATAGGTTTACCCCGGCGCGGAATGTTTTGTATAATATCAGTTTACACGGTTGCGCGGACCGGGCGGTAGAGTTGCGCCGTTGCATGTTAACGTGGCGTTATGTGGGATTACATACTTCGGGCTCGATGCATTTTCTTCATATCGTTTAATAAGATCGCGTACAGAAATTCCCGTTGGAATTGATTACTCGCGAGTTTAAATAAAGTCCGCGGCGAAGTAGAATAACGATCCAACGATTCGTCTACGAATCATAAATCTTTCCTCATCGAAGCAAGAGAGAAAGAAGAGGAGAGAGAGAACATAATTATATTTTTATCTTTATCCAATATTCTCGCGCGCCTTGCTGTAGGCAATACGATACCGTCTATTAAAACGTTTAAAGCTCATTTTGCTGTTAAATTATCCATATTCATGAAAATATGATCGACAGAAAGATTTGCAAAATGCACTTGAAAAAAATTCTGATTAAAAACGGACGAGTCAGAAAAATCTTTTAAGTATGCTCAAATATTCGGGTTATCATAATAGGAATTCTGATTATTATAAGTTATGAAATATGAGTTCTATTACAATAACCAGAATATTTGATCAATCCTACAAGATTTTCTGACTCGTCCGTTTTAACCAGATTTTTTTTCCAGTGTATACCATTCATGATGGCAATACTAAAAGTGGATAAATCAGAAAGGAATTGTACCGTTTCTAAACTTCATCGTTGATAACTCTTAGCTGTCGTGTTTTGCGACGTAAATTCTCCGCGATAGCGTATTCGATCGTCGTGTGTAAGAACCTGGCGGGAAGAGAAGCAGGCACCACATTTTCTCGTCGCCGTCGTCGTCGCGGTCGGGCGCAAGGAAATGTCAAGAAAAACAGTGTCGCCGGGGAATACCCTGGTTGAATCGGTATCGACGCGAAAGTGGTCCCGAGGTAAATTACGAGCGCTCGCACGCATACACGAGAGAGGGAGAGACGAAAGAAGGAATGCGGAATTAAGAGAGGGCCACACGCGCGCGCGCGCGCGAGAAAGCGGTAAAGAAAAACGAAGAAAAAGGATGAAAGAACGGGAGGCGAAAACGTACGGCGAATAATGCGATTCCGCTTTCGGTAGGTGAGAGGACGGAGGGTTGCGCGCATGAAAAAGTTCGTCCCGTCTCATCCCTCATTCTCCGCTCGTCTTTCTCTTACGCGTCTTTTCCCCCCCTTTTATCTTACGTCTTCGTTTTGCCGCAGAACAGGTTAAATTGCGGCCACGATTATCCCGTTTATCAGTTTTCTCGAAACTGCCCCGGCGAATTATACAATCGCGCGATCTTGATCGATTTGCCGCAGCGTCGGAGCGGCGCGGTGACTTTCGATGAGTGATTTAGTTAATTATCTCGTAAAAAAATTTTATATCGCGCGCTGTTCAAGCGTCCTCGCATCTCGCCGTTGCATCAATCTTGCACGCGAGCGCCTTTACTACCCCGTCGAGATTAAAGAGAGATCGTGGAAAAAAGGAACACGCTAGAAGCATTTATTTCGTGAACCCGCACTTAACGGGAGTAAGACCAGAATTAGAGACGATTTCGCTCCGACCCAGAAGTCTTTCGCAGGTCGAATGCGATTTGCGGTAGGGGAACAAACCGTTGAGAACTGTGGCATTTCGGAAATGAATAAACATTTTTCGAGTAAAAGAACATTGTAATAAAGTTTGTCACGATGTTACGCATCTCACAGTTATAAAGAATTTGAACTCTTTTTAAATTAATGGAGTTAGGAATATCAAATTTTTCGAGGCGCCCTGATGAGTCCTCGCAGGGAAACGCGGTTAACACCTCTAGATTTGGGAGACAAAGACGTAATCGCAAACAACATTATGCAACTCGAGGGATGTAGCCGCAGTCTGTCCAAGCCAGACTTCAGCCCCTCGAGCAACTCGGTCGGATGGTGGAACGCAAGTTTCTTCGTGGTAATTTGGCGTTGCTAGACACCGGAAGACGGACAGCTTGCAAAGCCACGCGGCGCGGCGGCGACAGTGGCGCGAGTGAGTTTAATTAGGAGTAAAAATCGAGTTTGCCCGATCGGCGTTGAGATTGTCGCTCGGCGAAACGAGATCTCGCGATTATTAGATTTCCGCTGGCTGCGTCTGCTATCGCCACCCTTCCGCGCTGAGAAGGCAGAGAGGGTGGCCGGGCGGGACGGTCCCGGGAGTGTTGCCTGGCTAAACAGTCCACGGACTACGATCTGAGAGAAAAGGGCGCTCGAAGGAGGGAGCTGGAAACTATTTCTCTTGCCTCCCCGGCACGCCGGTTGTGATTTGAATACATCCAGTTAGTGGCGCGTGCCTCGAATGCCAGATCCGCAACGGAAACGCTTAAAGGAGCCACTCGTTACTTCGTTCGTGCGATATTAGCCACCGTTCACGTCGTCGTCGTCGTCGTCGTCGTCGTCCTCGACTTCGTCCTCGTTCCTCTTCGTTCGTAGTCGCTACGATTAGCCCCTCGCCACTCGAAACTTTATTGGACAAGTATTGACAAACGCCCAACGTTTTATTCCCCGCCGATAGTAGCAACAGCAAAGTGCTTCGGATTAATTGCGCTTCGCGAGCTGCTTAATAATTTGTTACACATAGTGTCTCCCGGCGCTTGTTCCTATTGATTAGCCAGACATGTAAGCTGTAAATCTGTCGATCCTCAACTTCGTGTCTGCAGCTCCCACGAAACTTGTCGAGTTTCGGATATCGGAGGAGAATTAAGCCGTTGAAAGAAGCAAGCTGTTAAAAGTGCCGTTGCTTCACGATAATTAATCATCCGGGCCAGTTTAACTCGGCATTAAAACAAGACCCGTTTGAACTCGGCTGCGTTATAAATTCTCTCTTGTCATGTGAATTGCGCAAAAGGGGTAATATAATAGTCGCCAAAAATTTAATAAAAATTTCCCCTCACCTTTGTGACGACACGATGTCTTTTTACGCGATAATGAAATTCTCCGGGGAAACTCCATTTAGTATGCGCGTATACAATTTCGAATTCGGTTTAGCCCGATGGATGTAAAACTGCGTGAAATAAACTCGCTTAAAATGTTATTTGAATTTCCGTGGAAAAAACTATCTTGAAATAAAAAGCCTTCGATGGTAAATGAAAATTGTAGCGTGGCAATTACAGCTGGATATTCGTCATATTATGACCCCCCCCCCCCTTTCTCCGCCTCGCTTTTTTGCGCTGCATTATTTTGTCGCTGCAATCACGGGGATTGTTTAAAAATTGAGGAGGTCAGTACCTGGACCGTTGTTTTGACCGTTACACCTTTCAAAGGCAACACACACGAACGCGAGTATACTTCAGTTTACATATATAGCTTCATAAATGACGCCAAAATAGTTTGCAACAGCAATTTATCTTACAACGAGGTAACACCGGTTCCCAACGACGTAACACCTCCCACTGCTCCGGCTTGTATTATCTCAAACTCGTCTTAAGGGATCGTTCAGAATGAAACATCAACACGCGCGCAGAGTCACGGTATTTAATGTACGTCACGAACAACGTCGGAAATGGGGAATGTACATGTCAATTTTGAGGAGAACGCGAATTTAACGGACACAGGATTGGTAGGATAAGTGACTTTTTATGTATTGACGCGCCTTTATCTATGCGAATGTTTATCGAAGTCTTCGATTCTGAGGCAACTCTCATAATTCGCGGTCTTAATGGAGCAGTTTTATGCGACAGCGGTAGCGGCAGTAAACGTGGAATTAACAGCGTCTATACGGTATCCACGCTACGTCGTAATCGATGTTATCTCCCGCTTTACTCGGCTCAATAGCGTAATAAACGTTCATGCCTTTGCATTATTTTAAGGAAAAGGGCGGCGATAACCTCGACCGTGAACCATCCGAGTAGTTGGAGGAGTATCGCACATGCGAGCGAACGTGCGTTTGCGAATACGATAAAGAAGTGGATGGGAACGCGCTGCGACAAATAGAACGGAAGACAAAGAGAAGAATAGTGTGTCCTGAAGAGAGAAAGAGACAAGAAAGAAGGGAGATATGCGGGGTAACAGCTTGCGATAATAGTCGCGAAATAGTCTGTTTTAACGTCGGCGTAATAACAATCATTGTTATTTTACGTGCTCCGACCGCAATCTCGTAATTGCTTTAAAGAATATATAATACAACGCGGCGTACCCGCGCATACCCGGGGACGAGAAATGAACGGGCGGATAGATGGGCGGACGGGCGAGCGTGCAAAGATGAAAGTAAGCGAAATCCCGTGGCGACGCGGCGCGGCGCCGCCGACTTGTGTGACTTCAACTTCCGGAATTAGCTGTCCGCGCTCTTGGATGCTGGAAACGTCAATTTCTGTCGCAACTAATCAAAACTTCCTTGCGATTACGCGGCGTGCCGGGCGCGCGCGGCCGGCTTTTCAATCCGTACAGCCACTTTGGACCGCTCGCCGACGCTAATGACTCCGTAGCGCCGGTATATTCAATCGTCGCTGCATCGGGCGAGCCAAGTATTTTGCAAATTCTCGCGCACCTAGCCACCGCGTCGGAACACATCGGAGGCGGATAAAACGATTAAGCCGCGAATTGAATTGGGCTGGGCTGCGCCACCCAACACCCGGAATGCTTCCTCCTTTCGCACGTGCGCAAATTGCGAAAGCTGCTTCTCGAATAATATCGCAGGTGCCAGCAATTCTTATCTTCTTCCTATTTTATTTATAATTAAACTAAATAGCGAACGCGACTTAATGAAGAAATAATTAGCGCGTGCTATTAATGCGCTTGTTAAGAGAGACAACAATTGTCAAATTTTAACGCAGAGAAAATATTTCGTGTATTGTGCCATTTTGAATTTTGAATAATTTTGCGTTCAAGCAGGTCTTTATTTAACCGAGTGAAATCGATTTATGATAATAATCAGAAACGTCGAATAGTGTTTTATCGTACCCGCTACAAACAGACGTATCGGAGTCTGCGCTGGCGTAAAGGTTGGAATAAGGAACAGCTTTCTTCTCCCACTTCTCTTGTTTTTCTCGTTGCGGTGGAAGGCGGCACACAGCCGGAGAAAAGAAGACGCGAAAGTACCGAGGTAGTAGCCGAGTTCGAGAACAAAGTCGATATTAAAATCAATCCAAACTGTCGGACCGGCAGTTCGGCTGAGTTTGTAACCTTAAAAGTTCGTCTTCGTCCCCGCGGCTCGCCTTCCTTACCGCAGACCGTATATTGAACTTTAGTCAAGTTCACTCTCCTATTTGCGTTCCGCCGCGGCGTCGTGGTAGGTTAAGAAAACCCGGCCAAACGAACACGGAGAAAACGAGGATGGAACCCGCGGGAAAGAAAGAGGATAGCGGGGAAATAAGCGGAAGTTTGGCCGCCGATCTCTCGTAGTATCCGCTAAGTAGCACAGCGCGATCTTAAGTGCCTGCACCTGGCAATCCGCCCCCGACCTTTCTCGTGTCCCTCTTCACGAAATGAAGGAGAACTCCCTCGCTAATTCGAGAAATATTCGCCGTAATTCTACGCGGTGTTAATGCAACGGATTTCTCGCTTATTATCATTAATCACCGCGGCGGCACGATATTGTACATCTCATTTTGCAATATGACAAAACGTTTTACGGTCGAAAAATAATAAATTAAGAAGATATATCGCGCCATTGTTCGAGCGTATGGTTTTCGCTAGCCGAAGGCATAAATTTCTGCGGAATTTTCCGGGACTCGTTTCGCGTGACGTAAAACGGCCGTTACGCCCCTAAAATCCCCACCGTCGTCGGTCGTAACGTCGTGAAATTCTTTTCAGATCTTGAGACGGCCGAGCGATATGCGGACGTACAATATTATGAGCTGAAAGGCGACGGGTAGCTTCGCGTTAATTAAAAGCCGAGCTAGCGGTTCTCAACTCCTATGAGACGCGCCGCGCCGTGTTGCACGGTCATGGGAAATGTGGACGGGCCAGGGTTAGACGGGGCAGTGTCGAGGTTCGCTGCGCGCGCGATAAAAAAAAAGAGGGCAACGGACTAATCAGGTCAGACGTGCCAGTAGACGAGGCCCATTACGTGCGCGACAGGAGAAGGGGAAACGAACGGATTAAGTCGGACGGACCGGTAGCGAGGCGCGTCGCTTCGCGCGATCGTAGAAAGGGGAAACGGACGGATCAAGTCAGACAGACTGGCGGTGAACCTCGTCGCGCTGCGCGAGCGAAGAAAGGAGAAACGGGCGGATTAAGTCAGACGGCAGCCGCGGCGCGGTGCGACGCGGCAGCTCGTCATTAAGATCGTACAAATCGCCCAGCTTTTTAATGAGCGCCGCGAGTTCGGTAGAATATTCACGGCCCGAGCAGCTAAAGTCCATACTGTGCCTATAAGGTGGGTGAATTAAACATTTTCGCACTTTAGGCGCGTCGCGCCGCCAGCTAACGAGAGCATTTCTTCCCTCGCCGACTTCCCGTGCGCGACTCTGTCTCATCTCGTCGGCCTGTTACGCCTCGAAAGCTACCATCCACTGGAATTATCCTCGTAATTGCATCGACAGTGATTGATTAAGATCGTCTGGCTTACTTCACGCTTATTTTGCGACATGATTGAGTAGCTGGAAGCTTCTGTTGGTCCGTATTTACAGTTGTAAGACATGTAATTATATTAATTATATTACATGTATTTATCTTTACTTATATTTAGCTTTGCGTTTGATTACCAAATTAATATTCATGTTTCATCTATTCGAATATTATTTCGCTGAATATTATTATATCTTGTATCATGTTTTCATTATCGTTCGGGGAGTGATAACAAAACGGCGAGTCGACGTTCTGAGGCTAATTCGACGTTATTATTTCCGCGAGCTCATCGAATAGCGATATTATTTACGGAAAACCGATTCCTCCGCGACAACAATGCCGAAAGGGGAATCGTAAAACTGGCAATAACACTGGAATAACCGAACGCGCCCAGATAGTAGGCGAAGAGCTTCAGAATCCGTAATTAAACGGGATGGCTGGAGCCATGGCTGAGCATAGAGCCTTCCCTAGCATAAAGGTTTTATGCCCGACCTCGCTCTCGCGTATACTCTTCATTCTCCTCATCCCATCTCACTTTGTTTCTATCTTGCCTTCGTACAAATTTGCTGGTGGCCGAAACCATGTCACACAGTATTCCTTGCAAACTCGGGATCTCTTGCGAAAGGAAATATTAACCGAGTAAATATATAGGTCTCTCGCGCGCTTGATTTCATTTGCTTTTGATTATTTTTCAAAGTTGACTTTTCCATAAGACAAAACATAACTGAAACTATAAATGAAGGAATTGGCACGTTTTTGAAAATATACATGGACTAAGTGATTAAAAATATGCTGCTTCTTGTGCATACAGGAAATATTACATTAAATAATTCTCCTTGAAGAATTTTAATTAAGAAGTATTTTAGCTTATTAGTAGTGCAGTATATAAAATACACTTTATTCAGTTTTAAGTTTACTAAGAAGGCATAAGAGATATTATTAGAAAATCATATATAATCTCATTTTTTAATCGCTGAATCTTTAATCACAGCAAAAAACGTTCGTAGATTTTTCTACATCATCTACGTGTCAATCTGTGTTGAATTTTCAATTCAAACATTACATTTCAATAAATTTGGTTAACAAACCCGTGATCGACAACCGCCGCACTTTGCGAAGAAACCGCCGAGTCGCGATTAACCGTGCGATTTTATTTCAAGCTCGGAATCGGCGCATCATCCACTTGCGCGAATCTCGATGGTCGGTGCGCTCGGAGAAATACATAAATTACGCGGGCAGCAGTGGTGGCGATGGTGGCGGTGGCGGGTTATGGCGACGTGACTGCAAGTTGGTTCGTATTAAAGTTATGAATATAAATCACGGCCGGCTCGTTCTACGTTCTTTCCCTGCGCTCGACGGCCTCTCACCCTTACACAGACCTTACCGACTACCACGATCGTATCCCCTTTCTCTCGTCCTTCAACCCTGTCGTCCGTCCTCCGTTCTCTACCGCGAGGAGAATTGGCCGACACCCTCGTTTTACCTGCGCGCATACACCACTCGTTCCCAAGCTTCTCGCGCCTTTCCCTCCGTCGTTCCTCCCCGAGTTAGGTGTAGCAGCTCACGGTGTCAAAGCGCCGACCCATTATTCACTCACCCCCGTCAGAGTTCATGTCTCTCTGGCACGCACTCCGCCATCGCGAGCCCTTCTTACCCCTTTCTCCTGTCCGTGGTCAAGATATGTCTACAGCCGAACTTGTGAACGCTTCGACACTGATCCTGGATACGGCAACCGCTTGTCGCTTATTCGCACGTGAATAATAGTCGATGAACGTAAAAACACTTGACCCTGATGTGGGCGCGGTTTAAAATTTTGCACGAGCAAACGTGCACTGTAGAAACTGGTTAGGCAACGAGGAAGTTGACATATTGTGACAGAAATGATTTATTGCGACTTTCATTAATATAAATAATAAGTGATAAATTACATATAAATTGTAAGAAATTTATGTTTCAAAGCAGATGTTAATCGATCGATTGCTTAATATATTATGGATCGTTGCGAATTTTTGGGTTTTCTATTTGGCGCACATATTGCGAAAACTGAAAAATTCCTCATAAAATAAAGTCACGGTATGAAATGTCACGTAACGGAAACGACTCCGTGTTCCGCCGAGACAAAATAATTTCTCGCTGTTATGTTTTTGAACTATAAGTTCTCACGCTGGAGTCATATACATATACGTCAGCGTGAAAAACTGGAATACTTCTTACTGAACTTTCTTCAGAAACGAAGATTAACGCCCCCCCTTTTGCAGATTCACCATGTTTGCTGCTGCCGAGTGTCACGAACGCACCGGGAAGCCTGAAAAATATGAAGACAACTACGCTCCTTGCCAAGTGAGTTTTTATTTCTAGCAAATCGCACGTGAATGCTGCGCAAATGTAGTTATATCGCGCGATGCAATCATATTTTTCGGCGATCGTCAGGCTTCGCACTCTCGTTCATCGTCATCAATATTTCGAATCGAGAATAATTGATACGATTCTGTGGCAAAATTAAGCTAAGAGATATATTAAAGTATATTTTTTGCTTGCAGAAAAGAATTGATCGATAATCTATAAATTTTCTAAACTTTCAATTTCCTCTTTTCAAAATTTCGTCAGATATGATATAAATTTTTATTTAAATATATATACTTTTCATTCATATATGCTATTGCTCTCTAAATATTTAAGAATTTTTTATGCCGAAAATTTGAGATTTTGCAATTTTCCTTCTCGTTGCTTTTCAAACGAAATGTCAAGCGGAATAAATGGGTTGCGGAAATAGTCGTTTAGGCTGATTCCCGACTATAATGCCCAAAGTCAAAATACTAAGTCGAAGTTCGTAGAGGAAGGTATGCATGCACATCCCGAAGGAGGAATAGAGAGAAAAGAAGCCCGAGGGATCGGCTCGATCACGCACGGATGCGCTCCTTGATCCGATACATCGACGCCCCGAATCCGAAACGTACCGGCGAGACGATGTCATACATATCCGATGCCAAAAGCCGCGGGGTGCTCCGCCACTGTCGGAGATTTCCGGTAGCCTTAACCGCCACCCCTGATTCGCCAGCAATCTCTCCCGCGAGAGGCACTACCACTTTCGACCTCTCTGTCAAGTTGAAAACAGTTCGCATCGCGAAAAATTGATCGCTCGGAAAAACCGTATCTGAATTCATAAAAAAAAATTTGTTATTGAAATGAAGTGAAGAAGAGAGTCACAGATAGCTGATCCAAAAATTTCCAATAGGTATTTTTATCGTAAAATATAGCTTTAACAAATAATAGATCCGACTACCGAAATGTTATCTGTTAGATGACATGAAATAACATTAGATGTTATTTTATTAGCATTTAAATAGTCAATTTAGGATAATGTATGTTCTAAAATTCCATGATAATCTCCAGTATTATGTAGATATATCTTGTCGTGAATGTCTTACTACATTTAGAAAAAAAAAAAAAAAAAAATTTCCCATCTATGGTGGTTAAACGATTGGAAGTCGAGGCACGTTTATCTATTTCGACCCCGAGAATCGAAACCACCTACGGCAATTTTACGAGTCGCGGACAATCCCGTACGCCGCGGGCCGCGATTCGTGGCTGCGCGACGGGATTTCGGGGATGATCCCCTTCAGCGGGAAGTGTTTTCGGATGTGGCGAGAGGCTGTATCCGCACATTTACTACGCGATTTGTGTGTATACGTGTGTGTGTCGCGTATGCGAGGAGAAAACGGTCGATGTATAGGCGTGATAACGGGCTGAAACACGATGCTGTGGGCTTTCATTGCTCATCTGTGCCAGAGTTATGCCTACTGCTCGCAATGTTCACGCGAAACGCCATTGTGTCAACCCGAAATCTTTTTGATTGAAATTATTTTCCCTTCCAGAGCGGGACAGCTGTCGAAAAAACTATACATATATTTATCGCATTCTTTAATTTTCTGATTTTCGACACATTAGCCGCAATTTTTCGAATTAATGAAACGAGTGGAGTGACTTTTTAAAATTAAAACTAATTGCATTAAGCGATTGCCATCACACTAACATTAATAATGTTTGTATGTGAAAACCGGAATATTTAATATGAGGTAATTTGTTTGCGTTATTTTGGAGTTCAAAGGGTTATACTGTCCGTTCTGCGCAGATAAACAGAACGAGCGCGGGTGTTCCATTAAAAACTGATATCGGTTACGAAAATAGCGAGGGAGAGCGTCGAAGTAGAGGTAGCACGGCTGCCGAAAAAGCGCGCGATACATACCGGCGGAGAGTTATTTTCGCCGCGGAATATTTAACTTCCGCGTGTGTGCGGTTTGAAATCGCATCAGGGCTTAGAGCTTTCGCGGAGTCGCTGCATTAAAAATGGACGCGTTCGGGGGGATAAGAATAAAACATACCTACATAATAAAACATACGATCGTGTGTGCCGCGAAACGTTTCGCGCATACGTTACGAGCGAGTCGATCGCGCACTATTTCAGCGGCTGCGCTGCGCCGGAGAGGCGAACGATTAATTTTCGATGCGAGTCGGCATGAAAAGGTAATCCCCCCGCGTAGATTAAAAGAGAGACTGCTTCCGTCGCAAACAGATAGGTCGGCGAACCCTTTGACTGACGTAGATCGCCGGCGACGCATCAAAATGCAACGTTTCGAGCCAGCATTCAATATCGTCGCCGAGTCGTAACTCCCGTCATCTCCGTGATCATGCGTTCCGTGTTTTTGCAATTTCTCCAGAGATCGCACGTGCACGGGCGGTCCTGACCACGTGTATCCGCCGACATGCGGCGGCGTATGCACGCGTAATACGAAAGTCGAACAGCCGACTGACATTTATACGTCCGCGAGAACGTGCATGCAAGTTGTGCGGGATACATTGCAGGTGCATTCACGTACACGTGCGCACACGTGTGTCGTGTACGTACACATTCGAGTGTATTCGAGCGGTCTGGCTGCATAAGCGACGCAGGGATGTAACGAGAGCGCGGGCGCGCGCGCGCGCGCGCGAGAGAGAGAGAGAGAGAGAGAGAGAGAGCGAGTGATTCCGCACGGCCATTTATTAAACATACCTTCATTACGCGATCCGTACATATTTTAACACGTTTCGCACGTACGGATCACGCCCGGTTGAAACGGGTCGGCGCGACGGCGCCGTTAAATAGTTAAAGAAAAAAAGCTCGGACTCGGCCTAATTTCTCTCTGCCGTATGCGCCGCGTGCCGCGTACTTCGCACTCGTGAATTTCGCTGTCTCCACCGCCGTCGTCGTCGTCGTTACCTTGCCGTGCTGAAAAATGCAGCAATTTGGTTAACCGGATTAAATGCCGGCGGTTCTTTTTGCGTAGCCTTAGATTTTTTAATCCCATCTCTTGTTTACTTGAGTCGACTTTCACTGCTAAAGTTGGTGGTTATGTAAGGTACTTCGTAATTTCGCTCGTGTGGCTTCGGAACGCGAAATCTTTTTGTTTTTCTTTTATTTCTATCGTTTTTAGAACTGAGCACACGGCTATTCGAATATCATCACCTATAAATATTTATCATTGGCATTAATTAGTAATTTTATATCATGCAAATGAAAATTGAAAGATGCAAAAATTGTTTAGAATATTAGTTGAAAAATAGTTTGATCATATTACACCAAATTGATAATTACAAAAGATTAATTTATTAATAATATGAGAAATATTAACAATGAATAAAAAAAATGATTGAATTATATTTTCCTAAGTGGTTGAGCTAAAGTGGATTAAATGAAAAAGAATTTTTAACGTAAATATTTTAAAGCTGCGAGTAATTAAAAATTTCCATCTCGCTACTGTGCGACAGATGTTTAATAATTATTCAGTAATATTTATATATAGAGTGTTTGAAAACCGCGTTTATATATTAATATGAGGTATTGATAATTTATTAGGAGTAATGGGAAAGGTTGAAGATGAAAGAGAGTGAATTTTGGTGAGCTTAAGTTCGTTTTATAATTAATTTCATTTCACGCCTATTCATACCTATTAAAAAAAACATACATATATATACATATTTGGAGACAATATTCGAAAAAGGATTCCATTCATAATCCACGGAAATTTATTGACAATGTGCCTTTTGCACCGCGGAAAGAGTAAACGCGTGTAATTTATAACATTACGCAATCCGATTGGTTCTAGTTGAAAATGCGCGCGATGCAACAACTCAAATCTTCGAAAAATGATATTTATCGTTCTCCAATGCGTATTGTTAATTAGCGCGTTATATTTATTCGGTAATATTTCTTAATTCATGAGCGAGCGCGGAAAATTCGCGGACGGACGGCCGTTTGAGCGAAAAATTAGATTAGCGTGCTCGAATTTTTAAATCTATTTTGTTTCAACGGGCGGTAAAGCATTTGAAAAGACGAAACTAAATCGTACACGTAGGTCCTCGTGGCACTACTCTAAACGCTATTAATCAACAACCCCCCGGTCCGTGGCAAAATGCAGCAGCACCTGCGGCCCGCGTTTTAATCGTTTCGCTCGAAAAGGGGCGCGATAGTGCGGGTTCTTCCTTTGATGCGAGGTCGTTCCGACGCTCGCGGATACATGTCGCTACATCTGCTCCTGACGCGTTTCCGTTTCGATCCTGGACCTGCAGACCGGCTTTTGCGCGTACGTGTATGGCGAATCGCACTATCACACACCTGCACACACGGTGCCACGCGCATACACACACACGAACGATCCGGCGTGTACACATGCGAACGTACGCGTGGGCATGCACTGTAAGCTGCACCCCGAAATGCAGCGGCTGGCTGTCGTTGTAGGAAGGCTCGATAATACAGTAGCATAATGCCCGGCAATATAGCATAAAGGGGTTGACACGTTGACGCTGTCACGTGCCACTGGCGCCCCAGGGGCTATTGACTACGTGACGTAATAGTAGAGCCTGGCCTTTATGAGAAAGGAGCCTCTCGCTTACACACTCGTTAAGCAGGCCCGTCGCTAACGCTGACCCTGACGCCGATTCTTTCTATCGCGATTCTTTCTCCGCTCCGGATTTAGTTACAATTTTCTGTTAAAGCGGCCGGTCCCGTATCTCGCCGCACCAAGCGACTGTAATAACTAGCTTTTTCGCCATTCGGGAGAACAAAAGTTCATAGGACGGTAAAAAAAGGAGGGGGAAAAAAAAAGAATCGCACGAGAGTCATCGACGCGGTGTACGTCCGATTTCATCATACACAGTCGCCGCATTTGCGTGATGAAAGTAATTTGTGTGTATAGTGTATTTAAAACATTTGGAAATGTAAAGGTAGGCAAATTTGTAATTAGGTGCCATTAATTGAGGAATTATTAATTTTACAAAATAATTACACAGAAATATCGAGGCAATTTCAAAAGTAAATATTTCTAGAGATAACTAATCGTAAAATTTTTTTTATCGAGAAAAACTTTTTCGAACAAGGCGCTGCAAATGAATTAAAAAAGAATTAGAATGCTTCGTCAATAAACGTCAGCGCGTATCTTTTTCAGTCGAAACGAAATTCGAGGTGGCTATTTATATAATCATACCTAATGCATTTCATTAAAAAAGTATTTCACCGATCGCAGATTATTAATTAGCTGTCAATCACCTCGTCGGGTGATATTAATTTCGGAACACAGAATATGACAGCGCGGCTTCCGCCATCCGGTATGGCGGTACGGTCGATTAGCGTTCGACGAAAAATACACGACCAGCTCTTATCAGCGAAGAGCGAAATACGCGAAACGAGATCTCCATTCCCATTCGGGAAGGGGAGCGGAGGCCGCCGAGGGTCTACCAGTCGCGGAATGAAAGTTTTTAATTACCGAGGGGTAGCGAGATGCGCGTACGCGCGTCCTAGACGAGACGGGACGAGGACGCGGTTGGTTACATCGCGGCACGATTGATGGGTGACCCAGATTCTGAGTACGAGTGTCTACCTCTCCCGTCTGATGAAAGGGATGGAGGCGGGCGCGGGATGGGTAGCCGGGGCGACAGAAGTGCATCGTAGAATGATCAGATTCCGTACCGTCACGTACCTGTTTGGTCGCGCATTTGGTACCCGAGCCACCTGCACGCGTCTCTAGTTTCCCTCATCTAATCAAGCTCGCAGTTACAAATTAATTTATTCCAATTAATATACGCGCGCGCGACTATGTCTCGCGAATGTCTCAGGTAAAATTTCACTGTCGCAAGTTAATTTGTCGGGGATCTGATGGCGAGACGCGGGTTTGTTCCTCGATAAAAATGGAACGTTACACGCCACGCACCGACCTTAACCGCGTGACCTCGCCGCGGGATTCCGTTTCGCGTTGCATTTTTATGATAATGTCCAATCACGGCGCACGCGAGCCGGACTGGCCTTGACAGTGCGCGCGCGGGACGCGAAGACACGAATGAATTATGAGCGATAATGAGCATTTGTTGTGGGTTGATGAATTACGAGCTTCAATGAATATACATGATGCTAATGATGAGGAAATTTACGCTGCGCGCCGTAATCGAGCGATCCCGAATGCAGCCGCAATATCCGATAATAACGTCATCAAATTCTATAGGAATATCTTGCGTTCCCTTCCCCTCCCCTTATGAAATTTTCATGTGTACAGAATAATGTGATTCCCTCATCGACCAAAAATCTAAATAGACAATACAATATGCTACAAAGAAGCATTCAAAATTATGCAATAATGCAATTGGAACGGCATTCTGAAATTAAATTTCTTTAAAAATAAATTATTCCACAGCCGTGTAAAAAGTATTTTGAAACGTCTTCACGTTCAAGACTTCACTTCTGGGACAACATCTTCATCATCATCGTGTCTTTTTGCAGATGTTGCATCCCTGAGGACTGATTTCATCAAAGTCTAAACTTCATCCGTAAGTTAACCGACTTAACGCTCTTTACTCTTTTAGTTAGTTTTCGAGAGAGACAGAGAGAGAAAAAGAGAGACGAAAATGTGACCGAGAGTTTAAAGTTAATCTTAAAAGTTAATGCTTTGCCGCCCAATAATCAATATTTTCCGAGAAACAATTTTTACGATCCAGACAGAAAAGCAGCAGCATCAGACCGCAATATTTTTCACATTAGAATCGGGAGCGGGAATCAATTTCCATGTGTAGTCGCCAAATAATTGCACAGAGATACGTAACGCTGTTCAAACAAGAAATCCAAAAAGATGATCACGGACCGTAACCACCAGATCTCATAGGATTAATTCATGAAGATCCGCATAACGCTCATAAACGTATTTGTGTCGGTAAACGACCGTGTTAACATAGAATTCCTTTTAATGCACTATATGTATATATTAAATCTAAAAGTCTCTAGCGGATATTCAATTTAAGGAAAGAGCTCGCGATTCTACATTCTTAAAAAGTCGGATGAAGCTATTATCACTTTTTTCAATATAGCTGAGATTAAAAGTCCAATGCAATGTGCATAAATATCCTTTTACATTATCATCGAAAATTGATGAAATCAGAGCCGACCCATTCTAAATTACACGTGATCAATGAAATCGCGTTAATTAACGTCATTAACGTCGCATCGTTAAATTGAATGTAACTAGGGCAGCTGCTTTTCATATTCAAAGCTGCTACCCGTAACTCCAATTGATTTGAGAAAATACGGGAGCCTAGATGGAGAGCGGCACATATGTGTATAACGCACTCATTGAACCAAGAGTAAACCTTGCGAGTCCTCTCGAGCGATCGCGAAACGTCGATGAATTTCAATTATCCCGTTCATACGCGAGCGCTCGTTGCTCTCGCAATTTTTGTCATACCGCCGGCTTTAAATCCCGCCAGACCGCATGTCTACGTACCCCCACACGCTTTTCCACCCCCGTCCCTTTTGTACTCTCCCGCAATACCTCGAGGGGATTTCGCGTGCAGAAAGAGATCGGTGGAAAAGTGCCGCTTGTTTCGCATCGTCGACAGCGTCATTGGCGGCTTGCTCGCTATGTTAATTCCCAGTTATATCGAATCGTATGCACTCGGCTTGTTTCTCATCCGACTGTCTCGATATTGTGAAATATTATCGTCTGCGGACCTTCATTAGCGGCAGTCCCTTCCCCACGGTGTAAATCACAGCTACGAAATTGACATTTATTTCCTTTGACATTTTATTTTCTCGATATTATTATGAAACACTTTTCAACTCCGGTCGATTTTATACATGCTCATTATCGGTTTAAATATAAACGTTGTACACCTGAGTACTGTTGCGTGTAATACGATTACGGTCCGTGGATTATTTCAAAATTGATGTCATAGGCGATATGTGACTGATTATGAACCACGAATGCTAAACTGAATATAAAATAATAAAATGCAAACACATATATTTCAGATTATGAATTTTTATGTCAAGCAACAAATCATAATCCTAATTGATAGCTAATTATTTAAATTTTTTATGAATCTGTGAAACAAATTGCTTCGTGATTGACAGCTTTCCAATCTCTCTCTCTCTCTCTCTCTCTCTCTCTCTCTCTCTCTCTCTCTCTCTCGCTCTTGCTCTTGATAAATAAAGACACGAGGAATGTTTATAAATGCAATTTTTACATAGTCTGAAAACCGCAATATATGTGCTCATAACAGCGGTGCGTTTTTCGGCCGGCAAGTTCGATATTACGCGAAATATTGCCGCCTGTGGACATTGATTAGCGACCAAAGCCATACGTGCGGATGGCTGCAAGCCGCAGCTGCGATCGGCCTCGAGGAAACTGCATCGGTTCGCCGCACTGTACACGCGCGTGTATACGTGTGTGTACGTACAAGTGCACGTACGATACTCTCGGATACTTAGAGAATGGGGTGCATCCATTACGGGGTGCGAGGTCGTGCGCTCGTCCCCTGCGCTCGGTTCTGGTTTATCGGAAATTTCTAAAGGTGCCCGCCGCGCCGGCAACGCCTGTGCAACGCGGCTGCATTTTGCTCGCGGCGAGACGAAGGGAACAAACGGGAAAGGAGATACCGCCGCGTCGTTCGTTCTTGATGCGCGATTTCTCCGACGGTTGCGCGGGAGGAAACGCGCGAAAACGCCGTAATTTACGGAGATCGATTCGGACATTCCGATTTATTTATCTTCCCCCGTCGGTAATTATATCGGGATAAAACCGGTTTACAATATCGTACTCGGTGAAAATTACGCGGTTAATGGCGTGACATAATTTATGCAGCACGTGGCAATAATGCGGTGCCTATTCAAATTAATTTCGAATTTACATCATCCTGCGCAAATATTATAGAGACATAGAATATTGATGAGACACGTATGATTACCTGTAGTTTTTATATTAATATCGCTCTTGTAATTAATCGTTTCTTTCGTCCATTCATCTTTAAGACATATATATATTAATGTAAAATGACAGCAGAGATATTATGTCTCGTTTCAAAGAGCCGAAAATTACATGAAAGTAGCATTCTCTCCCAATATATAAAATGAAATTTTACAGTCACGTCGATAGAGAGAGAGAAAAATCTTGGTCCTGTAATATGTCCATATCTGTTTTATGCAAGTGGCGAATCAGAGGCAAGACGTGCGCACAAAAAACGTTAATCGGATTGCACGAGAGAGTGCTTCGTACTCGTATTAAAAAGTGTAAAGGTTTAACTTCATTGGCAGTAACAGCCACACGCATTTAACACTCGATTGAAAAAAAAAAAGAGAGAGAGAAAATGAGCGAGGATGAACATGAAAAAAGTGACTCGACAGATTTTATGGATCTTTTAAACGAGAAGATAAATTTCATAACATAATTTTATGTTTTACATTTTTATATATTTCGCTAAATCGCAAACTTTTTATATATAGAAGCGAGATATTTCAACTTGCACGTTTCCCATTAAAATTAATTGCCGTGTAAAATTACTAGCTGACATTTAAATGCCAAAATATAGATATATGTATATATATATATAGATAGAGCGATTGGAATAATGAGATCTTAAATCAGATTTTCATTCGCTTCGTCGATTCGGGTCTACGTGATTTCGCGATAGATTGCGATCGTCGTTTTTGGCGTCGCGAGAAATCGAGATTGTCCAAATTAATTTCCATTCTTCGGCACGATGACTGGCTTATCTCGTTAACGAGTCCAATTCAAGCCATTATATGCAAATAAGTCACGAATCTCTCTCTGTATGGTTAGCCTGTCTCTCTTTGCGGTTGCTCGTCCCCTCCCCCTTCTTGCACGTCATCTCCTATCAGCAACACGCCTCTTCTCCATCATCCTCATCCTCATTTGTCTATCTATACGTCATTCTCTCGCTTTCTCCTCCCCTCTCTACCTCTCTTAGGCTACTAAGACCTCAAAGCCCGAGGTTCGTCTTAATTACAGTTGTCTCGAGTCAATCTGGATGGTAATTAACCTGCTTGCCCGCATCCCGGGGTTACCTCAGAGAAATGAGGATCATCTCCCTTCCTTCCCGCCGCCTCGTCTCTGTCAAATACCTGTACGTGAGGTGCGAGCGGCGAGGAGGAAGAGGAGGCGAAAGGAGAGCGAATTCTGAAATCTCGCAAAAGTGATAGGGGGAAAAAGTGTGCCGGGGGCGGCCAGGCGGAGCGGGCGTTAATGGATGTTGATTTACGCGTGGTTGCCGTGAAATTGACAAACAGATTTCGCGGGGTCTGTCCGTGAGAGAGGGAGAGCACGTCCGCGTTATTAAAATACACCTGGGGCAGAACTGGGGGCGCGGGGGAGAAGAGGGCAGAGGGCAGGAAATTGCAGCTAAACAAGCGTGGCGGGGTATAAAAGGATGATTTTGCATGAAAACAAGCGGTAAAGGCGGATTAACTATTCGCGGCTCGAAAACGACAAAGAAGAAAAAAAAGGGACGCCTTGCCGCATAATGGCGGACTTTGCACTCGGCCCTCTCTCTCCCGGAGGAAAAGCCGTGTCAGAGTAGGTACACACGCGGAGAGCTATCTTTATAAATGACTTCGCCGAGAGTGCGCGGCTGAGTTTTAAAATACGCCTCTCTCTTCCGCTTTCTCCAACTTTCCAAATTGAAAATCGCTTATTACATCGGATCCATCAAACGATTAAATTTCGATAGATAGCCCCTCCCCTCTCGCTCCTCTTTAAAGCCTTCAATTTTATCTGCTCGGAATAAATGTTACTACATGTCTTTTCTCCCTCTCTTTCTCATCAAACAGCGGTACCGTTTCTAATGTAGTTGTAAGTATTGATTGCTTACAGATATAGACTCTCGATTGTCTCAAATACGTTTAATTATAGAATGTGGCATTTTTACTTTCTTTGCACTGGATTTATAAGAACTTTCATTTTTAGTCGCGAACTTAAAAATTATTCGTGAACTTAAAAATAGGGTATTTAATCACCGGGATCGCCGGAGGATATTTAAACGGTTTTCCAGTAACCATAATTCAATGCTTTTTGATCCTTTCATTTTCTCTCTCTCGGATTGGAATATTTATATTCCTGAGGAACTTCGTATTCTAAACTTCATTTCTGGCGAGCGAGCGGTTCGATTAAGTAGCACATATGCGAGTAGCATCCGCCGTTCGCGTATTAAGCGCGTCAGAACTTTGCGGATAAATTATCTATTAGTCGTTCGACCACCGACCTGTCGGCCATATTTCCAGACTCTTCGCTGGCAACCAGTAAATAATCTGTGCTACCTAACGACGACGTTACGGATCTGCGATACAATCAATTCGTATAATGACACATACGGCGCGCTCCGATTATCTCGTATTATTCTCAGCCGTTTTTTCTGCGGTTCTCCTGCGTCGTCGAATGAATATTAACAATATCATGTGCGTTAAAACCGTCGTGAACTGTAATGCACCGTTTTGATAATCGTATTTTTACCTGCCATTTTCCACCGGGGGGTAAATACAAATTGCAACGGGATATACGCGTTCGTAAATGGGATTTCATTATGCGAGAGAAAAACTACGACGTTGTTTCGAATAATTTCCGAATAAACATCGAGCCACAATTCGGAGGTGGAAGAAATCATGTCCTGCGAACGTTCTACTTTTTATACGTATCTATATTGCTCATTTAAATTCAGAACATTACGTCCCTTTTTTTTTTTAATTCGAGCTTCAACGTGATTCGCATAGGAAGTTGGCTTTTCTCTTATCGCATAATGAGGCACCGGATACACCCGTGTACCGATATAACGCAACGCGCCTCGCGCACGCACGTCGCGCGTGTCGGTGTGACGAATAACAATAAGAAAAGTTACGCGACGACACACCACGGGGAAATATCGACTACATCCACAGACGCGGACATTGCGGGGTCGGTATGTAAAATATAGAGGTCGAAGTTGCCACTACAGGGAGCTTTCGCGGGGATCAGCCCGCGCGACCGGCGGTTCGACGGGGTCGCAAGTTCACGTTCGTGTTGTGGAATTGCCGATCGGGTCGTACACGACGAACGACGGGGCGGGCTCGCGTGTCGGGCTGCAGGTGCCGTTACATAGGCCCATACATAATGCATAATATCAAGACTTCCCCAGTCGTTTCACGGCGAGCTTTCAATCGCGTAAGCCGCCCCTTCCGCCCGCCGTCCGCGGGTCGCGCGAGTAGCCACGTTGCTGGTCTCCCTTCGATCCCTCCGCTTTCGTTCCGTGCGCATAGGTCGATAAAATTTTACTCTCGCACCACCGTACTACTGCTCTATCTACCATACAGCAGACCTTCCTCGAGATTTCTCTCCGTGTCGATTCTGTGGCGGCTCCGTCGCGGTCGCTCGCTTTCTCGCTCGTTGGATAAGATAACGCCGTAGCGAATCGCTTTGGTAATCGCCAAGAGTTTAATCGTTGTCCTCTCGGTCGCGATTCTACTAAGAAACCACGTTTATGTGATTTTGATAAAATTACACTGTCAAAACGATGTGTGAATATCACACGCTTTTTGCGTAATGTGTGTGTCCCCGAGTGTGTGAATTTTTAAAAAGTGTGTGATATCGCACACTCGTAGATGTTTTAAAACGGGGGATACACATCACACGCAAAAAGTGTGTGATATTCACACATACGTTTTAAAAGTGTACGTATCTACGGTAATTCAAAGAACGCGTGTAGAAATTTTCAGCTACCTTCAAAAGGGTTAAGAAAATGCGAACGTTTCTAATATTGATTCAGGAAATATCAGTTTTATTAAACTTGCGATATATCTTCAAACTTGGGATTAAGAGTAATTTGCTCGTTTGTTCCAAAGATACGCATCTCGTGCTTTCATTGGCGCGTGCCGCCTACTGATGCGAGATGGCACGCTAATTAAGCTCCGAATGTTGAGGCGCTTTAATGAAGCATCACGGACTTCGTGTCTTTTCACTACGTTATTAGGCAAGCCGTACTCAAGACTTTGATTACTTGAGTCTTCAAAGGAACCGGCAGCGGTTTCGTTAGCGGAAACCGCGCAATAATTATGCGATATCAAACCTCCGCCTCGAGAAGGTGATTCGACGACCTATCTCAAGCTCGCATTCAGATTTCTCCTGCCGTTAGGCAGGCCAAGGTTTAGCCTTTTAGCGTCGCGACGCATTTCGAATGCAGGACAGCGGGAGAATTTTGTAGAATATGCAAAATATATGAAAATGTTATTTTAATGGTGTCATCTGTTCTGCTTGTGATTCCGAAAGGATGTGTTATTCGCGTAAAATTCGATATAGCACGTGCGTTATGCAATATAGATCAAGTCACGTCTCTACAAAAGATTATATTTCTTTAAAGTAAGGGAGAGATAAATGTTTTTTATAGCATCCGGTCACTATTATTAATTAATTATTAAAGCTATTATTCTAACTTGTACAACTATAAAAATAACCTTCAAATATGCGCAAAACAGATCGAACATGTGCACATATAATTTTTTCAACAAAAACAGCTTCAAATGTCAAATTAAATTTCTTCAGCTATAATTCATTTACCGTTCAGCATAGTTAAATTCGTTTCGCTAAACAATAGCGTTAGAAGGGAACTTTAAAATATATAAAAATAACTATTTCTTCTTCTTCAATTAAATAAGAGATTTTGTACGAGCAGCATGGAAATCCGTATCCATATGTATATTCGCGACCTGAAATGAATTTTTAAGTGACGAACATCGGGTACGCGATCGATATTTGCATGCTTGCTAAGCAGCAAAATTTACGACTCTCCTCTCGGGAGCAAATATCTCTGAAGTATCTCCAGACAAGAAGAGAAATGTAGAACGGGGGGAGAGGGAGAGAGAAGGGATGCGGGACAATTCGTTTCGACAATACATTCACGACTCGCCTCTCCACTAACGGAACGTCCACCTGGCATTTTACTTAAGCGCCATTAAGAAAGGCATTATTTTATTTTACCTCTATCCTTTTTTTGCAACTTCGTTCCTTCTGTCCCGGTACGAGATGCAAGGAACTCGTTAATGATATAATAACTTTTTTCTCACGTTAAGAAGCACGAAATCGTTCCAATGATCCAAATATTAAAGAATTAAATACCGTAACGATAGTTCGTGTGCAACAAAAATTTGCAGATTAAATTATCAACGCAGAAATACAATTCGAATATATCCACGTAACATATTAGGAGATATAATATGTATCTTATGTAAACACATTTTGGATATTACCTTTGAAAAAAAAAATTATGCAACAGACATTCGTTTCCTTCCATTACTTTGAATAAACTCGCAAGGCAGATGGAAATTTGTTTAAATCATCAAAAGAGGCACGAACAAAAATTCCCGGTGAAAACAAAGAGTTCAATCTGGAAATAGAGGATACGCTGTGTGGAATAACTGAAAATTAAAAGCACGACGAAATATAATTGCATTTGTACGCATGACGCTGAAAAAGTAAACATACTGTCGAATTTTAATTAATACTATATCACGTGCTGTTGCATGGAAAATACATGTTTTATATTAATTAGTTACAGATAAATAGTTATGAAAAATTAATAAGATATGACTGAAATAATAATTATTATGTTACCAGTCTTAATGAAACTCTAATTCTGTAATTTCATTTTTCAAAAAATCTGAGAATATCGAAAGTTTAATTAATATGACCTTATTTTATAATATCTTTGATTTTACGTTGATATAATTTGATCATATCTGATCAAAATCAATATTTTTAAATTAATATTATGACCTGTTTTCACCGAATAATATATCAATTTAAACTCATAAAATATTATCACCGTTAAAATAATTAGGACTATTTGACGGTTATATAGAACAGGAGAACTTTCCGATGAGTGGAGTATTACAATAAGAACGGTTCGTGTTTCTTTACTACGATTACAATAATCCATTATTCAGAGACCATTATTTCCCGAAAGCACTCTCCTCGAAATTCAAATATTGAAAATCCATGTTATCGTTTCATTCAACGATCTAATATTCGATCTGCCAGATTGTAACGTACAGGTTTGCGCGTCGTTATCACCCGACTCTTCCCGGCGCCGTTATCCACCTTTAACATGCTTCGCGGCGACGTAATGATCCGAAGGAAGATGCGCCCGAGGATCATCGCGCTAGAATGTCGTCGCGAAAGCGAGGAATTTTTGACGCGCGGGAAATATCACACGTACGTAGGTGCGACAAAAGGGATTCAGCTGAAAGCTCGGATATTGAGAATAACCTGAGGAACGAGGGGAGGCGAGCAGTGTCACTCGCTCGACCGGCGTCACAAAGACGCTAACTTAATTGTTAGGGAACGCGCGGTCGTGACAATTTTTCTTCTCGTCATAAACGTATCATCGCGCTCCGCATTTTGTAGGTTGCCGGTACTTCCGCGTTTAATACGGCGTTTTAGTTTTACTTCCAGCGGTTCTTTCATTCCCTGTTGCAACGAGTGGAAAGAGCAACAGAGAAGGAGAGAGCAAGAGATATATATATATATATATATATAAAAGAAAAAGAAGGGCAAGAATAACTGCAGGACGCAATGCGTGCAGCAAATTGTTCTGCAGACCTCTTGAAAATATCTCTGAGAAGAGCGGAATTGTTGAATTCTTTCGGCGCGGGGACAGCGAATGAAACTGCGCGACAATTGAGCGCTAACTGAAACACTTTAATGAGATTTTCTCGCCGCGCATTGTTTATACGCATCTAATGCGATTGCCGAATTATTTTTGCACGGTTACTTACACCCGATAATAGATCGGACCGAAAATTGCCGACTGATTTAAATTAACTCACTCTTTGCATTGAAATTAAATGTGAATTTTCCTGTGCGTATGTATATATGTACAATATATAATTATGCGCCAATCAAGTTTGTGAAATTATTCTAGATATGATCACGCTAATGATGATACTCTCATGCGGCAAAACGAATATAATTTCGAATGAAATCCACGTAATAAATTATGTAACATTTATTTCAATCTCGTAGAGGACAAAATTGATCAATTAAAAAAAAAAAGTATCGACAGAAAGCATCGTGGTCTGTATCAAGTTAGAAAGATACCGTTTAGAGACTGGACTAGGGAAACGGAATCCCGGTATAACCATTTGAGAGAAAGACCTATAATTTAGAATTACCGGAGTTCATAAAGTTCAATGTTATTGCTTTGCATACCATGTAATCCACTGAAATGTCGTGTCTAGCAGCAACTCGCCGCCGAACTCGTCGCAACAACACTAATTAGCTTTAGTAGTAGTGCTTTGCTGCAGGAATTCCGCATTGTTATTTCTTCATTTAATGATGCAGTATTACGTCGCAACTATGGGATATGATTAAAAAGTCCCTGTGCGATTGGTATCAATATCCCTAGTAACGTTGAAATTTCTTACAAACGTACGAACATTTATACATTTTACTCTCGTCGAGAAAAACTTTTAATAAATGAAAAAAATGTAGACATTTGATATATGAATTAACAAACCTCCAAACGAAAAATATAATTCGGAAAGATAGAAGACGATATTACACGCATGGCAGCCATAGTATGAACTACGCGAGTAGTTGGAACGCTTGCGGATTAGCCACGCACGTCGCAACCCCCGTCGTCACCGCTCTTCTTTCCCTGCCTTCGTGATTGCCTTCCGCTTGACGCGAAAAGAAAGCCAACGACCGGAAGTGCGCAAGAACGCTCGCGCTGTAACTCCAGGCCGATGACAGCGTCGTCGCCGGGGCGGCGCGCAAGAAACGTCGTGACGCCCCCGCCGCCAAAGGGTCGACGTGCTGGTACGAATTTCCCCGGGATTTAAGCGCGGGGGGGGGAGGGGAGGGGGCCCTTAAAGCGTGCGCGTGCCTCCGCGACGCCTTGGAATTAGGTACATCCACGCGAGAAGATTGATTAAATATTCATTTGCAGCGAATGGCACGACCCGGTCGCTTTTTCGTTCTTTCCTCCGTTCTCTTTCAACCCCTTTCCTATCGCGCGACCACCTTTCTCTCGTCCGTCTCTACCTTTTTCCTTCTCTCCCACAGCCCACGTTCTCTCGCCGCACACTCGAGCCGTTATATTCGCGTGCGTAGTTTATTGGCTATAACTCTGGCACGACTACAAATCGCCGTACTCTCTAACCCTTAGCATTAATGCTCGCACGTGAAGAACGAAGACGGAAAGAGCGTGAAAGGTAAGAAAGAGCAGCGGTGCCTCGTGTGCGGCTTGTGCTTGAAAGAATGTCGTGCGAAAATGTATGCAAGTCCCAGGAGCTGCGCGTTTGGATGTATATGAGAAACAGTTGCGTCTTGCTGCTGGTGAACAAAGGAAAAGGTGCCCCGGGGATCTACCGCCCCCCCTCCCCCTCCTCTCTTTCACAGGTTCTAGATATGAAGAATATTTTTCACAATGAGGCATTTTTCCGCCCCATGTCTACATTATACGAGACTAAATATAACAACGAAAAATGCTAACCGAAATAAATTTTCTTTCGCGTGAAAGTTTTACGGCACACACGTACCACCAATAATAATAATAATAATAATAATACATAATCATTCTCGTTATAACGCTACATTCGTAATATAAATTTATTATTTTAATTAAAACACCATGTAGACTATTTTCTCCTATATTCATATGCGAAACATTATTTTAATTTTTACCGATTTGTTTATTTCGTTTTAAATTATCAACATAATGGCTTTGAATTGTTCCACGAGTTTGGAGTGCAAATGCTACGCTATGAAACACGCTGGCACGATGAATATATATGTACGCGAAGAAGTCAGAGGATCCATAAATATGCATAAGAGTAAACATACGTATGTATAGTTTGGAAAGTGAGAAAGAGAGAAGGCGAAAGAAATGAGGCGATCAGACAGTTGTCGTGCAGAACGTTCTACGACGGTCGTACAAGGGGAGTCTCCTATAATCATATCGTTTTTACAGTAATTACGACGCGGCACTCTTTAGTTGACGTTTAGGGGTGACATTATTTTCCCATTTCGGCCGCTGCAAAGATTACAGGGTGGGAGAGGGAGAGGGACTTGTATGTCGAGTAGTATATGTCGTATCTGCGGCCGTGAGGAAAATCGTACGCGGTTAACCCGATTACGGAGCGCGCCCCGCCGCGTGATTTAAATCGACCCGCGTTCGTGACCGGCGCGATGATTAATTTTGCATTTTATTTGCCCGCGGCGAAACGCTCTTTCCACGCGAACGTCCGAAGCGCACACGCCGTCGTTCTCGCGTTTTCCGTATTAATCCCCCGGGGGTAGTTAATGTTACGCGCTTTATCGGCGGACGTCCGTCCCGGCTCAGCGAAGCTTTTCGCGATAATATTGAGAAATGGAAGAAATTCGCGTCCTCGCAGCCGTGTGCGCGAAAGGGAAATCTTGTTTAATTATCCATTTAACCGCGTCCGCGGATCGACGCATCTGTTTTTGATCGCATTTTCCTCGCGCGAGACATCGTAATATCGCAGTAGTCGTACAATTAATACCGCAAGTATAAAGCGAATCAACATTAAATTTATTAAGTCAATAATTTGATTTGATTCTCATACTGTCGTTCATCGAAATTTTATTAATCATATCTCAGCTGCACAGATTTTTAAACTGCAATATTTGCCATTTATGAATTATTAAAAGAGCTAAAACACTTGTCTCTTTTTTACAAAATTGTAACCTTCTAAAGTAGCGACATCGTTTCGTTTATTCTTTAAAATGTTTGTCAGCTTAATTTCAGTAATATTACACAAGCGGCATATACATATATATAGTAACTGGCAGAAAAAATATAAAAATAAGTCGAACGTATCGATCGGGATATATGGTTTAGGAACGTAATAGCGTTACGCGAACCTCGTGTGACCATTGAGTGTTACATCAAATCGCTGGTGCGTTTCGAAATTGCGGACGTTGTAATTCAATCTCGCGACGTGCCGTGTTATAATTTCATGCTATGCAAAAGTATTAAAGCCGCGAAATTATATCATATCCGTGGAAGCGTGGAATAAGAAGAGTCTTATCTAGTCGTTTTAATATAATTGAATAATAAAGAAATTTATTTTCAGCATCCACGTGCCGTGCCGCCTGCAAATCACGTATAATCGCCTTATTTCTCATATAATCGCACCCCTCGTAATAGACCGGTTCTCATTTATATTTTGCTTAAACTATTATAAGACACGAATCTCACATAGTGTTGGTATTACAGAATTAAATCGGCTTGATGCGTCAAATAATTCAGAGTCACGTTCGTGCAATTCGTTTCTGCTGTTTTTGAACGTAAGCAACACAACTTTTTAGTGACTTTAATAATGAAATATATTATGTGTCTAGTCTAAATTGAGATGATTTGCATAACAAGAATGAGATCCGAAAATGAGAATTCGAGATTAGCAAGAGAAAATCAAGAAAGCGAGTAAAATAGCATTGAATTTCGAGTGAGTCTCTTATGTCGCCCGATAACTCGATCTCTTTCGTCCAATGCGGTATGGCGAAACTTGGCTCGGCTTAAGTTCGCGTCCGTAGTAGAGATGTTCTAGTTAATTGGGGCTTATGTCGTATCGTAGTCCTGCCGCGTGCTAGACGGGCGATCGGCAGCATCCTGTATTAGTTAGACTCGAGCCGAGACTGCCGATAGAGCGATGATCTAGTCCCTAATCTGTTCTCCTGTGTGCACCCAACAAAACGCAGACGCTCGCCCACGTCACTCCGTTGAATTTCACTTACCAGTTAAAGTCAGCGACATTATAACGACACGAAAATGTCAAAAATACGGATAACGTGAAACTCGTTACTCTTCATCATAGTAAACAAATTATTTATGACATCATTATGTATCGTGGGTTTTTATATTACGTTGTTAAGCGTCACGCGGATTCGCAATAGTAACCTGCTTTTTGCCACATGTAAATATCCCGTATTAATGCACTCCGCGCTCGGTGGTTCCACGCGACGACAACGAAAAATAATGTACGCGGGAAGAAGGCCGGGCGAGTGAGCCATTACTGCTGCATGTAAATATGGACCGGCATATGTGCGGTAGCATTCATTAACACGTGAGTTATAGCGAGTGCAAGAGAGGAGAAGAGCAGAGAAGTTCCCTTTAAATTGCCATTTTTTTTATCTGGCCCGGAGAAGAAAATCAAGAACATTAAATGCAGTCGTCGGAATACTGTATTACATACGTTTACATACATTTAAGAAATAAAATGAAATGGTTCTTTTTGACAAAAGTTTATATCTAATTCAAGACAAATATCGCTTTAAAAATGAAATGTCAGATTCAATTAGCAAATTAAAAAAATCTCTGAATACAAGTGATATGTAACTCAACTCTGATTGTCAAGCTGATTTCGGTATTAAACTCTGAGAAATCCGAAATTGAAAAATACATCTAGCTACTTATAAAATATACAGAATCAAATTATAAAATAAATCATATTACAAAAAAACAAATATAAATAAATAAATAAATAAATAAATATAAGATATATATTATATCTAATATTATGTAAATTGTCGTATATTTAATAATTTTAGATGTTTGAAATGAATAGAACTGTCGCTTACAAACTGAAATAATGCCTTTTCGTGGATGAAACACATATAAGCAGAAAAATATAAAAAAATAATTTTATATTTAATAAAAAAATTTAGTGTATTATTTTAATAGATTTTCATTTTTTTTATATTTTGGTATAACTTATATTGTTTTTATATTTTATATAAATATTTAATAAAATCATTCCTAATCGGGTAAATAAAATTCACTCACAAATGGCCTCTTACGGAAACTTACTCGTCATCCAGATGGATGATATAGCAATCAAAGTGTTAATTCTCCCCCCGTGTTTCATTCCTACGCATGTCCTAACTGTGATGTGACGACCGAGATCCAAGATAATCCCAGTAAACGGCAAATAAAAAGAATGATTTTGAAATATTTCGTCAACCACCTGCGTATACTATCTATCACGAAATCGTCTCTTCTGAAATCGTCGCAAAAAGAAAGAAAGAGGAATGTATCAAAAAAGAAGAGAACGTTCTTTTATCTTTCGGGAAATGCACTTTTGGCGTAGAGACGAGCGACATTTATGCATGCGCCGCAAACGTCCCGCGATAAATGCGAGATTGTCGAAGAAAGAGATGGGTAAAGAGACGAGAGGGGTGGCAAAATGAGTGGCTTGGCGGGGTAGGAGAGAGAGAGAGAGAAAGAGAGATGGTATTTCAGTACAGCAAGCGGGGATAACGTAGGAGTAACGGAAGAGAGACTTAATTGGGTTACTCGACTCGTCTCTTCAACTCGATTAAAGCATCCTCTCGCGGCGTAAACATCTTTTGAGGGGAAGCTTGCGTGTCAGAGACCGAAGAGCACTCAGAGTCGGGTAATTAGCGCTGTTCCAGTCATTTTCCGGGTTTTCCGAGTAAGCGGCTATAATCTCTTTCACCTCTGCCCCTCGGCACGCTCGACGCTGCGCCGTCGAGCTTGCGGGCGTGCTTTCCGCGGTGTTATCGCATCCGCGAAAGTGAATTCAAACTCGCGATGTATCCTTACGGGTCGGCAATCCGTCGTATGAAAGAGATATCCGGACAATTACTCTCAATATCCGGGCAGCAGGGAGATCTGAGATCGCGAGCGGAGTGAATTTCTAAGTGAATTTTAATAAAGCTGATCGTAACGTCTTTCGATCGTTTTCTTTTTCCCGATCGTCGCGAGCGATCGCAACGACGACATTTCACGACTCCTCGCCGTTGACGACTTCAAAGACGTTAGGAACTGCGGGAGAGAGCAGCCGAGCGAGCTTCATGCGCATCCGCCATGCATACGAAATTCATCTAACGGAAATGAATGCACCGACAAGCGAGTGTGTTAGAAGACTACTAAAGGACTCTGCGATGGCTCCTGCTCGCGAGCCGGATGGTCGTAACGATCACGAAGAGAGAAGCCCCGGCTGTATGTATGTGTGTGCGCGCGCGCGCGCGGGGGCGGGTGAGTGGCGGAGCCTGGGTTTGAACCACCGCAGGCGGCCCGTGCCATGGTAATTAGTTGGCTGGCGCCACGGTTTTGCCGGGACAGGTTTGCGTCTCTTTCCAACTGCTGTAATGTCGCCGTCCCCGGGAGCTTCCTCTCGTCCGGCTAATCCACGATCACTTAGAGCGCGGAGCGCCGCACTGTGGCCACCGTTAAACCTCCCCTAATTTCCCTCACCGTCCACGACGAGGTGCGCACACGACGGGGTCATCCTGTTGACCGACGAACGAACGGCGAACGTGAAACTATACCACCTGCTCTCTACTCGCGCGCGACCAGGCGCGAAAATCGCCCCAACTACGGCGCAGCGCGCTTGCGGGGTGGTGGCCGTTGATCCCCGCAAGGGATGTACCAACTTGCAGCTTAATTAATATTAATTAACTTAACGTCGGGTTTACATCGAGAAGTATTAAAGCGGAAATTTTTAATAATCCGTTAATGCTGCCCGCCTCGGCGCTGCGAGCCCCGTCATTAAGAATCGGGGATGAATCGAGTTGATTGACCGTTAATATTAGGTGAGCTAAAGCTGACTAAACGGGTAACGCAGCGTTCTACAAAGTGTCACTTTTGGCGACGCACGTGCAATCGTTGCAACAAAAAAAAAATATACAGCGAATGTAAAAAGGGCTAATACTAGATTTTTGATATCACGCCGTCATTCGTGTCGGATAATAGGCGGGGAGGGTTTCGGGCTTTAGCGAAAAACGCGTGTATTTATTTTGAGCTTTCATCGAGACTACAGTTGAATAGTGACCGACGCGGATTATCGAATCCGCCATCTCGCGACGTGACGCAGTCATTGCTACCGTTTTCCATAGGCCAATGGAGGATTCAGAGCGATGTCTATTTACCTTTCGTTCTCTTGTCTCTTACGAATCTGACAGCGATATCGTGAATTCGGGCGAATTAAACGTAATATTTCTTGTCGATGTGTTATCTCGTGTCTATTAATATAGCAGACATTTTTCTGTTCGTGTTTTGTTATTCTTATAAGTAAACTGACAAATTAGAACATGTATAAATTTGATATCGATATTTAACTAAGAGCACATGGATTTGTATCTTTTTTCACCAATAGTCAAGTTTAATCAACGTATGAAAGATTTTGATTGTATATTAACGAAATTTAATCGAGATCGCTTTACTTAACTAACGATATTGTCAATATTTAACAATTTAAAAAATTTTAGAATTTAATAATTTACTGTAACTGTATAAAAATTATTTAATTTAAACGAAAACAAAAATTTTTGTTGATTCTTTTGGATAATCTCTTTCGAAATGTTATTCTAATAAAAAATATTTCTGATTATGTGATTTTTACGAAACATGAAATAACGAAGATAATTTTATGATAAAAATATTTCATAAATATTGCATAATGTTCAAAAGAATCTCATTATCTGGATTGTATCGTTTATTTCTGGAGGCAATTACTGGAGTAATAATGTAATAATTATCCATCGATGACATAGTAAAGGTATGATGCGAAAGGACTTAACAATCTCTTTCCAAGATTTTTACAAAGAGGAAGAAACCGAACAAGATAACGTTTAGATGCGATAAACGTTAGCATCTTGAAATAAAACTATGAAATAAAAATCCGTAATATTCAAGGAAAGCAGAATTAAAAAATAATGTGGAAAAATTGAAGGAATACGATGTGAAATCTTACTTCAAGTATATCTCTAATATTGATTGTATTTATTAAGTGCAAATTAATCGGGTAATTATTCCTAAATTGTTCTCTTTAGCGATACATCCAGCGAGTCTTCATTTCATTAGCCTCTTATCGTTTCCTACCACGGCATCACGTTATTGCGGCATTATTAATGTTGCTGTTGCGATTATACGTTTGACTGCTATTTCCATCCCCCCTTCCACCGTGCCGCCGTAAATTGCGCGCTTAATAGTAATTACTTGCGGTAATGGTATAATTATTCGGCGTTTTCGAGTGCGCAGCAGAAGAGAGAGTCGGAAGGGCTTGAATGCCGAAGGCTCTTTTCAACCGTTGCTCGTGACGCGCGAGAAAAAGACAAGACGGAGGATTTGTAGCTGTACCGCGGGAGTAACCAAAGCGAGGCGGAGAAAGACCGGACGAGCTAAAGCGTAAGTAAGATATTAAGTATACAAGCACGAGGAGAATGTTCGAAAAAAACGCATAATTAATGACAGTTAAAAAAGTGCACGTTTTGCGAGTAAAAAAAATTTGAAAAAAAATGTTTAAATGCACTTCTCTGATTTTACATTATAATTTCGTAGCTGATTTGATTTTAAAGTCATAATGTCTAACGAAAAAAAGAAAAAAATCTTAATTCTTTAAATTTTAATTAATAATTTGATGGTATGATTAATTACTATATTAAAAGGCAATTGCTTGAAAACATGCTGCGGAAGTAGGTCCGATGCTTGCACGCTTTTGAAATCGTTTTTATTCTTTATCGTACTTTAAATTGGTAGCACAGACGGAAAACGGCGCACGGAAGGGACTACGGGCACGGGCACTCGTGGTCAGAAAAAAAAAAAANNNNT
>JAJVSH010000221.1:122163-236722 GCA_021460005.1 Tetramorium alpestre
CNTNNNTTCCCATCAGCCGCTTTTCTGTGGAGGAAAAACAACTTAACGAGACGTGTACGAAGCACGACGTCGCCAGACGACGCGAATAAAGAAGCGCGGCCTATTATTAGATTTAAACTGTTTGCCCTCTCAAGTGGCGCGTCTAATTGTTCGGGGATTCAGCCGGGGCCGGATATTATTATTTGCCCGTTTCCCTTCCCTCGGTCTCGGTAGTTTTTCCTCTCTTTCTCTTTCTTTTTTTCCTCTCCACTATTTCTTTTTCTCTTTCGTCTCCTCCCCCCCCCCCTCCTCCTCTGGCGGCGAACAACCTGCCGTCCGCGTTTTCACAAGCCTCGTTTAGGTACGCCGCGGTCGCGCACGTTTCGCTCCCGCAATAATTCCGCGGTACCCAAGTTTTCTCTGCCTCCACCCATCGGCACCCATGTCGTGCACTCGTAATTATGCGCGGCGAACCGTGCATTTCGCATCGCTGCATTATTCGCGACTGTTTTCCCACGGAATTCTTCTTCTGTTTAGTTCTTTTCCTCCCTCGCCTTCTTCTCACGAGGGTGGCGTGGTCGCTTCTTTCTTCGCTTTCCTCCCTCGCTTTTATTACTTCCTACTTTTGCTCAATCGAGAAAGACGCGCGCAGATACAAGCGCAATGGATTTTCAGTATATTCGCGACAATTAATTCGTCGCGCCGACTAAGGAATTTAGTCCGCCGATCGCAGAGAACGCCGCGAACGTTGGAGCCGGCTGCATTAACACGGGTCGAATTCGTGCGTTCCTTCAGCCACTGCTCCGCGCGCCCTTGGCAGCCCTCCGGTTCGCGATCGATGGAGGGCTTCTTTCCCTTTCTCGTTTGCGCACCGCCTCGTTCGCTCGATTAATTTTGCGTTCCCGGGGGTGAAACTTCCGCACGGCGGTGGTGGCAGCCGGCGCGAATTCTCACGGGAGAAGCGCGATCGCGAAACACTCTCGCGAATCCGCTTTTGTCGACAGGCTGCAAGAGAGCACTCATGCCCCCTCCCCCCAGGCCGTCCTTCTTGCTTTTCCTCCGCCTCCTGCGCGGACTGACACCGCGCGTTTCCGTTGCAGCTGCAACAAGACGTTTACGGCCGGTCTCGTTGCCCGGCGCGCTATAACAACGCCTGATTCAGCTGTCCGTCCGTGATGCCCGGCAGCCCGTTCCAGTGCGCGAATAAAACGGCCGGGAAACAACAGACAGAGAGAGAGAGAGAGAGAGAAAGAGAGGAAGAGAGAGAGAGAGTGATGAGAATCCATTCGGGGTGGGTTTACGTTTGGGCGCTGACGAGCGAGCTTTCGGGCGAATGAGGGTGCGAGTGGAGAAATCGCAGCTTGCTCGAGACGGCGGGGCGCGAAAAGGGGTGCGAAGGTACCCGGGGCTTGCATCAGCGCTCGCAATGCGGAATATAAAGCAGAGGTCACTCTCGGCTCCGATTTCGACCCGTCGACCCGCGATTGGCCGCGATTTTCCGCCGAAGGAACTGCGCTTTCGCCGGGCATTTTCCCGGCTTTACGCGTCACGTGGGAATTTTTACGTCGACCGCCGCCTCTTGCTAACTCGGACGTGCGCGTTGTCACCTGCATCTACGATAGGTAGTCTCCACATGAATTCGTAACGCGAAAGAGAATTGAGCGCGAAATTTCTATTTTCCGGCATGAACATAATTTTTACATTATTTTTCTTTTAAATTATGCCCGCGAAACTTTGTCTACGAAATTATCAAGAGAATAACGGTAATAAAGCCGTATAATATGGCGTGGTAATGCATTAAATAGAACTGTGAATTCACGTGTATCGCAGTTGAAACGAGTTTTAAATTACAATAGCTTCAGCGACATTAACACGATAATTTTATATTTGGAGATTTTTATTTGTAATTACATAATTTATAGTATATAATGTATTATATATATGTATTATATATATGTATGTATGATTTTGGTATATTCATTGCGCGTGCGGATTCAGTCTAGTTTTACGATGTAGCGGTATTCAATAATTTTTCTTATCCGCCAGAGAAAGAGATTTCTATTAATAATTTATATCAGGCGAGAGTGTATTAGGAACAAAAACGTGACTGACATCATATTGCCCTCGGCGACCTACATTCCCCGATCGAAGATTTTAAGAATGGAACACATCGCGAGAGATAAAGTCATATCACCATTTTGAGGTTTATTATTAATTTCTGTAGGAATCAGATGTATAAATATCTGTTACCAGTTACTCCGAATCAATTAAAATTCGATTATTGAGTTACTTTCCGTTGTCAATTCATGAAAACTGTCTCATTGATTTATTTTCAAGAAAATTTTACATTGTTATTAAATTTCGCAATTTGTCGCGCGTAAAGTTAGAAATTTGACAAAAAGCCCGCGGTCGAATATAATGGAATCACAGCTATTGAATCGCGGTTTATGCTTTAAGCCGACGCGGTTGCGCAGAAAAACGCCGGTTGCCGACTCCCTCCCCCCAGCTTTTCATCTCCTATCTCCTTGAATTCCACTCAACCGAAATACGTTGTAATGTGGTGCACCACACCTGATACAACGCGTTTCGTTATGGACGAAATTCCGCTAGCATTTTTCAGCGGCAGATTTCCATGCGCCATGAAGCTAGTAGGTATAACACGCAAATTGTATCGCTCCGAGCTCACCAGCGTGTAAACGACGCCGCCGTTTCTCGAAGAAACGTTTCGAAAATATAAAGCTTCATTATACAAGCAGCATTACTGTAATGCACACCAGCCCGCCCGCCGGATTAAATTACTTCTGTACGTCGTAATAGATTCCCGGAATAAGCTACGATTTCGCAATACGTTATTATCGCTATTACGTTAATGGCAATCTAATAGCTGCAAATTTCTTTAAAAGTTATGAGCTAAGATGTGTATGTCTTTAATTCAGCAAGACGGAGTAATCTTCGATACGATTTGTATGATTTAAAATTCGTATCGATTTCTGCGCATCGTTAATTCTGATCGCAGCTCCTCTAACATTCGTACTTGGCATCCAAAATTCTTCGCAGCTTACTCCTAGTGCTTTCATTGTCGAGCCCCTCCATTGTTTGCCGCGATCGTTAGATAAGTTTCGCGACGCGTGAACGTGCCGGGCGAAAAAGTCCCGGCGATAACGCGATTCTTTGGAGAAAACTCGCGCTCCTCCGTCATGACTCGGCGCGCAAAGGAAGTCGCGAAGAAGGGTCGTGCAACGACTTGGGGACGAGAATCCGTACGGTGTGCGCGAAGTAGCTTGTCGAAGTAGCCTCTCACGGCTCCGTCGTCTATCCGACCGGCTTCACCCGGCGCGGCGCGGCGCCAAGACACTCCCTTTCCCCGTCTGACCCTTTTCCGTCTTCTTGTCGGCGAGCAAGAGGCGCTGTCCGACATCGTGTAGCCCCCATGGCACACTCCATTCACGCCCCACCAGACAGGTTAACCGCTGCTACTGCAGTCTGTGTACGCGCGCACACTCTGATAACCTACCCTACGTACATACGTGGAGTGGTAATGTCCATAGATACGAGATACATGTGTGCACAAGTCTCCACGATTCCCAGCTATAACGGGCTCCAATGCCAGACTTGGCCCCTCGGCGCGTACGACGACGAAGGAAATTTCGTAGCTGCCTTCTCGTCTCTCTCTTCTTCCTTTTCCCCTTTCTCATACACGTGTCTATATACACGAGGAAACATAAGCGTGCGAGGGCGCGTTTGCGTGAGAGTACACGAGCACGTACAGGTGACATTCGAATCAGTAGGCTGAATCGCGAATGTACACCGTCACGGTAATACTCTGTTAAAATGGCGCACACGGACTGCAAGATACTTTGAGGAAACACGGAGGGAAGTTCCGTCGCCAATTCTCTACCCTATTTCTCGCCACTTCGTAGGCGTTAGGTAGTGTCTAATACCATTTCGGCCAAACAACTCGACGTCTTGGCGCGCGTCTGTAGTCTGAGCTGTTGTACTCTTCCCAAAGTTGGCATGGGCCACGGTATCTTCCGAGAAATTGTGATGAGCTTCCCAGCCTCAGCCCCTGGCGAGCTTTTGGAAAATCGAATCTTTGTCACTTTAAAAACATTTTATCAAACGAGAGATAGGACAGATCGATAAAGGCATCCATTAATTATTTCTCGATATGTCTAACAAAAAAATCAACGGAATCGACAACATTGCGAGCTTTCGATCTTCGCGATAAAATGGCAACCATGCAATTATTTTCCAACGACAGAATCAAGAATTATAATTCTTTAATGATATTCCGACGAGTAGAAATAACGGATGAATACTCATAATAATTTAATAATTTACTATAGATAACTATCAATTTTATTAATGGGATATTATTATGTTGTTTCATTAGTCTGCTAAAATAATTATGACATTAATTATTGCGCGTTGCAGAATATATAAATACGCGACATAGGAAATATGTAATAAGCTCTCGGCGCAGCTTGTCTGACCATATTCCACACGTAACTACTCATAACTGTCGGGCAATCGTTGCGTAAATTTAAGTTATTTTTTTTTACGATAACCTTTTTAAAAGCGCATGTATCCCTCCGTGCAATAGATTTGAGAGGACATAAAATCCAAACGGAGATGGAGCGAAATCGTAAAGTACATCGGCACGTTCTAAATCTATAGCGCATCGCGCGCTAGTTCATTCGGAGGTCGCGGTTTGAAAAACGTCGGGTCAAGATTTACTGTCGGTCGATACCTTACGCAAAGGCCTTCGAATCTGCGAACGACGTCGTGCGCCCGGCACTGTAGCCAGCCACCGTGGAAACGTAGGGCGGAGACGAGGGGAGGAAGGGCGAGAGAAGGGTAGAGAACCTAAATAAGCTCGAGAGCTCGGGGTCTCTCGGGCGCGATCTCTTTTCCTACCGAAGGATGGCGCCGTGCAATCCCACTCTTAAGTCTCTCCTTCGGCTTGCTCAACCTTGCCACCCTTCTTCATCTCTCTTCTCCCAGGTAAAAGTTAAACGGGTTAGCAGAAATCCGAAAGAATAAGGCGCGCCGACACTCGAGACGGAAAGCCGAGAGGATTTCCCGCGCATCGCGCGGCAACGATTGATCCCTCTCGCTCTCTCTCTCTTACGATAATACAGCGGCTCAGAATTATATTAAATTTTGTCACGTAAGCACAATTTACGCAATTACAACTGATTTTTCGAAAATGCGCAATACAGAATTCCATACCTACCGAGGGATAAATGAATAATGTTTACAGCCAAATTTAATTCTATCATTATCCACGGATAGGCTCTTTGTCCTCGTACATATTCTCGATTTATTAAAATTGCATTATTTTATTATGAAAGAAAATATGAGAAAAATATAACACGATAACCGAATGACGCATATTGTAACATAATAATCGCCTGTTAGATATTGCCTGTAGCTTCGTGGCAAATTACGTCACTCACCGCTTGGGATTTACAGTATGTTCTATTAACGTGCGATAATCTATTTACAAAAATCACCGGATCAGAAATCGAGAGGGATCCTTGGGGAAACGTAACGAAGAGGGGGAAGCCTAGTCCGTCTATTGAGCATTCCGTTGAAGGGAAAGGGAAAGGGAAAGAGAGGAGAAAGAGAAAGGGCATATTCATTTCATAAAAAAAATAAATCGGTTACGTTCGCAAGCGAATTTGCGACGATTTTATCGACAATCGGGTTAACATCTGCGCTTTTAGCGTAGGGCGCAGGCTGCAGATCTGGCGACGTGTATCGGGATCGGTATTGACGTAGCGGTTGCTGTTATCGAATTTGCGGCCGCGAAAGTGGAACGACTGAATTTTATATGGACTGTCAGTGTCAAAGCAACGGCGAAGAAGTAACGGCGTAGATGGCGGCGATTGAGTTACCACCCGTGAACGTTAATTTCATACGTATTTCCGTTTGTGCGACTGTGCTCAAATAGACCATCACCCCGCGATTCACGTCGCGCTTCTTTTTTATTTCTCCCTCCGTCCGGCGATCCTCGTGGGAAAGCTAAAACGGTTAACTGGAAGCTGATATCGCCTCTGTTTGCAAAACACGATACTTTGCCTGCGCTCGTAACAGCGGAAGACACGATATATTATATTGAAATGCTATTTGATAATTCAGTATTAATTAAAAAAAAAAAAACGTCCCTCGTGTCTCTTACTCGTGTGGGATTTCCGCGTACGTTTTGTTTTTATATGCTTGCTTAATTAGTCATGGCAAAACAAAAGTATCTTTCAAATACGGAAGATACGTTTCACAAACGTCATGTAACGTCGAACCGCGTGGGAAAAAAATCTGAATTTC
The DNA here is from genome assembly GCA_021460005.1 of Tetramorium alpestre. Lineage (NCBI taxonomy): Eukaryota > Metazoa > Arthropoda > Insecta > Hymenoptera > Formicidae > Tetramorium > Tetramorium alpestre. The sequence continues at coordinate 128,470 of JAJVSH010000221.1, forward strand.
CTTTTCATGGACCCGCGCCAAGTTCTAAAGCATACTTTTATATGCAGATGTATGTATACGCTTGTACACTGTATCCACACATCATTCTTCCGAATCTAAATACTCGGGCGGCGTGCTCCCATATTTCGTACTCTGCATACCTTGAATGGAGACCCTACCGCGCCAACGTTAACTGTCGCGCTCTTGTCCAGAAGATATATCGCCAAAGAGGATTATCTTGTGCGTAAATTCTCGTCGTTAGCAGCCCTCGCGCGTCGCGCTCGCNCGATCGTTGTACCATCCGCTCGCTCGCTCGCTCGCTCGTCGCTGCTGCTGTTTCGCCGGCGAGACAAAGTGCACGCCGTGGGCCGGTTGAGGCAAAGCCTCGTGCAGTTGCACGCCCTAGCAGTTGCAGTTTTCATGCAATTTGCATTACAGCTGCGAGCACCGGGTAATTCGCTACCGCACGCTTGTATGCCGCGCTCGCTCGTTTAATGAGGGTACGAACGTACCCGCGCTACTAACGAATAGTTAATAAGCGCAAAACGACGTCGAAACTCGCTGAAACCGGCGGAGAGCTACCGTCACGGGGACGTATGGTCGGTCGATCGCACAAGAAAATTTGTGGTACCCGCGCAGTCGAGAAGAGGCACTCCGTTTCCCGCGAAAGCCAAATACGTCGCGAGAGACGTTTAAATTTGCGTTCGCATCGACGATCCGGATCTTTACAGTCCTTCTAGAATTTCTTACCAGTCATTACAGCATAAATGCAAAATGTGAGTTTCTAATTGAAGATAAACATTTAAATCTCATGAAAAAGTAATAATCGAGCGCAGAACTAAAGAATATTTTCTGAAAAATTTAAACTTTTTTACTGATTTTCAAAAAGTGATATACTATCATTTTTCATATATTTTTGGATAAATGTAGATATTAGCGCTTGTTCGGAAGAAATTCCCGGAAGCTCACGTCGGAAGAGCTACTCTTCTTCAACAAAGATTATCAAACGGCAGGAATAGAAACCCCCGTGGAGAATTTGGGGCCATGAATTATCAATGTCTCTAGTCTCGATTATACAAATTAAAGTTATTCACGCTAGTGCAGGGTAGATAGAATCGCAAATTTAATTAGTATACCTTCATACGTATTATAAGCGGGATGGAATTTGCATGATAAAACAGTAAGTGTTTCTATTACAGTCACTATCCATGCCGGCAGATGAATTCAACTGATAACAACTACAAGTTCTTTCTAACGTAATTAAAATAAAAAATAAAAAGGAAATTAAACGTAACTTCCTAAGCATTATCGGTAAGACGCGATGAGCGGGGTCAGTTATCGCGAGGATATGAGTGGCAGAGTGAAGAGAGAGAAACAGGAAACATTACTTATATCAATATATATACGTGTATACAAGAGTGTACGAACGTGTTTCTCGACATCGCCCGTTTGACAAAATTACATAACGCGCGAGCGCAATTGTAGCATTAAATCTCACGAATTTGCGCGTCTTAATAATCCAGCTATCGAGGAGCTGTTAGTCTGATGTACCTGGCAAACGTGCGAGGGAAACGAGAGCAAGTGCTATCCAAGTACAATCAAGCCAATATTCGTCCCGGTAATGGCAATTTACATAATTGAAATAAGCCGTCTTTCGCCGTTCTTTCCCTCCTTCCCGATGGCTTTCTAATAAACTCGACTACGAATCCCACGGGAAGACAAACGAGACAACTTTTTACGCCGAGCATCGTACTTTTTATGCCATCGCGGCGAACGGGAAGTTCCCCGTCAGGTCATTATTTCCGCCGACGTCTTCGCTCCCCGCGAGCTGACAGTGACGATATACAAAGCGTGTTGTCCGGAAAAGATACGTTAAAAATAACAGTTCCTGACTCGCGGTAGGACGTGAGACAACCGTTTTCTCTGGGATAGACAGCCCGAGGTGCGTAATTAGGTGTGATCCTGGCACGCGTGCGCCACCCCTCGCTTCTGACACGTGTTAAAACCGCTTCCGCGTTTGTTTGTCCGAAGACAACGGATGGAGGTGACAATGGCGGGACAATGGTTACGGCGGCGGGACGAAAAAGAGCAAAAAGGGATCGAGATGACAGTCTCGAAAGGACCGTAAACGGCAGTTACAGAGGACGAGAGGCAAAACGAGGATTCCGGCGAGCCCGTGACGTAAACCTGAAAACCTCTGACAGTACCGGGTCGCCAGGGGAGGGACCGAAGGCCATCCCACGGAGGAAAGGGGAAAAAAAAGAGGCAAAATATAAAAACGCGCGTAATACTCCCGCGAGTAAATTGGTGGATTGGACCGAACGGGAGACACGAAATTTTTTTTTTTCTATACGTCGGTCGTTATATGCCAGTGATTGTGGGACAAATGGAGGCCCGGGGAGACTACGGGGGAGCGTACGCCGAAAGGTAGGAAACTGCGAAACGTGGGGACGATAGGGGCAGTCTCAAAATACACCGCGCAACGAAGAAGCGAGATGCGAGAGGGAAAAACACACGGTAGTTTATTTTGACGTAATTAATTCTATTTCCCTGCTATTCGGACTCGCGCGGCAGATACGAGACCGGACGATTACGGTTTAAACGCGACGCGAAAGTGAGGCGAGCAGTTTGAATGGCTGCGTGACGACTCCGTCGCGCTCGAGCGTATTTGCCGATGTGTTTGCCGAGGATTTTCAGTGACATCCCGCGAAAACGAGCGGGGAGACGTGAGACGGCGCGTAAAACGCGGAGCGTTTCATGGTCGCGCGTGCAACGGCGACGGGTGAGCTCGCGCGATTGTAACGCGGGAGGGGAGAAAAAAAAAGAAAAGAAAAATACGGCTCGGCTATATTTAATTCAATTGACTCACTACGAGATAACTGCAGGTTACCTCATGGAGAAAATGAAATTTTTTTTCCCCTCATTGGGGAGCGCTTTTTTTTCCACGGTGAAGATATGAGCGACGTTGCACAGAAAGGTGACGGGGGTCGGAGAATCGATAACAGACGCGCGAGTAAGTTAAGGACGAAGTACAGAACGTAATTAACCTTTTTATGGTTTAAAGGACGGTTCCGTGGATAATGAGGATTAAAGTTGAAAGATTACTGCGAAATGGAAACGTCGAATTGAATCTCGGCTCGGGAGCGATTTGCGATAATAATAGCCGGAAATGTGATAGCGCTGCATTTCTCCGATCGATGACCTACGATGATTAGCCCATTTTCAGCGTGGCCTTTGCTAATTAATTTATGCTATGTAGATGGAATCCAAGTCATACTTTATTGATGAGACTTAATTGATTAAAAAACCACTTACAAGAATCAGGCTAACTTTAAACTTGCGCCATCACACCCGTTCCTAAATAACGGAATATGCTTCTCCGTCGCAAAAAAGAAAAGCAGAGATAAATAACGATGCGATAAATGCAATTAAGTAATCCGCAATTTTATTTCATCAGCATTCGTTATGCCTCGGACGAGCGTATTATTCGCGGCGCATGATTTAACGTCACCACCGTTGAAGAGAATTATCCTTAAAACGCGCGTACGCGAAGAGTTTAGCGGCGCAGGAGGGCGATAGTTTTAACGGGGCCCCCGAAGATTATAATGCGTGTACAAGAAGAAACTGCGAAGTAGGTAAGGCAATGCCGAGGCGTAAACGTCGAGTTATCTCGCTGTAATTAATTTTTGCTGTCTACGCCGAGATAAACTTTAGCAATTACGGTAACGTGGGGGGCGGTAAGGTTGCTGCTATTGCCGACCCGGTAGTAGTTGCAGGGCATTATTGGTGCACGCCGACGATAGAAATAACGATTTATCCCGCACGGCGGAGAGGGAACACGAGTAGATATCCGTACGCAGCCCGGTTTACGCAACACGCAAAGAGCGTGACTAGCGGAGATGGGAGCGAAAACGAGCCGCCAAGTGCCATAATTAATTTTTGTTTCGCTGGCGGACGCGCGCACGCGGGAGATAAAGTTGGACAATTAAACGCTACGCGAGCGTTTCGTGTGCCCGGCAAGAGTAAACGGAAAAACTTAAAGTGTACCCTTTTTTTCCCCCTCCCCCGGCATCCCGGCGCGATCACCGCCGTAGCAATTCGTGTAGTCGATAAGTAACTCTCAGCCCAATCGTTCAATCGTTAAGTGGAATTAATTAAAACGGTGATCTTGCGCGGGAAAGGATTTTTCATTAGTTGCGCTTGCGGCGTCGCCTCGCCAGAGGTGCTATCGCCTTTATATCAGCTCGGCATTCGTACGTACGTCCGATAGATATTATTTATACATGAATTATGCAAACGCTTCTGCCGAAATTGTCGACAAAGTCCAGCCGAAGCTGGTCGTGTTCTCATCAACTCTGTCTAATACGTAATTTCACCGTAAAGAGATTATCGATTCGCCGCTTCGTTGCGCAGAGTAAAAAAAAAGGGGGGGGAAAGCTAAAGAGAGAATCGCGAGTCTCGTTGCCTCGAATTACCGTGCGATCGATTCTTATAATTTTTTCACGAGAATGCCACCTGAATAATGATACTTACTCGCAATTTTTGAGTAAATCAACTCTAACAGGGTATCCAAGACATATTAATGTTCATTTGTGGATCATCAACATTATAACGCGAATTTCACGTAAATCGGTTCAATTATCGTACATAATATTATATACTAGAAAACTTACGATCTCTCGGTCTAAAATTGATGTCTCACGCGAGCAAACAATTTATATTTAGAACATTTTAATATTATTAATGCAAGGTGATTTTAATTAATTGTGCGCTTTTTAAAAATATATCTTTATTTTTAAATTTATAATACGTACACGCTGCTGCAGCCAACAAGAGCATTTTATACAGGGGATGTTAATGGAGTCGCCATTAACTCTTACAACATTTCCGTCACAGTCTCGTGCATTCGTATATCGAACAAACCATGGACATTGTAACTGTCGTGGCTTATGCGGTTCGTCTGCATAATTGCGACGGTGTAAGGTTGTACGTAAGGCAAATGCGAAGGGAGTTTAAGCTGTTCTGACTCCACCATCGACCGCGGACGAGAGTCTGGTAATTACTTTAATTACCGACAAAGCTCGACTTGCCGTTTATACGAGTCGAGGCACCGTAAAAATTCCGCGGACGTCTTTATCTCGAACGGTCAGCGCGGGGAAATAATCCACGCGCGGCTTTTCCGCGAAACTCGACGTCGGTCACGATTTAATGCAATTACGTAAAATTGCGAATCGAAGAACTGGCAGGGCCACGGGTCTGTCGTCGAACGGCTGCGACGAACGTTTTATTAATATAAAACTGTCGCTGTTTTGCCGCTTACTAAGCACTGCAAACAGTAAATCTCGTCAGCGTGATGAACGTTGAAAGCTCCTGAATAATAATTAAGCTCGCGCAAATATTACGCACGTGTAACGTAACTCAATATTTCATCTTGCAATACGCGGGCACATTTTGCAGAACCGAATTTACGGAAGCCCGGTTAAAATACAGAATGACGGGGGAGGGGGAGGGGGGAGAAAAAATAAAACAGCGGCTGTCCATTTTGAAGTGTCAACGTGTTTTCGCGAGTATCATAATGTGACACAATGACTATCTTGAGTGTCGTCGGATGAAGGGCATTAACGAAACGGAAGGCGAATTTCCGTTGGCGAGAATATTCTCGTCGACCGAGCATTTGTCATCGCGTCAGTCGATGTGTAAGATTAACAAAGCGCCACTTGACACGCGGAGCGACGACGATCAGCGGGGGAACTTTTCATAATAAAGTCGGCTCTTGCATTCGAAATGTAACCCAGCGTTACAAACTGCCATTACCGGTCCCCGAGCACTGTCGTCTGTCGCTGCTATTTGGTTTCTTTTTTTGTGCCCACCACTCGTTTACGCCACTTTGAAGTGGCTATTAAGCCTTAAGGAAAGCGTGAATCGTCAATATATACGAAAACGGCGCGCCAGTAATTGTCGTTTGTCGCGTTAAACGTCGCGTCAATCTTAACGTCGCATTAAACTGCGATCGATAATCGGGCTGCCGGCACAATCGAAAGTGCTGGCAGTAAATTATTCCCCGAAGTTTCGCTCGCGTTCGGAAAAGCTTCAGCCAAGAATACCCACGGGCAAGTCCAATAACGCGGCCAGTCCGGAGCAGCGACTCCGGAAAAAGAGAGATTCTTGGCTCGGTGTAGAAAAGTTTCGTTTCGCACTTGAATTATTTAGCCGGACAGATCCGTAAGGTTGATCCTCATCCACACGGTAAACATCACCGTGCGGACTTCTATTTTTAATGGGCACGAAAAAGCGGGACGGGTCGAATGAGTTATCGTTAAGTGAGAATCGTGCAAATGGCTAGTATTTTCCGAAAATGCAGCCCCCAGATGCTATTCGAAGGGCGGACTTAAAAACACCACGTCATCCCGCGCGTATCGCGTCAAACAATAGAACGGTATTGGCTTTTAATTAGCCGTTGGAAGTATTGAAATAAGGCAACGGACAGCTCTCCGATAATACGCGCCGTTTGCTACGGACAAAAAAGGCTAACGGCGGTATTATTCGGCATTGAGGTCTCGCGGTGCGAGTGCGATTTTGTGTAGCTGGTCCACTCGGATCCGATATTAGCATACCCGCCCAGTTTGGCGGGTCCACCGCGACGACAATGACGACCGCAACGACGACAATGACGACGTGCACACAGCGGCGGAGCGCCATGGGGTACATTGCACACATCTCGGGTCGCGCAAACACGCCGGTATGCACGTATGGGGAACCATAACCTGCCTAATAACGCCTCGTTCCTTATATCACGTTTAGCCGTAACAACTGCGAAACTTCGTGCCCGCGGCACGAACTACCCCCATTCCGCGCGTTCTGAAATCTTTCAGAGTTTCAGATCTATTAACTGAATTGCACGGCGATGTATTTCGCGGCATGCAATCGGGCGACGATATCGTTAACAGCGCAATCTCGTTCTCGTTCTCTTTACAGAAATGACGAAAGGTAGTCTGAGAAATTTCGTGAGTTTGCGAGTACGCGTCGCAACAAAGTGGAAATTCGGGATGCATAATGAAAGACAAAGATAGGGGTAACACCGAAGACAATGTTTTAATATTAAATTAAAGTGAAAACACCCTTTTTTTCCGAAGTCGTGAATAAAACGCAGAATTATAGAATATGAAAGCTCAAAGAAGCAAGCAATTTATCTCCGAGATAATATCCATCTTCGACGGAACTTTTGCAGAAAACTAGAAAGATATCTCATCTACTTATATACCGTGCCATTATCGTCGGTCCTCAAATTCGAAACGTAAACGCCGGGCGAGTCGAGTTCTTTCTTCCCGCGCGCGAATTTTCTTCCGTCCTCGCGAGAAAATCCCAATTCATCTCCGGCCGTCGGTTATTAAGCTGCTAACCGGAGAGAGAGAGAGAGAGAGAGAAGTCCCGCCGGTAGGTAGTTACGGTAGCGGACTTTAAGTGTAAGCCGCAACGCCGAGCCGCAGCGGTTACCTGGTACCTGGAGCCGGCGTTATCCACGCTGCGGGCTACCCGCGCCCGTCGCCTCTCTGGTTTGGGTTCTGGCTCGGCCTCGGTACGCTATGGTCTGATCTGGTCTGGTCTGGTCTGGGCGGGTGGGTGACGAGCGCGCGCGATGCAACACCGACGCATCGCACCGGTGCATAATCGGTCCGGCGCGAGAATAGACACGGGGGGAGAGAGAGAGAGAGAGAGAAATTGGGTTAAGACGGCACCTCCGGGAACAGTTTCGGATTATCTCGCACATGTTACCCTAGCCCCCGCGTTTCCTGGAAGCGTTCCGCGGCGCGTCTTTCCAGCGTCTGAATCTACTCGCGATCGATGCTTGTGAATTATTTCACCGGCGCCGCGAGATGCACGCGACGGGGTGGCGGCGAAGAGATTCGATTACCAGCGACGATATTAATTGAACACGTTAGCGATAATATCCGGCATGTGGGACAACTGAATTTCTCATTATTTGCAACGTCTCCCGCAGAAGAAAATAATATACCTAATAAAGAGAAGACAAGCGGGTGAAATAGAGAAAATCTTTAATATAGAATTTCGATAATAATAGAAGAACCAATTAAAGTCATACCGCAGATACCTCAATGCATCAATGTTTATGTCAATATATATTATATTGACTAATAATACTAAATGATATATACATATATAATTATATACTAACAATAAATGTTTTATCTCGTTCTATTACCGAGAAGAGAAATAATCTTACATCTAATATTACGTTATTCATTAATTACGACAGACGAGAATAATTACTTGATGCAACAATTTAGATAGACCAATCGTTTAAATACTTGAATCGTTTCTTCGTCTCTTTGAAAATCGCAGTTCGGTTAAATTCTTATATAAAGGTATGCTAAAGAAAATACGCACGTATATATGATGTAAAATATCCCGATAATAATTTTTATCGTCCACCGTGTGATTACGAAAGTCGTTGTGGCGTAATTAAAAATGCAGAAATTCTCTTTTCTCCCTTTCGGCTCAGCGGTGTCTCTTAACTTCTCCCGCCGACTTTAAACGCGTCCCTTAATCGGGATCGTGAAAAGACGATCCGTCGTGAGTCCAAGAGCCGGATATTCTCGGAAATAATAACGAGCGGTGCTATTAGTCGTGCGGACTAATGACTAAAGAGAGAGAGAGAGTATGTTCTTTTCGAAGTTTCCATGGTTCCCATCCATGTAGTGACGAGCGAGAAAAAGCGTCCGCCAAAGACGCAACGAAGTTAGGAAAGAGAGTTGAAGAAAGGCTCCGCCGTTTTCGCACGATTGCACGAAAATTCGGTGAACAATCCCTATCGCTTTAAGAGATCCTTCTACTTACTCGAGTTCTTTCCTTCTGTTTGCTTAACGATGGATGAATCCGTGAATTCATTTGCGCTAATGTTTTGATAGTCAATTGTATCGTTGAGAAAATTCAAAGAAGTCTTACGACAGTTATGACGTTGAAAAAAAATTTTTTAATTACTGATTTTTACTTATTCATTGCATTTTAAATAATTTTTAAAAATGAGGTTTAGGAAAATACAAGTACTCTCATCGCCGGTTCTCTCGAAGCAGATACACGAACTACGTCGCTGACATGAGTGCTAAAACGTGTCGTAAGTTATGACTGTATAGGAACGTGTCTAAGTGTGCGGAAAACTATTTCGCATAGCTCATTATAATTCTAGTGGCTGGCCGGACTCTCATACGCATCCATTACTTCGCCCGGGCGCCTCGGCACTCGGTCACTTAAGCTCCGCCCGATAGCTTTAAAAGCCAACTTGTAATTAACCACCCTGAAGTTAAGATCTTCAATTACTATGAAAACATGCGCTTAATTTCTACTACATTTTGTTCTTAAAAAGCCCCTAAGAAAAAAATTGCAGCGTCTGAAATCGCTATCATTTTTCCAGGCTTTTCTGACACATAAATCACAAAATGCATCGTTGCCGTATACCAAGTTAAGATATAGTTATCTAATAAAGTTAGCAGCACATACAATTATCAGAAAAAAATAATAATTTATACCTGATAATTATTCGCAAACTTTTTACATATGAAAAATGAAAGTAGCCGAAGTCGTTTGTAGCCAGATAATGTGTACACTGCGTAAGAAACAATTTTTGCTTCTGAAAGCAAGCATAGCGTAGCGCAGTGCGACTATTCACGCGAGTTTCCGTGTTCGCACAGGCGTGAAATTTGCGTCGTAACTGCGCAAACAACCCTGAGCCGGGATAACTCGGACGAGGATGCAAAAAGCGAAGAAAGGTGCCCGGCTGCGTGGCCAATGATGGTGCATGTTGGTTGCTCCGCCAGCGTTCGAGCTCGCATCCCCGACGAGTCACCCATCCACAATATTCTCCTCCTCCCTCCCTCCGCCGCCATCACGGGCACTCGGCTCTATGCCTCGGAAGAGGAAAGAGAAGGACAGGGCGGGTCGACTAAATGCGTCGAGGCAACCTATGCATGCTAATGCCTATCTTACGGCTTGCGAGCTCTCTCTAAGCTTCGCGATACTCGAACCTGCGGATCCACGTTTCCACGGCCAGTCAAATGCGACCGAAATGACGGATTTTTTTCGGACGGTCACAGTAAGCGAAATCTGCGTTGTATCTTCGATGAATTTGATGGGAAGCCTTACTATGAGGTGAATTTGTCGCGACTCCATTTTAGAGAGATAAATTACGCTTCAAGTTCGGAAACGCTTCCCGAGGAAGAAGGAGACGATAGGGCGGACCATCTTTGAGCACCAAGTTCAGTGTAACTTTATGTGATGGATAACGCTTGAAAACGTGTGAACGTGTAAAGTCAATGTTAAAAGCCGGTCTACAGGATGTCTCTCAGGCACCCGGTATCCTTTCGACTATCTATTAAATTCAATTTTCTGTTTGAAAAAATATCATTTATCGGAAGCTGAAAAAAGTTAACGTTTGAAAATAGATATCTCGACGACTATTAATTACAACATTAAATGAAATTAACGTAAGAGCGTAGTTTATAATAATATGTTAGTCACGATTTACGAATAAAGTTACTACAGTGCCGTCCAATACAATATACTCGGTTTTCTGAGGTCCTTGTATACGAGATTACCGACGAGCAGACTCGACTTACTCGTTGCATCTTGTTCCTCACCGGAAACGCGCGCCCGGTAACCGATTTTGAGGCAGCCGATAGTGGCATAAGTAATGCGAGGAGGCAGTCACGATAACCAGCCGTATTCTCGTAAGCCGGATTAAACGGATTAAGCAGCTGTCTACGTGCTGATCGTGGCTCGAGCTCACGCGCCAGGCTTCAAGTTACACACCAAGGGATCATATCCCGTCTTCCGCGAGATCTTTCGATTTTGAGATAATCCGTAGTATTGTGCGGACACCGGGAGCACCGTGCGTGCCTACGCGAATTTTACCCGTCTCTTCATATTTCACGAGTCCGATTAGATGTAGTTTCCAGAAATTGTAGCATATATATATATACACGCGCGGATGCCTCAGTGAATAACCAATAGATATTTTAATTCTCTTGTCACATAAAGCTGTAATAGTAAAATTATAATGACTATTAAATGCCAGAAAAAAAATTACAAATATCACACATAAATATATTACCAGCTACAGATACGTAAATCAATAGATGTATGCAAAGTACATGCAACAGTAAAACAAATGAGAGCTGATAAAATGTTTTAAAAATAAAAATAGAAAATGTGTTCTATCGGACTTAAATTTATCACCAATAATATCTCCAAATATATCTCTACGTTCAAAATAAAATTACATAACGATATTTCTTAACCAGTGATTCGCTGGGGCATCTGACCTAATCGATATTCAGGTCGATGGTTTAATGCAGAGACGCATGTAGTTCCAACCTTATTAATAATGATCAGCCGGGTGTTTAGTCCAGAGATAGAGACGCGCGGGCCGGGCACGTTCCGATACTTAATTTTATACAGGAAGAGTGTCGAAGGTGGAAGAGGGCAAGAACCCGTTCTCATTACGGACATCTCCCTCCTCTCGCACTCTCTGTCCCGTACCCCTTTCACCTACGTGAGCCACCCTCTACTCTCGTCCATTTCACGAGCTCATCCTCCCTACTCCACTCCTTATCTCCGTCCTCTCTCTTTCTCCTTTCTCTCTTTCTAAATATATATATATACATACACACATCCAGATATACACGCACACATCCTCACGTCGTTCTATCTCGGACCTCGGAACGGAGACAAGTCGGGGTTTTCCCCCGGGACACTACCTTGTCTTTATGCCGTCGCCGTTTCAGCGGAAGGAATTGGAACGTGGGGATTAATGTTTCGCAATTAGAGAGCCAACACGTCGCTAAGATCACCGATGAAGAATGCCACGGCGCGTTTAGAGCCGCGACGATTTAACGAGCGCGAGCTTCGATGTGTAATTGACGTTCGTGGGCAATCGTTAAATGGCATTTTAGTGAACGGAATAAGAACTAGTGACAGCCTCGCCTACATTTTTACATTCCCATAATGAGCAATAGAAGTTAAATGACTTATGTCTATTTTCTACCAATGCAGATTAACTTTAATCTCGATTTAACTTACTTTCCATCTCTTTTTAGTCCTAAGAATTAAAAAAGTAAGTTAAACTGAGATTAAAGTTAATCTGCATTGGTAGAAATGGAGGTTAAACCAATAATTTAATCGCTCTTGTAATTTCACTGTGGCTTAGAAAGAGATGGGAAATAAATTTTGACTGATAAATTAGGAACCCGCAAACGGATAATGTCGAGGCCGAGCGCGGCGCGTAACGTAACCGGTTTACTTCATATTCCTGTACGGACTTCTAAACGGGCTCTTCGTCTTCCTGAGATACGGCGGCGCGTCAGCGGAAAAAGAGGATAAGAAATAGCGCGGTATAAAATTCAAGAGGTGGAAAGTTTTTTCTTGGCGCCCTTCTCCGCCGGGAGGGAACCCCCCCCCCCCGCGTTTGCGATCTTTAAGCATTCGTCTTTTCATGAAAGTCGAGTATCGTTCTCGCCGCTGTGTCTCGGAGTTATCGGTATTGATTCAAAATAAAATAAAAAAAAAAATATGTCAGCCCGGTAGATACCTTTTCGCTATCGCATAACTCACGAACGATCCGTATGGCGGATTTGCATATTGCAAACGTTTCCGCGCTGTTTTTCTCGCGAAATCTGTTGCGCTTCATGTAAATGTATTCGCACACGTATGTTTATGTATAGCTTTATGCGCGGCATTCTCAGAAATGTTTCTCCCCTACACGGCTGTAGTTTTGCTGTATTTTTCACTTCTGATCAACAGGCCGCTTTAAACGAAACTTTACGAGAAGAAAAATATAAAGTCTCATCTATCCGTGGACAATTGTGCATAAATTGATGTACACGTCGGACTTTTATTTTTACCGATTTGCAGTACGTGCTAGTATTTTGCTAGTAAACAATTTATAGCCTGTACAGCGGCCACAACGGCTCGCGCTGTAACGAGAAAGGACTACGTTTCCTCGAAGTAAAGAAAACGTGCAGTTTTAACACCGGCCGGCTTTAACGCAAACATTCTATTGACCATGAAAAATTCTGCACGAACGTCCGCAAATGTAGATGGAGCATTTGTACCTTCTATATATCCGCGGCATAATCGGGTATGGGAGGTGAATCTCTTCTATCCCGTAGTCTCGTTCCAGCTGCGCATGAATTATCGAGCCATGATCGTTTTTCGATCGCGCCGTTATAGCCGTGCGATACACCTCGGGAAAGCTCCCCCCCCCCTCCTTCGGTTCCAGAACCAAGAGACTCGCCCGATATATTCATACAGCGCCGCGGTGTCTTCACCGTGCGATGCGCGCAACGACGTAGCGTTCACTGACCGCCGTGGCCGTAGCGGAATTACAATTACATGTCGTAAATTATTTACCAACACGCGGGCTCAAGCCAAAAGGCACACACGGCACGACGGGGGAGGAAGGGAGGGAGGAGAAAGGGACGAGGCTCGACACGAGGGTGGGCCGCGGTGCATGAGGCAACGATTCTGGATAGTGGGTGCCGGTAGTCGGGTCAAATTGCAACAAATTAACCGCGTTAATCACCCCGTGGTTGGACCAGACTTTTCCAGGTGACGCGCCGGCTCGAGCCCGGCCGACGCGCTTCTGACGACCGGACAATTACTGACCGCCGCACCGCGGCACCCGGGGCTTTTTACGGCCGGCCGTTTTAAGCGTGCCTTGTTAGGGGGTGGAGAACGAATCGCGTTAAAATTTTTAAGTCTGCCGCGCCGATCGGCCACTCGATCCATCTTAGGTTTTTCCCCCTCTTTGATGGTACTGAACGAATTTGTAAATTATAATCGTCGACTGATTCATTGGATTATATCCTATAATAATTGTAATTAATTGAAATACCATTTTGTAACGTAAAATTTTGATGTAGTTCATGTTCTTTTCGTTTTAACTCGTTACTTATAATCAACAAAAATACGTTACTCACTCGGTACATATCGCGTTTATATCCACATGAATTATAAGTTTTAATTTTCAAATGTATTGTCGGCTAACTGAAAAAGCTTCGACGATGAACATTGTAACGCCGAAAATAACTAAGCGATAATTATCGATGTCTTGCCGAGAAAAAGAGAGATAAAGCGCGCATAATTATTTTCCAAATGAAATTCCAACGCAATTCGTATACTTATTATGAAGTACAACTAATTGTTCTTTACCGATAAATCGTGCGTAACGAACCGTCAGCTGACAGGACGGACACATTAATTCTGTATTATTAAACTCGAAACTTTTAACACAGTTGTTAATAGCATGGAGTGTCATATATGTATATAAATTATAATCATACAATAACACGATATATATTATATCACGCTATAGATAATTCGTAATTTATTCAGTAACGTTATTTATAATTAAAGAATAAAATTTCAATATTCACAATTGTGAAGAGTATTGAAATTAAGTCTTTACTATTGAATTATGTTTTCATCATACAAATTCGAGAAAAGCAAAACTTTTCTTCTGAATAATGGAGAAAATTATATAAAAGTAACGTATAAAAATAACGTACAGAAATCCTCAAATATAATATAAACGTAACATGTTTTTCATACGTCGCGATTATCGGCGGCCCGACGTTACGAATGTGGGTTTAAGAATCTCTCACTTTCTACCCTAACGTTCGCATTGATATTCCGTGAGTGATGATATATGTTTTCCAACGGAGCTCCGACTACGCTTTATGTAAAATCGAAGTTCCAGAGAAACTCGTCGGTGTTGTTGGCACGGTAACCCCGTTTACATCGTCGAATTATTGCCAAGCTGGCGCACGATATTGGGCGTCAATTACACGACTACACCGATAAAATTAACGATTTCGGCCATGTTGTACCTGCTCACCGTGTTCCTACACATCCGGTCTGTGTATACCCAAAAAGTGCCACTAAACCAATATGTGCGTTGCGCCAAGAGCGGCCTGTTTCACGCGATATTTCATATTACTTTACAATCAAACTCTCTGTTTCTGGTGAAATCGCAAATATGAACACGGCAAGCTCAACGAAAAAATAATACGATTTACTTCAATGCGATAATATGCAAAATTAAATTTAATCAAGTTACATCTGCAAGGTGTATAATAATTTGCTTATAATATTATAAATTAATGTACAAAAGTATGATTAATCATATTCAGATATATATTTCGAGACTGCGATACATTATTGTGTTTTAGAAAAATTAACGCGAACTAATAATCGAAGAAAGAATCATTATCTTCAGACATCATTAGTCAGAGTCTAGAAAATATTTCGAAAGCAGATACGGAATCAAAAGAAACAAAAATGCGAATCGCACACAATACAAGGAGAAATATGTCACGGAGGGACTTCGGGCGAAGTCATTTCTCTTGTCGGAGAGTTCGGTTCGTCGGCGCGTGCTTGAAGAATGAAACAGTCAATATGATGGAGAACCGGTCGCGAACGAGATGCGAGGGAGAATCACCGTGATTCGGGAGTCATCATCGAGATCGTCTGGCAGAATTCGGTTTCGGTGTGATGTGTGTGTGTGTGTATGTGTGTGGGAAGAACGATGGTATCGCAGAAACGAGCTGCGGCATCGATAGTAATGGTTGTTCCGTCGTTTGACCGTAAAGCTGAAATCGAAGAATGCGCTGCTCCATCAGCAGTAAACTTTCGCGTACTTTCCTCACGCGAAATGCCCGAAGGGCCCGCTCCTGAACAGGATGTGTCACAGATTTCCCATTTCGCTGCATTCATGAATCTCCCGACGATTTAAATTCGAGACTCTCCCTCTTTCTTTCATTTAAGAAAAAAAATCTTTTATTTCAGTGTTAATTACATATTTCAAACTTACTTATCTCGGTAATTCAATGTTAAATTAAAATTTCGCTTAAATAGAATCCACGTGAAAGAAGTGGGAAATAAAATTGTGTTACCTAATTATTCAAGTTTAATGCACGGCACATTACGTTAGATTTTTAATTACAATTCAAAAAGCAACGAGATATACGATCTAATGTACCTTGACATTTCGGTTATACAAGATCAATCCGCGAGTTTTAGCGCACTCTCTTCAGTACAATACACATTCACGAGCCGCATACAGCCGCATGTATCTAACCGAACCGGAAGTTGACTGCCATTATGGAAGGAGAACGCGGTCGAGAGCGGCAGAAAGCGCGAAGAAAAGACGAGATGACGCACGGAGTATCGCGCCACGGAGGATGAACGGAGGTGAGAAGGGCGGAAAGGGGGCAACGAGGCAGAAGAAGACGGAAGTTACCGATATCGGTAATCGATTTTCATGGGATCGTCCAATGGGGTTCACGTGTCCGGGTCGACGCGTTAACGACGACGCTTCATTACGCGGACGTTCATACGTTACGCTGACCGCCTAATTTATCGCCATGGCTATGTTCGCGTTTGCAGTCTCACTCTCTATCTCTCTCTCTCTTTCTTTTTGTTTTTATCGAGCCCCGCCGGGCCCTCGATCGCGCGCTAAACACGAGAATTTCTCCGTTCGCCGGCGGCGCGTTCCTGTGTGCTCAGCTCGCGCTACTTTTATTTTCTTCGTCGCCGATAATAGATGCACCGCCACGGTCGCCGCCGCGCGAAAAATTCGGTGGGAAAAATATTTTGCCGCGTGTGCCCGCGAACAAGGGAAATAAAAAAAGAGGACGCGAATAATCCGGGGGAGAGTTAAATTATTTCCGACGACCCGCGGCGCGCGCGGTCCGACCCAGTTCCACGCCTGACATTTCGCTAAAATAGCTAAGCGCTACGCGCTGAAAGAGGGTAACTTCGTAAATGTGGAATGTAATAGATTACAACGCTGAGTGCAAACAGTCTCTCTCGCGAGCGCTAAATGTCTTTTTATATCTTTATTCTTATATATTCTTATATATTCTTATATATTATATATATATATATAAAAGCGTCATTTATTTAAACATGAATGTGACAGATCAATGAGACAGCCGGATTTATCGTACAAATTGCATTTGACGACACGACCTAAAAGCTTATAAATAATCTTTGAACGTGATATTTGGAACACACGTGTCATTTTTCGCATTCCTTGTTGGATCGCATTCAGACTCGTATTTAGACTTCGTCTTTCTCAGAAATCTTAAATTTGATCGAGAAGAAATTTCTTCTACGCTGGTACAATTTCAGAAACAAATTTGAACTTTGCATAATACGTGTCGACGCGATCTAAAATCATTCGGAAGATCGGAAACTGCTACCCATCCGCGCTGCTCATCCCAAGAGTATCCCCCGGCTCAGAAGTCACGGTGGTCCAGGCGAGAAGGTTGCACGCGAAAATGTGGCAAAAAGGGAAATATAAAATTGGCAATACCAGAACGAAACAATGCTAGCGTGGCCATGGAGCACCGTAAATTTCGTCGCGGTCTATATTCGGCGCGTGAGGTACAATCGAACGGTCGACATAATAACACTTGGACGCCGGTCGTAAATTTCGGTCGGTCGGCGGGGGGTTAGCAACGCCGCGGGTGTGACCGCTATTGGTATTCTCTTCGGGTGCCACCCACTACCGAGTACCGAGAGGGCCCGTCTCCTCGTCCATATCCACGTATCTATCACATCGGAAACGGCCAGCTTCTCTCTCTCTCTCTCTCTCTCTGATCGTTTCTGAGTTGGGCTCTTGCGCGCACGGCCGCTCTTTCGCGCGCTCTCTCTGATATCGCGTCCTCTTTCGCGTTAATCGAGCATAAGTGCACGCCTAATCGCCTTAACGTCCAAATAATTTCGATCACGGAAACAGAATTTCCGCCCCGCAAGCGAGATCGTCGAATTAACGGCGATCGAGTGTTTAAGGCTGAAATAATACCTACCCGAGAGAAATTCGTTTTCGTGAAAGGCGAAAATTCATTGCGATTGTATGTCGGATTTTTCATTTAAATGGAACGTTCTTTCGGAAATAGCGTAGGATATCTAATGGTGTAAGAATTCGCGTATATAATAAATTGTATATTATAATAAGTCTTATAATTGATTACATACGTAAACGCACATGTTTGAAATTTTACAGATATAACATGCTCAACTCAACTCTTAAAAAATTTTATTGACACAGTATTACTTCAAAACGCAGTTGATGTCCCTTTTTATTAGCCCTAACCCTCAAAATCGTTTCTTTTCGTTGCTGCGAATTTATGAGAAGGTAGCAAAGTTTCGCAAACGACGCAGCGTGATCCACGACGGCGTGCCGTCAGCGTGCTTTCGGTGAGAGATACGGCCCGGAAACTTCCGGCAAGAAATTCGATCTCATCTCGCCGCGACGGAACATCGATTCCATCGATCGCATGGTGATCGCGACTTAGCCAATGGATACTAAAGCCACGATCGGGAGAGAAAGAGAAAGAGAGAAAGGAAAGGGAGAGAGAGAGAGAGAGAGAGAGAGAGAGAGAGAGAGAGAGAGAGAGAGGAAGATTGCCGGAGAAGTCATTGGCAGGCTGAATCGTCTTCGGCTCTCGAAGACTTTAGACTCGCTCCGTTAGATAATGCGGCCGCCATCGTATCGGCCAGACTACCCACCCAAGTTCTTGTTCCTTCCGTATATACTCCGGCGCCGGCGAAATTCCCAAAATTACCGGCATTACTGCGGACAAAGGCCGGAAATCCCGAGTTCCGATCCAGGAGCGCGTAAGGACCGTTGCCCGCACTCTGCGGCGGCGTCTCTTCATTAATTGTATTAATTGGTCCACTAAACTGTGTGATAAAAAGCGCTCCTTTGACTCGACACATTTTATTGATATTCGTGACAGGTGCGTTTGCTGAATTAAATTGAATTTATTTCGCAAATTTCTTTCCTTCGGATTAATCGAAATTAATCCGCAGATAACCGGCAGGTAAATTTATTACGGGTGCTTTTTGCGAAACTCCGATTATTACGAAGAAAATATCTTTCTTGAGAGATGTAAAAAGATCCTCCTTTCGTGTACACAGCTGCAAGGCGTTAAAGACAATCCGGCGGGGATGATTTACCGGCGCGTTTGGCAAATGGCACGGTCTTGTACTGTGCCGTGGCGCCCGAACTCACCTCGACCTTTTAACCTTTTCCAGATATATCGCTCCCGAATAAGATCATGACGTAGTCGGTCGAGAGTACCAGAAATCGATTCTTCTACACCTCCCCGTTGGCTGGTCTCCACCGTACCTTTCCCACCCTCTCCCCCTTCACGTACGCGCTAACAAAATTGACCTGTCGCTACAAATTTCACGAGGTTCGACAAAAGCCCACGGAAACCGCGTCGCCTTTCCCCGTGAACTCGCGAAATTATTTCGATACTTGTTCATAAATACGCTAGCGCGAGCGGCCTTAAGTGCAGGCTATCACAAAAGAGAAATAGGGTGCGCCGTGGATCGTAGGAAATACACGCGGGAGTTTGAAGATAACGCAGGAATTCGAGAACGTCGCGAATCTTTTTCAAGGAAACGGTACAATTTTTTAGGTCTACGTAATTCGCCCTCGTATCACTTGGATGTATACCGACGACAGGCTCGCTCATACAGATACGCGTTTAATTTTATTTCGCGACACGAGCGGGATCTCTACCTTTTCACTCACGTTTGCCCCGTCATCAGCGAAAGCCCACACGTCGGTACGCTCTCACAATATTCGCATATTCCGCGACGCGCCGCATTATAAGCAGGCATTCCCGAAACCCTATGAATTACGCCGGGGGTATAAATATAAAATAACGCGAGATATATACGGCGGGAGCGGGCACGACGTTAAGGGCGTAAGTCTGACGTAATGATACATCACCGTAATGAAACCGCCATGCGGCAACCCCCTCCTCTCACCTCTTCCACTCGTTCAACCCCCTCGCGCACGTATATGGTGCTAGTCTGGTCCCCCTCTTCAACATCCGCGCCCCCTTCGCTCTTTCATCCCCCTTCCCCCTGTCTCTCACTCTCTCTTACTCCGTCGCCATCCGCGAATGCCATTGCAAGCGTTCACGTTCGTGCCACGTCTTATAAATCATGGTTTACCTTTGTTCCTGGGAGCGGTGCCTCGAGGAATACGCGGACCAATTGGATTCACCCGGTCGCCCGGATGCACGGTAGAAATCCCATTCGCCGGAACCACACACGATTCCACATGATTCTCGACATTACCGATGATCGAATGGTAAACGGAGTGACACAAGACCTCGAATTGTCTTCCGAAGCGACAACGTATGTCGTCTATCGCGGCGATGGGCAAATTCAGCGGAATTGCGGACGGCGGGAGCGCGGGTAGGGATTAAAGGATCGATCGCGGGGCGCGTTTTCGCGTGCCAGAAAAGTATCTCCGAGATACGATCGCTCGAAGCGAAGAGATTTCGGGCGCTTAATAATCACCGTCAATATTAAGATCTTACTTAAACAGAATGTAATCTGCAATGTAATCTGCGAGCCCTCACACGGATAAAAAGATATTCCGTTTGGAAAGAATGGAAAAAAAAGTTGTGAGAAAACGTTCGCAAAGGAGAAGCGTACAACTCTCTCTCTCTCTCTCTCTCTCTCTCTCTCTCTCTCTCTCTCTCTCTCTCTCTCTCTCTCTCTCTCTCTCTCTCTCCCTCTCTCTTTCATAAAATTTCCAATCGAGAGAAAGCAGCTGATTTCACCGGACGCCTCGTATACGGAAATTACGGTGGTTGATTCATGATGTCCCGTAGACCACTCATCTCAGAGGAGAGTTTTCCCTTAACCAATATCGCGACAAAGTCCACGAACAGCCAGCTATCAGTCCGGACCACTTACGATGGAACTTAGCAAAGATGATGCTGCTAAAACCGAGAAGGGGGAGTGTGACTCAAGCTTAGATCATCGCCGCCATAATGGGATCTCAGTGCATCGTTAAGAGATGATACGAGCATCTTTGCATACGTACATCGACAGCGGGTGCATTCTCTTCCTACACATCGAGATCTCTTACCATAAATTCCAGCGCTCTCGGCTCTTATCCGTCCGTGTTGAAATATTACCTCGTTGTTTGAATTTTTGCTGTTCGCGATATATTTCAGCACCTGCATCCTTCTATCCTCTTTCATTTTTCTCGGTTTGAGAAAGTCCCGACGAAATACGATTCGATAGCAGATCTCATTTCTTAATATGCTCTTTCACGAGGAATTTTCCACAGCACTTCTATTAGTGCCGTTATTTAAGTGTCAAATGTCAATGACGTGATCAATCATTTATTCAAATTACCGTTGATACTTGAATGAATTATTCCGTGAACGATGAGCCGTAAGACACAAGTGTATAAGAGACTGACAAGAACTAGTTCCTCAACTTCGCCAGAATTTTGGGCAAATGCGAAAGATCATAAGGGAACGAGCGTGCAGGGAGAATGAAACGCGGACGCGTGATGGAGAGGGAGAAAATCGAGGGGGAATGCGAGAAGGGTGGCCCTGGGGGCCGGGATTCATGCATATGCCACAATCTCATTTGACTACATAATCGTATTCCGACCCGGCGGGATCATCCATGTCAACAAGTTACATATTTTTTTCCATTCCGCGTCCCCCTCCNCCTCCTTTTTTTGTGCGACTGGCCGCGCCGCTCCCTCGTCCTATTGTCCGCGATTTTGTCGTCGCCGCTAATTCGCGACGATTGTTTGATCCCCCTCCTGTCTCGTTTTCTCTTTGCGCGGCGGGTGCGCGAGATACGAACCTGGTGGCTCGTTTCGGGATAATCCTTTCACGGACTGCGGAACGGGCGAAAGTTTGCAAAGTCTTCAGATGGGGTGTGGGAACGAACGAACAACGCGCTGAAATTCTTAATACAGCAAGGAAAATGGGGGACAAATGCGCGGATGCGCTAATGGCTCATTCGCAGTGTTTCATTTGAATGTTGAAAAAAAGAATTCCCGAAAGAATTCCTTGTATCGCACTAAAGCCACATTTACAGTGTTTATGATTTATGTACCGAGATGAGGATGATATTGGTTATACATTTTAAGAAAAAAAAAGATCTCTCTTTACATACTTGAAAAATAATACGAGATAAAGGTATCGCTCTTTGTTATCAATAAAGAGAATATAAAAGGAAAAACTAGCGGCGATAAATACGCGCCAGTTAATCACGCATAAAACTGTCATAGCAGTTTGGAGTTAAATTGAAGTTCGTGAATTCTCCCCGAGCACTCGAATAGCAGCGTATAAACAACGTTTATTTGAGTAATCGCGGAAGTTGCAATGAACTTGAAGGGAATAACTTCCGGAGAATTGAAAATGCCATTTTATAAACGCTTCGCACGATCTTGAATGGGCAGAGAGCGTCGGCGTGTTCGC
This sequence comes from Tetramorium alpestre, assembly GCA_021460005.1. Taxonomy (NCBI): domain Eukaryota; kingdom Metazoa; phylum Arthropoda; class Insecta; order Hymenoptera; family Formicidae; genus Tetramorium; species Tetramorium alpestre. The sequence continues at coordinate 150,783 of JAJVSH010000221.1, forward strand.
CGACGGATGTAGAAAAATTCATGATTTTCTCGCGTAAGAGTCGGCGCATCGATTTTTTGAATCGACGCCAGTCTTTCGGAAGGCAGATCTGTATTCCATATTGCACGCCGTTTCTCGACTCTCGCGCTCGTATGAAGGTCCATGAGGTCAGAACCGACTGGCTCTCGCCGGGTATACAGAGCGTTAAGGGTGGTAGGGGACGCTTGAATAATATACATGGGCCATCCGACAGCCCGAGCTTGAAGCTTCGAAGTCTCGTCTAACCCAGATCCGGAAACGGATCCGGGAACGAGGTCATTCCCGCTCCGGACACGGCTTTGATTTCGTTACTTCGAATTCTTGTCGTTCCCTTCGCCTGCACGTTGTAGGTGCTCTTACAGTTTTGTTCGTTAACTCGGTTGTGTCTTCCTGCTTTGACGGAGCGGAGTTACTTCGCACCCTCCGTTTCTTTCTTCCCTCGCGGAATACCTCTGAAAACTTAACGAACGAATTTCGTCCCTCTGTTCTTTTTCTTCTCTCCGGTTTCCCCCGGAAAATCTCGCTGTGTCTTAAGCTGAAGATGATTAGTCGCGATTCGAAAGCGAAAAAGGTAAAGGCGCGATAATGTCAACCGTTCGGCATGAATGTAATTCGGAGAGACAGGACAAGACTCCATTACTTAAGATATTATTAGATCCTCGCTCTCGGTGTCGTCCGGGTGGTTCCAATACATAAGCAGTTTACACCGCAGGATTGCTGGTTCAGATTCCATTTGTTCCGGCTGTCATCCCATGACGCATGTCCCATCCATCCACCGAGTTCCGCCCTACCCCTTTCCGTAACGTATTACAACCCTTTATATATTACTCTGTCGCATTCGCGTATCTTCCGCGTCTGCGAATAGTCATGATACGGAATCGGTTTAGATACTACCTTGAGACAAAAGTATATCCAATAACATTTCCATCTTTTCAGACGCGCGTATATATCAGCGTAATTCTTATATGCATAAATGTGTAATAATTAAACACTCTACTCGATTAATTCTCTTCTTGAATTTAAATTTTTATAGCACGATTCTTTTAATGTATTAAGTACCTAGAAGGTTTTACGTGTGTTAAATACAGAGGTAGAATCTGCTAGAATTTAATTGGAAAAGATCGTACAGAGAGGTTATTCGAAATTTGTTATAGAAATTTCATGTCGAAAGAAATGATATAATAATGAATTTCTGACTGAACGGCGCTGTGATAACACATTTCCCCAGTTTGGCAGACTTTCGGAGCATTCGATGTATCAACGGCCACGAAAGACTGTATATTTGGTACAATTTACAAGCTCCTCCTGTCCTAGGATAGACAGTGTAAATAACTTTTCGACAAGTTCTCGAGTAAGCACTGTGACGTCGTGAAATTTTGAAGATACTCGATTGGTGCGCGACCATGTGACCCTCCCGAACATCCCTCGTAACATAAACAAGGTTTGCATTTCTCTCCCCAGGGCTCTACCGTAGGAAACGAAGGAGGGATTTCATAATGAATTTACTGCTCGAATACGCTCGGTAAATACAATTACTTAACCCCGCCATTTTGATATTGTCCGAGATATAAATTATTATTTAGATATCGTTTATCGATTCTATCCGATTGACTTTAATAAGCACAGCGCAATAAATTTCTTAATCTGATTGTCGCATAAATACTCGAGGATGCTAATATTTGACAGAATTTGTAGCACCTCAGAAACACGTAAATGCACGTGTGTGCGCGCGCGCGTCTTCGTCTCTATTATAAATGATAACGCGTGAAAAAAATATTCCGCCGTGAAAGGAGACTCGAAATCCGTACGAAGCACCGCGGTCGATAAATACAACCACGATAGTTCATCGTCCTTATAGAGTTAAGGTCCGAGCAAAGGCAGCAGGGCGAAAAGGAGCGCTCCACTTATCTCACAATCACTTAGAAAGCAATCCTCCACGTCCCCCTTCCCTCTCCCAGCCGTCTTTCCTAGCAAGATTGCATATCTTCACGGAGCAGCATTTTCAAGCAAATCCCTCGGCGGTGACGTTAATAACGACCGTGCAGCGTGTACGTATGGTTTTTCCAGCTCTCGCTTTGCTTGATTCTCTCTCTCTCTCTCTCTTTGTCTCTCTTTCTCTCGTCTCTATGTCCCATCATCCTATCCTTCTTTCTCACATCGTCCTTCTTCATGGTATACGCCGCATATCAGAACGTGAGTGCGCCACGGCCACGTAGCTAATTATCCCCAAGAGCGTACGGTCCGGAAGGTGATCTATTCGCGGCGAGGAGTTTCCACGAGCGAAAGAGCCGCCATTCGGCGTGCGAGAAAAGAGGACGGGAGAGAGATAGCAGAGGAGAGCAGAAGACGGAGACATAGTGAGAGACAGAGAGGGACTCGAAAAGGACCGGGAGATATCCGTTTCCGAGGAATGCAAATGAGAGAACGAGCGAGCGAGCGAAGTAAGGACGAGGACGGGAAGAAGGAAGGAAGTTCTCTCGTCTCTCAGAGGGGAGCTAAGGCCGTCGCCCTTCTCCCCGTCGACGACGGGGGCCCCAGGGGGAGGAATGAGAGATGTAAGGTAATTAAAGCGAACGTGCACCACCTTGTAGGAGATTTAAAAGCTCGTAACTTTTTATGATTTACATTCCTTTCATTTAGTCGCGCTTACCTACGGATAGACTCCATCGCGCCATTTCTTCGCGCCCTCCCCCTTTCACCTTCTCCCTTCCTACCTCGAACCATCTTTTCTCTCGCTTCGGCAGGCCCTTCTCTCTCTCTCTCTCTCTCTCTCTCTCGTCTTCACTTCTCTCCTCTTCTTCCTCGTGTTTTCTTGTTTCTTTCTCTATCCCATCACCGCCTCTCTCTTTCCTCTTCCCGCGTTCCGCCTCTGCAATCTCGAGATTGCGCGCGACAACTTTGCCACACGCTGCGGAACATAAGTTCCCAACTTGGGACCTTCCCCGCCACGTTTCTCCCTTGCCCCTCTCCCCGTCTCACCCGCAGCCCCTCCCTCCCCCGCTACCCCTGTGCACCGACGGCGGAGACTCGATTAAGCTTCCACGAGATCGAGATTAATCGAATACCTCCGTGCCTTATGTCCGATCAGCTCCCAGCCAATAATTAATATTCAGTGTCATCCTCCCGTATGCCGGAACGCCGTGCCGTGCCGGAAGGTATCCCCCTTTATAGTCACTATCTTCGAAAGTACCGTGGCACTTTTCGATTGCGAGTGATTCCATTAGTTTGAATAATTTAGGGAAAGCTATCTTCGGAAAAAGGGTATTCGAGCGACGTGTCGCTCGTGCATTTTACAAATTGGCACCCGATGAAGAATATACGCAGAGGAATGCAGAAAATGTAATAACGATATATCTCTCTTAACCGATGCAAAGTCTTTGTCTTCTCTTGGGAGAAATCTCGAGGTATCTATTTGACTGGATATCGAATTAACTCTGCCGTTTATTTATTTTCGAAAGCTGCTTAACATTTTCAGGACTATCTACATTTTTAATCAAACCGTCGATCAAATTTCTATTCAGAGAAATCGTATTTAAAATAAACTCTCAGTCCTCATATAAAATAAACTTGTCCTTAACTTAATTTTTAAGCGTGAAATGCCGAAAAAAAATTAATAATAAATTAAACAGGTTAGTCAGACATGTAATTCATTCAGTACTGCTACTTAAAACTTGCAGCGCACATATATTGCAAAAAACGAAGTCGTGAAAGAAGTATCCGCTTATCTCATTTAGCCTTTGCGAGCCTTAATTTATTTCATTTATATACTTCCATTTACTTCGACGAAGATCGTCGATCTTGCTTAATTTGGTTCCCGAGGAGCTCCTTTTAGTCAGACTCTACATAGCGAAGTCACTCGTAATAAGGTAGATTTCCGATATGTGGTATACACACGTACATACGCATACGAGAGAACTCTTGAGATCTCTTTGAATCGCTGGAGAAGAGCTACAGAGTTTCACATAAACAACGTCTTCGATACACATTTCGAAGCGTTTAATCGCGGAATCAGGGAGCCGACAGCGACGGCGGGTAAAGTTTGTCAATGTGACGATTGGTGCCGAGTGCGTCTCTCTATCGCTCTTTCCGCCAATACGACACGGGAGGGGAAACTTCGACGGTGACGTCGCGTTGATGATTTCACGGTTCTCGTCCCAGATAACCGCGGGATTAATCCGCGAGCGCATCGGCGCCGTTGCGGCTCGGAACTCAACTCGGCGACCGTGTCGAGTTCTATCACGCCGTGCACGCCGCACGTACACGCACGCGTGCATAATAAACTGACACGGAGAAATTAGGCAGAGAGCAAGTGCGCGGCCTGAATTACCTCATCGAGCTGCCTTTTGTAGCGGTAGACAACATTAGGGGAGAAAGAGATAGGCGGAGACAGACGTACAAAGAAGGAGGGAGCGCGAGGAGGAGTGAATGGGGAAGCAGATACATCTGCTCAAAGACAATGGATACATTAGGAATGCTCTCTGAACACACAGTTTGCGCACAGTTATCGATTAACTGGAGCATACTGCATCGACAATAACCCGATTCGGAATGGCGCAGGAGGATATGTGCTTCATCGGTGATTCACAGTAGCGTCAACTGGCTCGTACGTAAACGATTGAATCAACAAATTCAACCGCAAACGGACGACGACGACGAGGACGACGACGTTACTTAGCTCGTTAATCATTCACGGTTTATTTCTAAAATATTCGCCGCAGCACGTACCGCTGCTCGAAATTCTTGGGCCACCTTTTCATACGATGCAGTAGCATTTTTCTATTATTTCGCTATTATCGCACTGAAGAAAAATTCTGATTAAAAACAGACGAATCAGAAAAATCTTGTAGGCGTGATCAAATATTCTGGTTATTATAATAAGAATTCTGATTATTATAAGTTATAAAGTATTGAGTTCTATTATAATAACTAGAATATTTGATCATTCTTACAAGATTTTCTAATTTGTCCGTTTTTAACCAGAATTTTTTTCAGTGTAGTTAAAAATTAAAATGCATCATCTGATGAAAATTTTTAACCAATGATAGCGAACTATAATAAACTGTTGCCGCGGCATGCAGCGTATGAAAAATTACCTTTACCCAATTAGATGAGTGTAAAAAGTAAGATACAAGAAAAATCGGATTTTAATATGAGAGGAAAAGATTGCGATGAAAAGAAATCCCGCTATCCCCTATCTTAAAGCTTAAAGTTAATCGTAGAATTTAGCTGCATCCACTTTTACCGAAGATCGCCGGTGATGAACGAAAAAAAAAAAAAACCAAGTGTGAAGAGGAACGATCGATCGATTCGCCGCGGGAAGCCGCTCTGACGGTCCTTTTCCTTCCACGCGTCATTAAAATATGCGTCGACAGCTGCGGACGTATCACCGATCGCCGCGGACGGCTTTTCCAATTTCCCACGAATCACCCGTGTCTGCGAAGATTTACGTGCCACTGCGATACGTATTACCGTAAATTCGAAGGGACATGCCGGGGGAGGGGGGGAGGGTAGTAAAGAATCGGTTGTCCGTCCGTGCGAGCGCTCGTGCGGGAATATTGCGCGATCTCGGTGCATCTTGGCGTGACTTATGGATATACCTATTGAAAAATTGAAAATTCGCCCCGTGCCCCTGATATACCTATTGAAAAATTGCAAATCCGCCCCGCGGTCTCCCGCGCGGTACGCGCGCGTAATTGATTCGCCGGAGGATCCGCGGCGACGCGCCCCGCGTTTACTCGCTCCCCCTCCCCTCCCCGGGGATGCTCTGCTATTTTAAACCGGGCTCTCGGTAACGACTCTAATTTTAGTATGTCACCGCGAGCGTGACGTTTCTGCAAAACGAGGTTTCAGGTCAATTTGTAGATCGATATAGATTCTCAGCGCGCCAGTTTCATTAGCGAAAGGGTAAGGCGTGTCGCGTCACCGATACGGCAAACTTCCTCCGACGCGAGCAAGACAGAACTGCGAGAAAATAGTTCGGCGTCTATTCCATCTTTATCTGAGCTTATCTACGGACGTTTATCAGCGGTCTATCTTCTAATTCGATTGGATGGGACCGATCGTGGAAACGGAACGACTAGCGGTAAGAGCATTGGGTGATAAATAAGAAATTCTATATATTTTTTTATTCTCGCATGCTATCGAGACCTTCGCATTCGGGATATATGACAGACTGCTATATATAAATGATGAGCGATGACAGATCCTTCATCCTGCCTTCGAGATACAAAATTCATTCGCGGAATAGCAACACCGTTTTTTCTCGTATGGTCGAAAGTTGGAGAATTCCGGCTGAAATTTATTAAAAAATTCATACAAATTCGTTCTCTGTCCCATTAAAGAGTACCTACCATCATTGCGGATAAACTGATAACATCACTTACGATAATGAATCGATCGGACTGCGTTCTATCACGCCGCGCTGTGCCTACAGTCAACTTTTTTTTTTCAACGTAAAGAGCATCAGTGTAATTGCCGACAAGTTAAACATTGATATAATTCCGGTCTGACGTTACTCAGCCACACCAATTAATTTATAGCACCTGATGCAAGCAAGAGAGACGTAATTGTGTATTCGCTGGTAATCAGGATTATCCGCAAGTTAATCAATACCGCGCGAACGTCCATCTGATTACATCGCGTTTAATTCGCAAACTGATGTTGCGAGATTCAGAGCGTCCGTCCCATCGGCGGTAAAAATACTCGCGCTCGTTTTGCTATTAAAGCGGCTTGTTGTCACCGGTGATATGCGTCCCTTTAAATTCCGTCGCTTTGACAAGCGTGTTCTACAAGCGAACGCATTTTTCTTCTCGATTATAAATAAACCGGTAAATTCAATTAATTTAACATCAATTATCGCGGAGAAAAATAATGGTCGCCACCGAGCAAATGATCATCCTGTTAACGTTCCGTTTAAATTGGAGTACTCCGGGGAAGCTCCGCGTGTCAGTTGTTGGAAATTCGTTGGGGTTCGTTCCCAGTCGAGTTTCTATCTGCTGACCCCGCCGATTCATATAATCACCTTCTAGCCGGTTTGTACATAAGAGATCGAGGTATATTACGCCCGGAGCTTAAGACATCCCTTATACAGTCTTCCCCGACGTAATCTCTGTCCCCCGCCTCGTCACCCTCTTCTTCTCTTTCCTTTCCGTCGGCCTGTCAGCCGAGTTAAACGAGCAGCGAATTAATTAAACTTCTATTTACGTTATCGATGAATCAGCGATATTCCGCGAGACGGCGTACACCCGCAGTCGCGTCACATCGATGCGATTGGAGGACCGATGTCATGATAAATTTTCAGAAAATTCCGTGTAGCGCGCTGCCTCGTTTCGAATCTCTTGCCACGAATTACGGAAGAGGGACACACGGGACGTCTCCTTTTAAGAGAGAGAGTTTGAAAGAATTTTAATAAGAGGTAATAAAAATCATAGTATGAGTAACTTGCGCTTGAATGAAAATTGAGAGCGTGATAATTTTTTAATAATAAGCAATTAAAGTTGCCCATTCGCCAACTTTCATCTTCACGCGTTCAGAAACAAAACGGATGCATAATCATTGAAATGCTGCTAAATAGTACTGTTATTTGCTTATCATTCAAAAATCGATGCTACAAGATTATCGCAATTATTTCTAATTTGATTTTTCCAAATAGACATAAAATTTTGTTAAACTTAACGGAACGCAACCTGTATAAGAGAAAAAAAAGTCNACCTTTTNCCCANNNTTGTTCTCGACTGGATAGTTGGAGACCGTTGCAGATAAAAGACTCCAAAGATTTAACTCGCGATTAAATAAATGTAGAAAAGACGCGGCATATTGTCGAGAGCAAGTCTGCCACACATAAAATCGACTTCAGCTGTACCTTTGGACAAAATTCTGCATCATTGTGTAATCGCTTGCAAATTCACAGGCTCACTTAGCGAAATCAGATATCGCGTTATCGCTTTCACAATCGGTGACCATGCGCACAATGCCGAACTTCACCTGCTCTACACCACGGTATTGTTTTGAAACGCGACTCCAATAACTATCGGCCGCCAAAGAATTACTTGTTCACGCGAGCCTGGAGCGCGCTTGATTTACAAAGGAAATATTAGAAGTGGCATGCTTTCGAATATAGCAGCGCGCGGAGGGGAAACGGACGAGCGGGGGGGAGAATGAACGAGAGATGTATTGTGGAAGGAGATCCTCGAGAAAATCGATGTTAAATGAATTCTCTCGGTGGCCTTTGTGCCGCACTCGAAAGCAAAGTTTTCGTACGGAAGGCGATCTTCGTTGTGCTGGGGCGCGAACGCGGCGAAACCGGAGCCGGGATAGAAGCGCGCGGCGCCACTTAAATAATCTAATTAAACGGCAGGAGGTTGCGAGAGGCCGCGTGGATTCCTCGCGACATCCGTTCCCTTCGCATCTCTATGAATGACCTTGATTCTCGTCGAGTAAAAGATTCGCGCGCAGCGAGTCTTCTTCTTTCTTACCGAGCCTTCCACCAACAAATGTTTCGAGCTGGAGATTTTCTCTCAAAGCTTTTGTCCCCGATTCATGCATTTTAATACAGCCGTCGTAAAAACCGGCGCCAAACAATGCTCGAAATAGCTATTGAACATGAATTGAGAACGTGCAAATAAGAATCGCGAGTATTCTTCTTCGATCGACTTTCCGAGACGTCTTTTAGGCACGCATATTGTCTGACTCTATATATATATATATATATATATTTCTACGGAATCGGAAAGCACGGCGAATGAATATTTTCGCACTTCTATCCAGAGAAAATCCCGATTATGAGAAAATCGATCGCGCCCGCGATGAAAGGTAGGGCCGTAATCGCGATACAGAAGTTACAATCGGTCGGATGTAGTATCTCGCGCTAGATGGCCGCTCGGAACGGGCGGTTTACGGAGGTTTTTTGCACGCGCATCCGATAATTGACCGAATATAGGGTGATTTGAAAGCGAGCGAGCGAGCGAGTGAGCGTTCGTTTGCATTCGCGTCCCGATACTACCGCGCGCAAGCCCAGGGCGCTCATTTGTATGCACATTTGCTTAAAAGTATCGCCTCTAGATATTTGCCGCGCGCCAGCCCTAGCACGCGGTGCGATGCGCTACGGTGAATTTAATATTGAAAACATTCGATCGATCCATCGCGGATCGGCGCTACCGGATAGCCAATAACAGCAATCGCTACCATATACTTGCTAAATAGCATTTCCCGATGCCGGAAGCTGTCAGCAAGGTGTATCTGGTCCGAGATTTACTCGCTCCAAACTCATCTCAGCTAGGCGAAAGAAATTAATAAACTTTCATCCGCACTTATAGTGATGCGTTACATTGAATTCTTTTCTAATGTGTAAAATGTTTATTAAATTGTTAAAATATATTAGGAAAATATTGAAGAAAGGTAGAGAAAGAGAGAGAAGAGGAACCAAGAGAAAAAAAAAGAGAGCCCGCCAGAGATTTTTCACATCTTTTCTTACTCATAAATTCTTCAAGCGAGAATTAATCCTTCTAGAGTAATGCAAAAGCACTTTTAAAAGTAAATAAAACAAGTAAATGAAATAATCCCCATTTTTCGTACGCGGAAAATGTAAGAAAAATGCTGCTGTAAGAAGAGGGCATCTATAATACATACATTGTTGTATCGGCATGTAAAAGCGAAGAATCGGAAACCCGCAAAAACCCTTCGATTCCGGAAGGGAATACGCATGCGGATGGGCCGCATACCTCTAATAGCGCATCGGCGTCCGTGAAATCTGCGCGAACCGCGGAGCATTGCACGATTCGGCACACACGTGGCCCCGACACGCCGCGTCGCGTCGCGTCGCGTCGCGTCGCGGCGGAGGGTGCGGCGAGCAAACCACCGAATGGTCGTTCTGTCCGGCTAATTTACTTTTTGTATTTTCGGTTTAAATTGACCGACCGTGCCCGATAGCCGCGCGTTTCCCTTCCTGCACGCCCACACCCCCTGTCCGCCAGTCGGATATCCTGCGCTCTCCATTCGCGACCACCGAAGCTTCACTAACCGTGAATGCCAATCTCCTCGTCCACCGCGAGGTGATTCCGTCTTTTTTCTCTCTCTTTGCACTTTTTTCTTGTTTTTTTTTTTTCGTCGTTTCCCACCGCGCCCATCCTTTCTCGTTCCAACACTCTCTCCCCGACTCAGTTCGTACGTACCTCCATCTTTTTCCTTTCTCTCTCTGCAATTCTGTTTTCCCCTTCGTATCCTTTCTCTCTCGCCGCGCGCCCTCGCGTTCTTTAGCGTGACGGAAACGACGGACGATCGTGTTTCCGATCGAATTTTCCCATTGGCAGTAATCGCTCACGCTGGAGAGAGTCGACTCTGCCGCGAAGCTCCCTTTACCCTTTGACGAAATCGTCACATGTCCCTTTTTTTGGCCGGCAAATATCGAAACTCGCAGCGAAAAGTTGTGTGTTTGGGCTCCGAGCTGAAAGCCGGATCGATTAACGTGAGCTACGCGAGTTATTAAGCGCTTCGGCCATAAATTATAGAAAGTCTTTCGATACGTATTCGATATACACGATTTGCCGTTAACTGCTTTTTTTTATAAATAAAATAGTATTTAAAGAAAATAGTATTTAAAGAGAATTGAGATCGTTGAATAAATCGGAGCAATATTTTCCCGCAGATCGATCCGATTTAATTCAGAAAGCCAAGAAATGGATGAGGATAGAATCATCACGACGGCGAAAGGTAGAATAGCCGTATGATGGACGCGCAGCGGGAAAATAATTTCGTACGCACGAGATGAACGATTCGATGAGGTATTTTGCATCGCAAACTACATTCGATCGACCCATTTTATCGCGCGCGCTACGTGTATTTTCTTTTTTTCCCTCCACCTTTTTTTTCGGCGGGGAGAGATCGCGTGCGCGATGATAGCGTGCGAAACTAGATTCCCGTGTTTTTGCGTTGTGCAAGGTGCCGGCCGGATTTTTCCGGAATAACATAGTGGAATTATGCTTTCAACGATATTTCCTTTACAGCCTTCGCGGGGCGCGCTCGAATGTTTGCAGACGCCGGGACTGACTGTCCGGCATGCGATGCGTTTTACAGTCACGAAGGGGGGAAACGAGCGCGCTTTTTACATACATACGTATGTCATATAAGCGCGTGTACAATTGAAAATCCAGGGCACGCGCGCGCGTGTTCGCGCGCTGATATTGCCGTCGATGCGTTGCGATCAAATTGATTACTTTCGATTCGGTGAGAAACTTGAAATTTTGTGCGCGTGCGGGCACATTACGCACGTCGCCGCATATAAGGGGGTGGCGGCTACCATTAAGTATACACACGAAGCGAATTTCAAAATGCGATACGGGAGAATCCGACGAAAGAGAGATGTAATTTCGCATACCGGATTCCTACGAAAAATTCATGAATTTTAAGAGGCAAAAGGAGGTCAGGGGTCGCGATTTCATTAATCCCTTCGCGCGTTACACTTCGCAAACATATTTCTAGAAAAATTCGCCGTCATTTATTAACGAAGCCGACTTTCAACACTCGGTGAAAGAATCTCTGTAGGGAGAAAATTCCGTAATGCGGCGAAAGTGCATTCATATTTAATATCGCAAAATAAGATGGAGCAAGTACGAAAATTACGGACATTATTTGGACAAAATCTAATTTCAATTAAGTAATTAAGCTCTGCGAGCGCTGCTTTTTAATAAGCAAAGTTCTTTTATCGCGCTAAGTTCACCTGCGTGACTGAAGGAGAGAGCGACAATGAAAATATCTCCGAGTATTAACGGACTCCAACAATAAGTTCGATGCGAGTAAACTTCGCATTCAAGTCGCCGAACGGCGAAAAGGTTGAGCGAGAAGATTCGCAAAGTTCGAAGCGTGTTTATTGATTCGCTTAAGTGCATTTCTAAGTTTAGTGCCGCCGAGCGGAATGTCGGTCATTGCGACGTTCTTAATTCGGTACAATGACGCAAACACACAATGCCGATGCGGATCCACGTTTGCCTCTGGAATCCTTGAAACATTTTCCTGAATTCCGCGCTCGCGCAACGTAACAAAAATAGACGGATCACTGGAAATCAAACACAAATCAGATGGCACTCCATTATTTTATCTGACAAATAGACTAATTGAGGTAACGTATGACCGCATATTTCTCTCTCTCTCTCTCTTTTCTCTCATACATACACTCGCACTCATACAGATATCCTGATAATTCCGACAAATCCATTAGTGATATATGGTCGTGTCATCACTTCCATAATTTTATACGGTTTATTTTTACATTTTTTTTTGTCGCGCGGATAAAAAATGATGAAGAGCGGATGGAAATCAAATAAAAGCAGAAGTAAAATATATCACCATATTCATATACATATTTATTATGCATACGCAAATAAATTTAAGACACATAATCGTGTCGGCATAAATCCGGCACTGATAATACAGAATATATAATGTAATTAATATAAATATTATACATATCTATAAAAAGTGCGTACTCATGTAAATGGATGAAAACGAGAATGAACGGTGCATCGTGTTACGTCGTTTTTATCCGAGAGACCCATTCATCGTCGCGCCGATCGGCGCACACGAGATCTAAAGCCGGATCCGCGTAAACGAGCGCGAACAGCACCGCCAGTATTCGCGATGTTAAAGCCAGCTGTTCATTTGTGTTTGTTTGCGCTCGTTTGATCGATTTCGATCTGGAGCTTTGCGAAATCGCGCATTTATATCGAGACGCGAAGTGTCAATTGTTGAATCTCAACGGGAGATTTGCGGCTCATAAGTTGCTACAAAAAATTAAGTTATCATTCTATAAATAAGAATCAAATGAAAAAGAGTCAGAATATGGGTCGGATATTTTCTACGTGCAGATTTTTTTTTTAAGAACGCGCCCTTAATGGAAGAGACCGGGAAAGGATTCTCGAAATAAAACTCGGCGCTCTGCAATACTTAATTATCGAACGGCGGTGCCTCATTGGCTCTCGTTAGCTGCCGATCGCTTTTACAAGCGCGCTCGCGCTAAATGAGAGCGGCTCGAAAATTCGATACGCGGTACCGCGTGTATGCGTGCACGTTTGCGGCCGTACCGCGCGGTTGTAAAATGCTAAACAAACGGAGGGTGTCCGAGTAACGCGACCGAATCGCGGCACTAAATAACCGGCCAAACAAGCGGCCGCGCGCTGACTCGTTTCGAAGAGTTCGACTCTAAAAGAGTTCGACGTCGACGCGTCGCCGATCTTTTTCCATCTTTCTTTCTTTTTTTTTTTATTTTCTCGATCGATTTTCTAGCGCGAAAAGTGGAAGGTGTGCACTATTATCTGTGACGAGCGGATTAATTTGTACCATTTGTTCTTAATGGAATGTCGATTTTATTTCGGGACGATCTAAAAGCATAGCAAATTGCTATAGAAGTCAATTAAATTAAACTGAACTTAAAGTAATATCGGAAATTAAGTATTCAAAGCTTTCAATTTTCGCCTTATTTTGTTACGCATTAAGATTTCAAAATAATACGAACAACATATAAATAGATTTTTCTAATAATAATCATGATTATTATTGATATTAATATCGATGTAAAATTGCATTTGTACTCGTATATTCTGTCAATGTATCGTCACATGCCAAATTACCGATTTTTGATTAACGTGACGGCTTCTCATTTCTCTCGTGAAATAATTTCGCGAACGTTATCGGAAAGCTAGCGTCCTTAAATTCAATCAGTTAGGGCTTTGATCTCACACGCGTGTTCTTCTTCATCGCCCGACGGAGGGACATCTTTCGTAGATGAGTGAGATAGGATGAGTAAAGGATTATCGTGCCGTTGGTTGAATTTAACGTGTGGCAAAGTCGCTCCCAAGACGCCGTAGAAACGCCGAACGCAATCGCGCTTCGGGAATCCGCGCGTCCGGACACGACGATTCGCCTTACGTACATCCATCGTCTAAAGAGGAAGAGTAAGAGAGAGAGAGAGAGAGGTGGCGTGTCCAAAGCCGCAACCAAGCCCTCAGCAAAGGGGCTTTGAGGACGGCGGTCGGAGGGAAAAAGCAAAGGTTAAGGTGTGTACCCGTGTCTCGCCTCGGGAGCCCGCGGACGTGACCGGACTTTTCGCGCGGCCGACGAGAGTTACCCGACGGGAGCCAAGCTCGCTCGGCTTGGCTTTGACACCGTTCTCGACAACTCTTATTTCTCCGTCCCAAGATACTCTCGGCCCCTTCTATCCTTCCTCGCCGACTTCTCCACGTCTTATTCCTAGTGATTTTCGTGGCGTCTCTCGAAACCACAGCATGTCTTTGCGCGAGATATCTTACAGAGAGAACGCAATTAAATTAGCTCGTTATTTTGAGAACACAGTTAATGAGAATCTGACAGAATCGAACTGATGATTCGGTAATTTCAATTACGACAGATAGAGAATGAATTATTTCACTTTCAGAAGATGGAAAAGTGAACTAAATTTGTACAACTCCGTCAAAATGCGCGGAACGGAAGCTTACAAAATAAATTATTATCGAGCCGAGATGGCACTTTTAATGTTATTCTATCGAGTAACTTGTAAAATTAAATTTACGTTAGTGTATACGTGTTGACAGCGCCTCGTGCGAATACGTCTCTCCTTTCGGTTCATCTTTTGGATTTATCGGAAATAAGGCATCGCGTAGCGATTGAAAAATCCGCGAGTACTTCGAATTATCGATTTTCTTAAAGTACATTAATGAAATACTACCGGGGCTTGCCGGGGCAAAGAATTCCGCGGCATTCACCCAGTTCCTATTCACGAAACGGCGTTCAAGAAAATTCACTCCGGTCCGAGGTAAGCTCGCAAACATTACAAACTAGTTGCTGAATCTCGTAAAAAATGGCGTAGGTATTCAGGACGAGAGTTAAAAGTTGCTGGTAGTAACGTTACCCCCTGCTAGCGATCCTATCGGGAGTTTTGCTCTCTAACAGTGCATTTCGAAAGTTCACTATCCGAAAGATACTCTCAAGAGTTTTGAGGTCGATTCTGACGGGATAATGCGGCGTAAAACAGTTGAAACTAAAATGTTAATCACGCAAAAACACACTGGTTATATAATATAAATTTAACTATATAGTATATATTTTTCAAAGGTTTCGCCCTCTTTGTTCTCGGTAGCTGCCCCCGTTGTCATTATCTCGCCGTTAAATGGCCGAGAATTTCATTTGCCCCGAGTCTAACTCGAGAGACAGAGCGCCTCTCGTGCGCTTTCGTCGCAGGAAGAAAGAGGCGAAGAGAGAAAGTCACGACTGTCCTAAGCATTATTTCTCCCGCTGATTGTGAGCCGAAGAGAACCGTGACGCGGACCGACGGAAACGTAGTTTCCCCAGTTGTTTGCGTAAATGCCGCGGGTAAAGTCAGTCCTCGGTTTCCATCCCGCGGGACGATCCATCTCCAGAAGTTCTTGGAGATTACCTCGAGAGCGAAAGCGCAATGAAGGAGTCGACGGGCGGGGAGAGACAGGGAGAGAAAGAACGACGGAGGGATTGACGTGGGGAGGGGTTGAGAAGAAGAGACGGAGAGGGCGCGCGCGAAAGAGAAAGAGAGAGATAAACCATGAAATTGCTTTTGATATCCGCAGAATCGGAACCACAGCGGTAAATCTTGGCGACAACCGAAACCTTCCTACAGAGAACTCCGTGTAGGTCTTCGAAAGATACATAAACAAATTGCGATTTGTCTTCGGCGAAGTCAAAGTCGTGTTCAACTACAATACGATTGTACGCATGGGTGATCGATGAAGACTCGGAGCGGAAGAACTAGAAGATAGCGAAGCGCCAGAAGTTTGCGACGTTCCGCAAACTAAGAGAGAGAGAGAGAGAGAGAGAGAGAGAGAGAGAGAGAGAGAGGAAAGGCGGCGAGAGAAGGATCCGTGAGTTTACAAGCTGCTCGCGAGAGTGAATAATTATCACGCGTCTCAATTATAAATCGCACATTAGAGTTTATAAGCGCGTTGAACGAGATTCTGCAGCGAAACCGGAAGCATCCCTCAACTTGATGCGCGCACAATTCCGCAATTTATTTACGAGTCCTCCGAAGAATCGTCCGCCGCATGGAAGTTCTCCCTCCGTAGGATCGCGGCACGGAGTAGAATTTTATAATACGAAGCGCAACAAAACCTTTACGGTACCCTATGACGCCCCCATGGGAGCCAGGTCGCGACTGCACTCGAATTCTAATCCGGTGCCTGCCACAGCGCGAAAGTCCATCCCGGACGATATTTCGGCTTGTCTCCCCTCCCCCTTCCCACCCCCCGGGACATCTTCGCCTGACTCTCCAACTCGAGATTATTTATGGATTATGTATAACATTCAGGACTTGCTACATGTACGTCTGACGTCTTGAGCTTGAGAGCACTGTGACATTCGCGGTCCCGATATTGGCACTTCGTGTCGCAGATTGTACGATGTTCTTGCATTAAAAGTTATTTCCAGAAGGCATTAAAATATTAAATCGCGATTATTAATTTTGCAAATAAAAACGACAATTTCGAAAGAAATTGATGTACTTCTACTCGAGAAAAAAAAAGATTCTACTGCGATTACTCCGACATATTTTTAACTGAGAAATGTCCATTCCCTAATTCTTAGGACGAAAAAAAGATAGAAAATAAGTTAAACTGAAATTAAAGTTAATCCACGCTAGTAGAAATGGACAAAAATCAAAAGGTTGAAGAAATAATCATATTTATTATCAGGCGAAGGCTGATTTTCTTTCAATATATTCATAAGAGTTGTGAAGGGTAATTGCCTTCGCCGAACAACCGCAAAAAATCTGCACAAACGTTTATCTTCAATTTTATTCCATTACCGAGCATTCAGCATTTTCCGTTTCGCCGTGCCAGGCGGCCATTAAGTATCCCTATCTTCAACATCCTCGCTCTTTTTCTTAAGTCCCTATCTTCACGTCTCTTCACCCTTTTTCTTAAGATCCGCGCGAACGCTTAAAAACCACGCTTGAAACAAACGACGCTATGTACGTTAGATCACGGCGAGGATCGCGAGTGGAAAACGCGAGAGCGATTTGTCTTCGACCTCAGATCGCGGCTTTTTGCGGGCGGTTGTTAAGTAGCGGCCTGTACAAGCCTCGATATGAATCGATGCCGTTTGTCACGGAAACCGCACAAAATTTTTAACGAAGGCATGCCATGGTCTTTTCCATCTTTCGGTAACGCACACCGTCCATTATTGCATCCACGTCTTCGTGTACATTTCGTGTCTCTTAAACGGTCTGATGATTTAATTCCGCCGCTACTGGGATGTGGAAATCTCTGACCGCAGCAAGTTTACGCTTTCAAACGTCTCTCGTGAGTTAAAAGCGACTTATTTTTCGAAAGTAGCACAGCACACCATTAAAAAAAGATTCCACAAGCCGCGAATATCTTCCGTGAATTTAGATTAATGTCTCTGAATAAATTAAATAAAACAATTCATACATATTTATGTACTTTTATGTCACTTGAAAGATTTTTTTATTCTTAAGTATAAATAAAATATTTTCACCTGATTTCGTTAAAAGAAATATATTAAAAATATTGAACATTATAACTTGCAAAAAGTTAGTAATGGGTTAATAATGTCAGATTGGACTAATATTGAAAGTTATCGAATAGGCTAAATTATTCAAGCAAGATCGCAAGAAGATGGACTATATCGTAATGAAGATGCTCATTATTGAATATAATGAGTATAAAGTTATTTCAGTTCTTTTATTCAGGTCATATTTCGTATACCATAAAAAAAAACGCCCCATTTATGAATAATTGCAAGTAACAGCCGTTGGAAAACTGTTTGCCATAAAAGTACATCGGCAAAATAAAGGATGGCTCGCAGGGAGATTTATCGGAGTCTCCCCGGTTCCGAGCCCTTTTACATTGTTTCCTTAGACTTCGACAACTTTGTTCCATTTACCGGTGCGCGTTCGTGCGCGATATCGGCGTCGCTATTTCAAGAAGCGCATATTTTTCACCGGGCGCGGGAAAACTCCGGGCCGAGGCGAGTTTCTCTCCTCGCCCGCGTAAAATCCCGAGCCCTTCCGGGTTTAGCTTACAACCTCGAGACGGGCTTACCTACTTTAAAGCCGATCACCGCGAATTCCTATGTGGCCGTATAAATTTCGTCGGGTAACAGAATTTCCGAGGGGGCCACGCATTTTTCATACCGCCGGCTCGTCTAAACGGCGACCGTCCGCTTGACGACGCGGGTGGAAATCGCGCGAGGAAAATCAGAAGCGAAACGCCGAAGATTGAACAGCGTCATGTCGATGAACCGTAAATCCCCCCCCCCCCCTCCCCGCAGATCCGCGGAAACGATCGAATTCAATTCTTCGCACGAGCGCGAGCGAGAGAGAAAAAAAAATACTTCCTACATCTTTTCGGGCGCGAGACTTCGTCCCGAGAAGCAACTGTATTCTTATTTCTCTTTCTTCTCTTTTGACATCCCCCCCGGGCCGGCGAGGCCCTGATGTTCCCGGACTGTTGCGGGCGATAACAGTTTTTACGGAGTCCACTCGCCGTTTCCTCCCCCCCATTGCGGGTGGTAAAAGAAAGTGCAGTGTCGAGTACGGAGGATGGACGGGAGATCGGAGGGTCACGGAAAGGTCCGTGTTGAGGAAGAAAACTTGAGTAGAGAGCTCACGGAACACGGTGGGGATCTTAAAAATGGTCGTGGTGAGAGTACTAACCGCGCCGTGGGCGCGCGCGACGCTCTCCGCTTTGTCGCCCTTATCTCGCATCTTGCACGGTACATGTACATTTCGCACGTACAATCCGCATTCTACGAGGAAGTCGAGCGCGCGCACTCCTCCCCCCCCCGCTCGCGGGTGAAAACGTAAAATATACAAAATCGCGACAAGTGTACCGCGAAATTGTAAACACCGAGAGCGAAAAGTGGTGCGGATACTTACTATGCGCGCGAGGCAGTTTGCGTGATTAACCGCGCGTTTTAAATGGGATATCACTAAAGATCCTGCCGATAGAAAATTCGATTTTTTTCTTGTACGAAATTATAAAATTTTCTCGTTGTAATCAGAAATAATAAAAAACATCAGAATGATCAGATTTTAAGATGAAACATTTTTATAAGCTATAGTGTAGCTTATGTCATACATATTTGAATGAATAAATATTACAGTTAGTAATATAAATAGTTATGCATGCTTCAAAAAATGTCTAAAAGATAATCTGCAGAAGGAGTCTTTAAGATTCCTTTTAAAATCCTAAAAACCTGCCAAAGGCACATGATACAAACTTTTTAAATTGTATAATTACGTCAAACAAAATTTAAGTAATAAAATAACACTATATACACACACATACACGCAATTATTAAAAAATGTTTTTTTAATTGTAAATCATGTAAAACCTAAAATCCAAATAAAATAAAAATTTTATGTCATCAGGTTGCGTTTTGAATATATACATATATATTTTTAGAAACATATTTATTTTTGTTATATTTTTATCACAAACAACGATAAATATTAATTTATCTTCAGCATCCAGTGTTTCAATTAGTTAACAGTCTAAATTGATCACTGCTATCCATCAACATAGATATTGGCATTAAGCAAGTTTTACACATATTCATATCCAGAAGAGATCCCTATTATAGGGGCTAACATACTATTTCTTCGTGGAAATAGCGAGGACGATCACCCTTCGTATCATCCTATCGATTCAGCCGAACAGTCCTGACAGGTGACAGCGGAAGAAGAATATCCCGGGGGCGCGTGTCGTACGAGGCGTCGTCGTTTTAATACAACTTTCGATTGGCACCCCCGGACCGGACCTTCAGCGAATCCGATACCGGCAGTCGAAGACGAGGGGTAGTAAATCAGTCGAGAGTGCAACTGGAGGGTTGGCCGCCCAGGACAACACGTACCTGCCATCTATATTCGTGCACGCTGTTCTCCAAAGCAGCCCCTTCTCACACTCTTCCGCATCCCCGGCAGCTCGACGTCTCGACGCCGCAACCGCTACCCTGTAACCCGGCACGAGGTAGACCCTGCCTCTTGTAACCCGTCCCCGAACCCCTGCCACCTTCTCTACCCCCGCTGGAAAGGCACGATACACCTTGTCGTAGACTCCGAGATTTATACTCGCGCGAAATCGAGTCCCTATACCGATCGTATCTGACGCGAACGACGCTGATGTCAACGGCGCCCGATGCGTTTCCACGTTCCCACGTGCAAGGCTTTAGCAAGATATTGGCAACGGCGGTGCCTTTTGAGAGCTTATCTAACGGATAAGTTTCCAAACGGTGACAACTCATTACATGTCCTTTTCAATTTTTCATCTTTTGGAACGTTATCGCATCGGACGATCCATATTTTGACGTGCAGAATTGTTTCGCGTAATACGACCGTCCATAAGCTCGCGACAATTATATCGAGCGATATAAAAGCATCCGTGTTTCATGGCACACAAAAAGGCAAAGGCAAATTTTGTTAACGCCGTGGCACATAACTTTCCGCGCACAAATTTAGCGCAGCTTTCCATTAACGCGAGTAGAGCGTGCTTTCCTGAAAAGCGTATCTATAGCTCTCGTCTGCGAAAGTAGAGACTCTACAATAGTTTTCTCCTTGTTATTTTTTTACAATTAAAATATTAGTTTTTTTCGCTTGAATTATGCGATACGATATTACTTCTGTGTTCGATTTTATCGTTCTTACGAAAACATGACTCGAAAAAATTCTGTCCTTTATATCGATTCAGGAAAGCGCGACCTCGCCCTTTCTTTCTAGATAAATTTTTTTTTATAGAGTTTTCAAAGCAAAAATATTTCAACAGCAATTTTTTTATATAATTGCTAGTCATATGCACAAAGGAAACACCTGACAAGTATTGTCAGTACAAAAATCATACGTACAAGTTTATTAATATGCGCGGGAAGTAATAAAAACCGTGCACAACAATATAACAGATTTTTTTTTTCGTAAATTCAATTAATCCATTGCGTGAGCATACGGTTTAGCGAGTGTTTTACAAATAATTTACCCCAGGCGTGGCCAAATCCGATGTCATACAACTTTAAATTAAAAAGTGAGCAAAAAGTAATATCTATACCTTTATTTATCGCAAAATGGAAAAAGCTTAGAGCCTCTGTATACGCGCCGAAAAAAAGCATAAAAATAAAGAAAATCAATTAATCCGCGCAGTATGTTATCGTTGATGATTATAAAAGAGTCAGTATTTTTCCGTGCTTCGTTGGCTCGCGATACACAGGTCTTCGAGCACACTTGCTACCTGAGGATTATTAAATCTGTTTAAAATCGCGCGAGATCCAGCGCTAATGCGGCGGTTTCGTGTTTACGGGCATTTATTGGTCCGCTTCTTTCAAAAGGAGTCCACGATTTTGACGTTCACTCGTTATGAAACACGGATTTAACGAACAAACCGCTCTCTGCGCAAACAACACGCGGGTGTCGTCATTAATAGTTTATGAAACAAGATAAAAAGAGGCAAACGGAGTCGCTAACTGCCGCTTGCTATTTTATCCGCTTAATATATTTAAATTTTATTTTTGAACCAATTATTATAGCATTCCATTAATCTTTCAAATACCAAAAAGCAGCAAAAATAATGCGATGCAAATTTATCTGAAATTTATTATTAAATATTATTATTCTATTTATGACTTCGCCATTCTGCTTGACTCTAAAGTTTATGTTATCGAGAAAATTGTGTATAAAATTATATATAAATATTCCAATAATAAAAAGTAAAAATGTAATATTCTATTACAGGTTGTTCCAATTAAGGAAAGGTCAAAGGCAATTTTCCAATTTATATATCATCATTAAAGGGATAATGCAAAATCACACAGTGGACAGTTCGATCAACTGCGGAACGTTCATGAAACTGCCTGGTCCAACATTTCATCCTCCGCCACTTTGTCTTCGGTTCTTTCGGCACAGAGTATTTTCCATTTTATTCTCTTACCTCGCTTTTGGAGATAAACGGCTTACAACTCTCTCAATGCATCACGCCGCGCGGGAGCGAGTAATACGATACTGTGTTTAACATCACTTATATTGTGCTACGGCACCGCCGGCAAATAAGTGATCAATTTATTTACCTCCTTCTCTATATCGCGGGAGGAATGCAGTAAACATGAAGTAATTTGTTGGCGAAAATGTTTCGCAGGCACGCGATCGTTTATGCGCTGCACGGCGCGGCGGAGCGCGCAGTGTTATTTCCGATTCAGAAATATGTAATAACTATACTCTAGCGCGCGCGTAATAACGCAATAAACTGTATCGCTCATAATTATATAAACGCAGCTTTATGTTGCCACTCTTTCACGCTGCACGCTGCGAAGTGTAATATATATACTGTTGTGCATGCGTAATTCGAACTTTATCGCTGTTAACGAATAAAAAATTTTAATTTTTTAAAATAATTTTTAATAATTTTTTTTAAATATAAATACAAATCATTAGAATCTGAGTTACTATTTTTTTTTTTCAATATATTTGCTTTAATGTTTTTCCGAGTGTCGTCTCTTGTCTCTAAAATCGCCGATTGTTTCCAGAAGATTGTTAATGTTGTGTCTAAAAAAGAGGATTCTAGCGTGACACTGACGAAATAAGAACGATGAATGATGGATGTAATTAGAGACGCTAATGCACGGTTAATTAATCCATTAATTATTTCCGCTTAATTATTCTCGAACCGGCCATCTCGATGTCAGTAGCTTCAATTTGTACTTCATAAACTGCGAAAACTACTTGCGCCAATGGGCACAATCTATTAATCACTTCACAAGTTTTCCAAGTCGAAGCTATTAGGGCGGCATTTAAGCGTTATAGGTATACTCGTTCTCTATCAAATTTTTGTATATCTTACCAGATTTTTGCAGATAGATTCCGGTCTGTTCGCCGATTTTGTGACGATCCGGCGACGAGCGAGCGAAAATTGTTGCGTATTATTCACGAATACAACAGGACCGGCGAAAACACGACAGCGAATCAATTTTATTCGGAGCGTGAGCCGCGGATTTGCTCGTTTTTATCGATAGCTCCGGCGATCCGGCGTGGACAAAATTGCCGGAATAAAGGGGCGCAATATCGACGCGAAATTAACAAGAAGCATAAAGGCCGATCGGGGTGGAAGGGACGGGGGAGGAACGGGAGAGGGAAAGAAGAGTCGTCGGACTCGGAGACTTTCGGCGGCTGCAGGCTACGGCGAAATCAGAAATCGATTGTTCGGCAATAACAATTCGGTGCACTCAGCCGGGAGACGGGTTTCGGCCGAAGCGATGTGCTTCCGTGTCGGCGTAATATCTGTGAGTGCATTTTTCCGGATATTCCAGACGGACCGCACGCGGTCCATTCGGACCGGCGCGGGCTCTTGGCCGAATCGAGGCAGTTCCGATTTGACGCGGTCTCTTTCTCTCGCGGTCGTCGCTCTGCGACCATTATTGCCACACGCACAATGCGCATCATGTTATACCGCGCGAGTGGCTTTACAAAGGCGACGATATATTCTCCTAATCTTCGGAAATGTGTTCCGACGATGAATCTNGCGGAGAGAGAGAGACGCAGGATCGTTTCGACGACTTCGATCTCATTAAAGAAGAAATGCGAGGATACGTCGCGAGAAGGGACGCAGTAAAAGGAAATTGTTTCTGCATTGTAATACGAATGTAGTTACACGTAGGTGCTGTTCTTTTACAATTAACTTCTCGCTTTTTTTTCTCAGTATTCCAGCCAATATGGGAACGAATAATTAATTAACAAGTGTTTTCATCGGAGACATTAACAGATTAAAATAGATATTTAACTTTGTTAATTTTTTTGTACACGTTACCGTACACCATCGAAAATCCAGCCGAAAAGTTAAGATATCAAGTCTTAATTTCGTTTTTCAATTTCTGCAGCGTGCGCGCGAACGACGACGACAATTGATTTTCTCACATTTACTCGGTACGTTCGCGACACAGGCCGCTCGTATGGCTCGCAATTTTGAAACAGAGGTGCGTTGCGCCGAGCAATTTAATTTGCGCGTCGCTCGTGTACGCTCTTGAGGACGATAAAAATTCGTTTTCGAAGGCGCGCAGCGTCCGTCCGCGTTCGTTTTACGTGCTAGCACACGCTACGTACGAAAACGGCGAGCTACGCGTGCCGGCACGCGTGCAAATCTCACGGCCGCAGGCTGTGAGATTCCTTATGTCGTAAAAGACTTGGATCTTGCGACTTGGCGGCGCGGCGAGGACGAAATGACGCGTTTTACAATCGCCGTGCCAAAAAGACGACGCACGGCGGAGGAGGGACTCGCCCACGGTCGTGCACGGCGTAAAAATCAAACCTTCCCCCTTCCCATAACTCCCGTATACAGCACTCGAAACCTTACGCCGGAACGTTTCAATCCACGTCGAAGAATAAAAATGGGACGTCCCTCCGGCAACGCGAGAAATGTATCCTCTGAGCGTGAATTGTATTACACAATTTTATCACGCTTCAGGGAAACATATGCTGCAAATGTTGTACACATTTAATATAATCACGGGACATTATCGAGATTTTCAAGCCCGTTAAACGCCTCTCTCCCTCCCGAAAAGAGGAAAAAGAAAAACGAAAAAAATGAATGAGAGATAAAAACAATTTCCGGCGGCTAGTACCGCTTTCCCGAAAGTCGACGCTGCCGCGCGTTTGTGCATCCATTAAAATAAGAATTATTCTTGTCGTCGCTAATCTCGGGAGCCGGGACGCGTTACCCGCGCGTTATTACGTCTTCCCATTTGCGTCGCATTCATTACGCACACGTGTAAAAGCCGCGAAAATGTATTCCTACGGGCGCGTATAAGGAATGCGTCGGGTCCGGGATACGTGGCCAATTTAGCCGGTAACCCCCGGCCAAGCGCGGCACACGGTTTTTACGTTTATGGCCGGTAATTCATAACGGGCGGGCATAACGCCCCGCGATCGCGAGCGAGAAACCTCGGGGACGCGAGAGGGTAGGGACGACATTCGCGGATACCAAAGGGGAGCGGGAAGGGGGAGGGAGACTGGAGGTAGTTAGTTCGGTCGCGAGGGAGGCTGCGAGAAGAACGAAAGGAAACGAAACGAGTGGAACTGCGGAGGGCATAGCTGCGAGTGCGCGATGAAGGAGGGCGCGGAGTCGGAGCGAGAATAACTAACACTGATGGGGAAGGCGAAGTGGCAGCCTGCACAATGTTGGAACGAGAGACGCGTAAACTTAATTGACAAGCACAGGTGGTGCTTAAACCTGACTACCCTTCGCTCGTACTTAACTACTTGCTGCAGCCCCCTCCGCCCCGCGCTCGTCTCTCCTCGTGAATCTCTCTCTCTCTCTCTCTCTCTCTCTCTCTCTCTCTCTCTCTCTCTCTCATACACATACGCTGTTACTTATTCACTCCCTTTCTCTTTCTCCGTTTCTCTTCTCTTCTTTTCTCGTCACGGCGCAGATCGAACAGCCGTATTCCTGTTTGCCAGATCCGCTGCAAAATTGCAACCACCGGCCGAATGAAGTTTTGCTTGCTCGACGAAGGCGAGGCGGCAAACGCGGCGAGCGAGGCGGGAAGGCGGGTCGAGGGAAAATTGGAAATGCGAGCCGAGCGGAACGGCAATCGAACCGATTTCAGAAGCCCGGTCGTCTCGAGGTTTACCGTCACGAGAGCGTACGTAATATTTCCTCTGCGGCGCGAGCGCATCTTCCGC
Organism: Tetramorium alpestre; assembly: GCA_021460005.1. Taxonomy (NCBI): domain Eukaryota; kingdom Metazoa; phylum Arthropoda; class Insecta; order Hymenoptera; family Formicidae; genus Tetramorium; species Tetramorium alpestre. The sequence goes on from JAJVSH010000221.1 coordinate 176,488, forward strand.
GAGCGCGGCTTCCACGTCCCAAAACATCGTGTGCACACCCGCGCCGTCGGGATTATCCCCGTAGATATCGGTTAAAACACGACGCTGAAGATGACCGAAGCGGCGAATGCTGCGAATTGAACGCTCTAGAATAACTTGCGACGGTTTCGCTGTGCAGAGAAAATTGAGAGACAAAGAGAGACGGAGAGAGAGAAAGAGAGAAAGACCGTACCTATCATATCAATTATGAAATATTGCATATTGAATATTTTACAGTAGTATTTGTCATAATTAATCCATGTAATCAGAATAATTGATGACCCGTATTAAAGCTATATCAATGTAATAAATTGCTTATTGATGTTCTTATTAAAACGTATGTAAAAATATAGGATATCGATATTTTTTTAATGCGATAAAGATTTGTAATGTTATAATTTATAGCATGTCATTTCTGCTTTCAAACGCGACATGTGTGTAGGTTGAGAGGTTCATCGTTCGTTAATCTTCATGTCAAACACTACCGTATGAATCTTTAATCGCTCCAATTTACAGTACTTGAAAAGGGTTTAGTGGTGCGGCGTCGTACCCTCGTCGCCGAGGCGCGTAAAAAATTAATGAGTTTCCTTCCGAGGTTAAGCACAACGCCAGTAGGCGGACCCGGTCGCATTAACGGAAATAGAGAAAGATTTTGGAATATATATTTCATGCAGGACGATTTACCGTAATTATGAAAATGTAATTAACGTGCAAAACACCATATGTTACATTTTATTATATTTAAAATAAGACTTTAAAAGATTATTGCCACGATTTAAAATTAATTCAAATTAATCGTATATTTAAAATATTAATTTAATAATTTGTATAATAAAGAATTTTCGCAAAATATCGTAAACATCAACGAAGCATCATTCTTTTCTCCTTCTTCCGCGATTGATCGCGAATTTTATGAACCGAATCTTGACTGTGCCACAAGAGCGAGAACACCGGCGTGTCAGGATGATTTCTGAGTCTCGGTTACACGTACGCAGGGAGGTTCCCGATCGCAGTTGCCGTCGACCATCGTATCGACCATCTGCAGTCGCGCACAGGGAACTGAGAACGCGCGCTCCCCGTCGTACTAAAACAAATATTTGTCCGACAGTGATGCGATATATTTTCCGTTACAAACAGCGACGGTACGATAGTAATTCCTGCCGAAAGCGTCGCGTTCCGCGAGAACGTGTAAGGAGAAAAATAAATGTGTTGGCAAATAACGGACCAGTTAACAAAAAGATGCAGTGTTGATCGCGTGCGCGTTGAGCGATCACGGCGAGCTGTTGAGCTCATTTGTTAAATTCAATTCCAGCAGGTATAATTACGCGAGTTTGTATTTCGCGACGAAGGAGAATATTAACGTTGGATTTTATTTCAAGATGATCGATAATAATTATTAGTGAAAAGATTTATTAAAGATTCTACAAAACTAAGATTACCGAAAAATATTAATATTATTACTAGTGACTAATATTAATATTTTTCGGTAATCTTACTAGTAAATAATTTTTAATATTATTAATAACATCAATATTTTATTCTTGCGTTAATATATATATCATGATAGAGTTCTCGTAAACGACAGCTTATCGCTTTCGACGAAACATTCGCTACAAGATTTTATACGTACGCTAGCACTCTTTGGCAAGTGAGGGAAGAATATTTTCGGGAAAGTGAATGTACGCGGAAAGCCAATCGAAGGGGATGAAAAGCAAGAGCGGCGATTCAACGCCGGGCTCGGCGCGCTCGCTCAGCCAAGGGGGTCGACGATCATTTTGATCGCCAAGCTCGACGTTAACCGAATCTGCGGCGCGCGGTAAATGGAATTAACGATTCGCTCGTCTGCCCAACCACGAAACGGCTCGGCACGACGTGTCCTGTCTCTCTTAATCTCTCTTTCGCGCCTCGCACCTGATGCCGATGCGTCTGTCGTTGCTGATGGCTGTTATTCCGAAAACGCTTCGACTTCGCCGAAATGTTCCGCGCAATGTTCTCGATCAAGAAGAGTATCAATTGAAGACATAGATAGGAATAAATATATCGGTAATAAGAACTAATCACATAAACCGATAATGATATAATTCATTACGGAGTTCTTAATCAACATAATGGCTAATTAAACAGCAATTCAATAGTTGCACAATTTTAGCAATTGCAAATTGTATGATAGTTTAGTATATAAACAATTAATCATAACATTAATCGAATCACTTACTCCGCTCGGTTAATTGTTAATTCTCTAGTTATTAAATTTAAATATTTTATGCATGAAAAGTTTCGAATGTTACACAATAAAATAAAAAAAGCTAAATCGATAAACAAACTCTGATATTTTCCTGTAAAAACAAATAAAATTAATTGATGATACAGAAATATGAAGCTTCTTCGGTTTCCTATGCTTTAATTTAAAAAATTGATAGTATAGGTACGGTAAAATAACGGCGAAATTTTATAATTTATCAATATAATAATTTAATTAGTATGTTAAATAATGTAATAATTTAGACATCATGTTGCATGTTGAATCTTATTGGCGATTACGGTTATATTACTCAATTGATAGGCACAAAAATATTTAGAATACTCGGATTGGTAAAACAATGGTGCTATTTTTGCGTATGTTGTTTGGCGGTGTTATTATTTCTTCATTTTTTTTACCCGTGAGAAGCTATAGAAAAACATTGGGCGTGTTTATATAGCGCCGATTAATGTTACGGCGATATTGAAAAAAATAGCGGACGGCGCACGCTGATGCCGAAAATGCAAATGTCATTTTACTGCGATGATTGAAACAAAATTGCGAAATAGTGGCGAAAATCGCAGTCAATTTGCGTTAATTATTCGCCTCGTATTGATTTACACCGTTTGTCTATAGTTTCAATCAACGATATTCTATTTGCGCGCGATACATTTTCAGCGGAAGATTCAAACGTTGCAACATCAATAAAAAATCTCATCAATCACGTATAATCTTTTCCAATTGCGCGCGCGGGGGCTGTAAAATTTTCCACGTGGTGGCTTAGCCTGCGCGGCGATTGCCTTGGACGGTTTGCACACGCGGCAAGTTTAAGCGAGTAAAAGGTGTCAGAACGGAAGAAGCACTTTGTGCTTCACGCGTCCGTCTGCTCGCGTATGTGTGTATACTCTTGTATGTGTCGTCGTGTCGGCCGGAGGGATGAGGTCGGTCGTAATACGGCGATACGGTAACAGGAGCGGGCCAGGCGAGCGAGCAAGCGAGCGAGCGGGCGATGAATTCAGTTTACGATGCCTATTTTCCAGGCCTGGATACGCCAGCTATCCGGATACTTTATTATTGTCGCTACTTCGAGGTTGCAGAGTGGTGTGTGCGCGCGCGCGCGCGCGCGTACAACCGCGCGTCGAAGAGATTCCCGCGATAGAGATGGAAAGAAGGATAGCCAAGACGGGTTGCGTGTTTCCGGCTGAGAGAAATGGGACGGGGTTCTGTCGAGCTGGGATATTTCTCCGCCGTGGCCCCCACGGCGCGGCTGCGGGGGCATCGCGATCGAGAAACGGCGCGAGAAAACGATCGAGATCGAACGATGCTGCCGCGTCATGAAATTATCCCGACTCCGAGATCTTTCGAAGATTCTCAAAGTAGATTCACTTTGCTTTGAACGTTCAAACGTATGTAACGCGTTTTATCGAGAGATCTGATACGATGAGACTTTTGTAAAAAGCTGCACGATTAATGTCATTTTTAGAATTTTTATATCGTGAAAATGTTTATTGTGCATTAATCGCGCGAGGAATTTTCGCGCTTATCGCGAAGATATTATTACTGGTGGATTTTTATTTTTATCTTGTTCTGCCAGAATTAATTGTACCATACTTTCTTTAGAATTTCGCATCGTTGCATCTGTTGATGGATATTCGTTCCAAGGATCGAGTTAAGCAAGGCTGTTTTTAACTTTCTTCCATAGCTACGGCTACGTCGTTCGTTCAGTAGTAAAAGGAAAACGTCGGGGCTCGTTAAAAAAAAAATACCTTTTTTCCTCGATAACACCCAGGTGCACGTACGCGCACAAAGGTGCAACCAGCTTCCGGCCGGTACGCGTGTTACGACCATTAATAAATCACGTTTAAGCGTTTGTCGCACGTAACGTTAAGTCCTCGATCCGGCGAGTACGAAAACTGCGCATCGCCGTTTATTACTTATTCGCGCTAGCGGCAAATAGCGAATCGGAGTAAATCTCCTGTGAAGAACCGCGCTGCACGTGTATATTTATCCCGGAATATTTACAACCCTTCCCAAAACATATCTGGAAGCGGCCGAAGCGAAAGCATAATAAGGAATTGATCTTGAATATTTTTTCTCGCTGATAAAGTGCCTATAGAATTACGTGTTAATTTATATTATGTCATATTTATCTTAATATATAATACATATTAAGTTTATTGTACATATTAAGTTATTATTTATATTAAGTTTGTTATAAGTAAATATATATGTATGTGTGCGTGTGCGTTATTTCCTGTTCCTTTTCTTTGCGAACTGCATGCCGATGAGAAAACGCGCAATGTTAAATCACAAGATTCATCACATCTGCATGACGCGCAGTGACATGCTTTCTATTATGGTTGTACCCCCGGAGGCTGTATAGATATAATTCAGGAGATTCCTCTCCCTCTTATTTTTCGCAGAATAAGACACGTTCCGGCATTCCGCTTGACTCCGGCATCTCAGAATCTTCGTGATAAAGACGCGGGAAAACGGAGAGCGTGTTACTGATATCACTTTAATAATAATTCAACATTTCTCACGGCGGAACGAATACGCAGATGTCGCACATCTCAACGGAAATTAGATTTACAGTGAATTATCGAGACACTTCGTATCGAGTACGATTGTTTATGAGATTGTTACGGAGCTGCCGTAGTCTCTCGGTGGCCGGTAAACAGCACGTGAAATCCCTGCGAGACATTCCCCGTGCACAGAAAGATTAGGCGAAATATATACTATTATTTCACCACTATGAGTACGCACAGGACTATGAAATGGACTAATGTGCGTATAAAGTGAATGAATATATAAAGGGCAATGCATTGACGTCCTTCTCTCAGTGCGTAAGAAAGCTTATAACGGCAATTTGGACTAGAGGATGCGGAAGGAAGAATGAGAAGCACTGAAAAAGAAGGAGAAAGACAGGCAAACCAGAGAGAGGATGAGAGAGAGAGAGAGAGAGAGAGAGAGAGAGAGAGAGAGAGAGAGAGAGAGAGGAAGAGAGACAGAGAAGGTTATTAAGGAGATTATGGACGGGTAGTTGCGCGAACTTCAAAGGACCAATTCCCATTTTCAATTTGCTCCGGGGTAAGAGGAACGAAGACAGAGGTCAAAGCCAAGCCGTTCCGCCGACGGTTACATCCTTGCCGTCCGAGCATCGGTTCCCCCGTATCCTCGGCTACCGAAGAATCCCATTTCGAGAGTTTTCCCTTGGAGGTACGTAGTACGTACCCGGAAGCCCGGCGGCAAGTCGCGGCTGTAAGGAAGCCCATTCCCGAGAACGGCGTCGAGACGAGACGACACGCGTGTCTCGTTCTTATAAATACGTAAATGAAATGTGTCCCCCCCCTCTCGTCTAACCGCGCGCACCTCCACCTGTCGCGCCTCAACACGCGCGAGATGGGAAATGTCGCCTTCGCCGACGAACCGAGCGGCGGGACTTCGCGAGGGAAACCACTATTCCCGAACAGAGCTATTCCGAATTAATTCTATATCGACGAAGTACATTATCGTTCCGGGCGCTCGAGCCAGAGAATTATCATGTAAAACTCCCGAGGACGCGCGGGCTCTTAAAGTTTCGCAGAAAGATTCTTCGAAATTTCTTTGCTCGAAAAGTAGCGCTCACTCAGTGTTTCCAATTATGTTCCATCTCCGATAGAGCGGCCCGCATTATTCCGTAAATAATCTGCGGGAGTCCCTTGAACGACTTCGAACTTGGAAAATAGGTTTCCACGGACTTCTTCGTCATGAATTTCGAAAACGCGCTGGAGACGCGGAGAGTCCCAAGGGCGTGTAACTGTCGGAAATACTCGTATTCGGAGCGAATCTTGAGCTCCGTACCTTCAGGCCGGGATTGAGAACACTACGGTAAGGTCGGGGTAAAATTTTAAAAAACGGCCGGCCGAAGTTTCCCCTTTACGACTTTCCCTTATATTGATTTACGCGGGAATAACGCGAGCTAAGTGCACTGTCACGACTGCGATGCGCTTCTTCTTCGTTTATCGCTGATTTAGAAAGACACGGCTTAACGGCGGAAGCCGTGGATTAAACAGCTGCGAACACACTCCGCTCCGAAAACCTCAACAATTCGCCCGACATTCGGTCGCTGAATGCCGCAGAATGCCGATTTCATTCGCGACCCCTCCCAGTCTCGGCCCGGCAATCATCAATCTCTCGGCCGAGTGGCACTAATTCAGCGCCCTTGTCCCGCGGTCTCCTCGTCAGCCTCGAACTTCGTACACTCCCGCCACTTAGGCGACGTTGTACGAAGGACAGGAAGGTATTTCGTTCGTGCCGGCAGTCAAATAAATAGCCGTCCATACATCAACGCCGTTCCGTGATCGCGGGACTTCCACGGCACGGGTCGCCTTAACATTGTCTACAGTCGATGGCTGAGAGACGCATTCGGCGCTCGGCGCCAAGTCAGAGCAGGTCGACGAGAAAGAGAGAGAGAGAGCGCCCGATAGTTCATGATATCCCACGGGGATATCAGAAAAGAAGGCCGGAAATCACTAGCTAGGCCGTCGTTGTTCTCAAAAGGCAATTAACCGATATTCTCGCGTGTCTTCCTCGCCGGGCACGAATTTAATTTCGCGTTTTGAAGAGAGGGAAGAGTTCCGTCAGTTTATCGGAATTAGAAAGATAAGACGCCGTCAGGAGAGCATATTAATTTCATGGATCGTCAATTAGCAATTATTATGGCTCAATCGACTTCTTTCCTCCGTTTATTCAGGTCAGTCGAAAATACGGCGAGTAATTAACAAAGTTTATCGAAGTACGACTGTGCAAAATATTCGAGGATGTTTAAAGAAGAGAAGCGAAGGAAGCGGAAAGAGAAATGAAATAAACGTCGACCGTTTTCACGGATTCCGAAATACAGCGCGGCGTGACGAGAGCAGCCGTGTTATTATTCTTATATCACCCCGTCGAGGGATGGTGCTATATACGTCAACGAGACCGCGAGGGTCGGGCCGATAATTTCAACGGCGCGCGGGCACACAAAGTAGAAGAAGCACCAAGAAGAAGTCCCATTCATCCGGCGCTCGTACCGGAAACTGACAAAACAGTTGATACGCCATGATATAGCAGGCCACGGGAATACGAATGGCCGTGGGTGAATATAGGAGGTGTGAATGGCGTCGAAGGGGAATTCGAGGAAAAGTCTGCCGGTCGAAAGAGAAAAGGAAAGAGAGGCCGATATGAGAGATGGACTGACAGAGCGGAAAAGCGAGAAAGTGACGGCGGAACGAGGGTGGAAAAAAAAATATTCGCGAATACGAGGGACGATTTTCCCAGTGGTACGGGGAAAGAGAAAGATCGCCAGGAGGGGGGAGGTGGAGAAAACACGCACACTAAAATGTCATCGAGCAATCCTGATTTACGGCGGCAGGGAAATCGACGGTGGGCCGAACTTCGAGCCCGAGTCCACGCGCGGCCGGAAACCGCGAAATTTTTGCTCCAACTTTCGTCGGTGCGTCTCGCGGATGGCTCGCGATAAAAAAGATGCATCCGCTCCTTGGCCACGGCGTCGCTCCTTCAATCGACACGGAGGGAACACGAGAAAACGAGGAAAAGTTAGAAAGGTGAGGAGAAGGGAGGAAATTATTTTCGAGGAGTGGAAATTATTTTCCATCGGTTAGGAAATTAAATGAGACGCCGAGATCGGGCAAGATCGGCGTAGAACGCGCGCCGGCGTGTTATTAATTTCTTCCCTTAAATCGCGGCGTGGGTACCGCGTGATGACGGGTGTAAATCTGTGCCGTGTAGAACGTGGGAAACTGCGTTAGTACGTCGTTGAACGGTGCTTAACGGTCGATCTAATAGCGCCGTCATAACGCGAGACTAATTCTCCGGATTATGAGCGAGAGATCGGGGGACGCTTATTGCGACAGCTATGTTAACAAGAAGAATAATGTAGTTTCTACTGCAGTAATAATTATAACGCGAAGCGTTTAGCACGTACATTTAGTCTAATAAAAATTATTAGAACAATTAAGAATTTTACCAAAGAGTTGCGTTATTTTAAATAATTGCCGTGACAATAATTGCACTGAGAGCAAAAATATAGTTACTTTTGGCCTCAATCACAATTTTATAATATTTCTAACGATAATTATGATTGCATATAGTTAAGTTAATCATATTTATTGTTAGAAATGTTATAAAATTATAGTTGAGACCAAAAGTAACTATATTTTTGCTCTCAGTATTTAAATAATTGCCACGACAGTAATCGTATTGAAAGAAAGATGTAGTTATTTTTGGCCTCAACCACAATTTTCGAATATTTCTAACGATATGGTTAACATAATGATGCATATAGTTAAGTCAATCATATTTCGTGTTAGAAATATTCGAAAATTGTCGTTGAGGCTAAAAGTAACTATGTTTTCCTCTCAGTGTTTAAATAATTGCCGTGACATATCGGACATATAAACATGATATCTTAGCGCTGTTATTATCATTATCATCGCTATTATTGTCTATAATTGTCTTGACTGCTTCTGACAGCTGACGAAGAAGATTACGCGACGAATATAATCTCGCGAGGAACGAGAGGTGTCGTCTCTCAAAGTATAGGTGCCGTGTTTCAGCACGCGGAATTCCGGTATAAATTGCGCGCACAATTAGCCAGTTAAACTATTAATTAGCATAGGAGGCTGGTATCTCACTTTGTGATACGCTTCACCGCGGCGCCAACCGTGGCGGAAACAATATTTGTCTTTGATTACCTTGGAAGTGTTTACGTAACGGGGTAAATAATACCCAATTGCCGCCGTCGAAACGCTCTATATCGATTACGCCCTCCCCCGCAATCGCGCGCGAAAAGGTATCGCGCTCTTCGCCGAGCGCATTTCAACGCTAATTACCGAATTACCACTCGAATTAAGCCCCATTACGTATGATTGGCCCATTTATCGACCGCCGCGAAGAACCGGCGGCGCGACAACGCGCGGGCCATTACGTTTCCCGACTTAATACGCGAAACGGGGTGCTTCTTAATTCGCTCTGGCTTGAATTATTGATCGAATTCGCGCGCGTAATCCATTCATTCCCCGTTAATCCACGTTTATTCGATAACCGATTATTAGTAATGGAAGAGCGAGTCATAATTTAACATAATTTGAAACATGAAAAGCAAATTGATTCGATAAATATATAACTAGAGAGAATTCTTGTATTTTATCCTATGCATAATGAAGTACATGGATTCCGAAAGTAGGATTCGCGTCTAAAAATTCCCCTGGAAATTCCTAAATTAAATCTTCTTCTCGACGTGTATGAAAAGTATTTGAATAAAGGCTCTCTCCGGAGAAAGACAGAGAGAGAGAGAGCTTTCTCTCTTGATAAATACGGACACGAACGGATTTGAAAGGAGTTAGAATCAAAACGTCGATTTATGGCCCGGACCACTTACCGCGTTTTACGTCGCGACAGAAACACGGGGGCGCGAATGAAAGGCGCAATCGCCGCCGGTGGTCGATAATTTCGACGGTGAAATTCTCGAAGGCCGGCCCGTAACGACTTTCATCCGGCGCGGCTGAATAACTATGCAAATGCCCGAACCCCCGCCGGGGGTTAAGCAAGGGGGGGGGGAGGGTGAAGCGGCGCCCTATAACCGCGCCGTGGTCCCGGAGTTAAAACGGAGAGGGAGGGCGGCACCGTAAAGCTACACGCACGGCCAAGATTGACCTCTGATGACGTATACCGTGAAACGCGTAACGAGATCCTTACCGGCGCTCGCGGCCCCCTCGCATTTTCCGCGGGATATCAAATTGCCATCTGGAGCCACGTACCGAGCGGCGGGCGTTCGGGATTCGTCCGGCGGAACTTTTCCGTCTCTCCGGAGAGCTCTCGCAGCCGCCCTCAAAGCGCCATTTACCGCGAACGGGATTCTACGCGGCCCTCTTATCCTCCTTCGTTAACACTTGCGGAGCGGACATTCAGACGGATCGCGTTTCTCGCGAACGTCCGTGATTCCATTCATTCTCGTATTTCGTATCAATTTACATTTATCTCTCGTATTAGCAAATTTTTATTTAGTCATCAATTAACTATATATTCGTTTTCATTTGGATTATAGAGAACAAAGGAGACGGAAGGATTCGAAGCTTCAGTCGAGAGTCAAATTACTGCTGGCTAATTAGCATCGGTGAAACTGGAACGTAGCGGATAATAAAACTAAGATTGGACTCACCGAGCATGACGGGAGTGATCGGCCAAACCTGGTAGATATGTCTACACTCTAGTGGATATATAAAATGTTCAGGAGTCACGGAGCCAATAGCAGCTCGCGTCTCGTAATTAATCACAGTCGTAACGGAGCAGCTCCCGTATCGAAAATCGTTTCGAATCGTCCGAGCCGCGTCATGAAATATTTAAACCTCAATGCCGAGCGACTACGAAGATAGTAGTAATGCTATTTTCAGCATGTCTGCCCGCTCGCGGTGGCCGTGTCGCGCGTTGATATATCGCGAAAAGAGGAGAAATTCGCCCACGAATTTGCCCAAATACCGTTTCAATAATATCCCCGGTCGGACCTCCTTAAATGCATCGTCACGCGCACGCATATGCAATATCCGCATGGTGTATGTACCACCGCCACGTACCCGGAGTCGAACCAAAATGGTAGTCTCTCAAGCCCGTATCCATCGCCGTTAAATTAATAACCGTGCTATCCGCGCGTACCGAACTCCTCCGAAATATCACCCGACGCCCTCCGGGGCCCCGTTTCACCCGCGCCCGGTCCCACTGTATCCTCTATCCCCGACATATCCCATACAATCCGCCATATATCCCGCATATATGGATCTCGCACGCTCACGCAGCCAAATACGTGCGGGTGACGAGCGGAATTCAGAATTCCGAATGCGCCGAAGGGTTGCCCGCTCCGCGTGAAGAGAGAGGGAGTGAGAGAGAGAGAAAGAGAGAGCGCAACAGAGTCGCGTGTGTGTCTCCCACCAAAGGGAAAATCACAATGCCAAAGCGAGCCCGTATCGTCGTCAGGCCGGTCAACACGAGTGATAACAGTCAATGCGCTAAATGCATCGGAATGAAATCTGGGCGATTCGTTTTCGCGCTGACCCGGCCCGATTCAACTCGTTTTCGCATGTTGGCACTGTTTTTCCCGGGTTAAAAAGTCTCTCCCAAGAAATGGAACAATAGAGTAAAACAAGTTGATACTAGCTGTAACAACCGCGACGCGCGGTTTCTATTTTCTTCAGAGATTCTCCTGCATAGTCAAGGAATTAAATTTCAAAAGTATCGAGTTACGTTCATAATATATTTATATTGTTAATATTCATCAGACGATGAATCTACGATTTGAATCTGCGAATTGATTTCTTAAAAACTTGAGAAAAGATATTTTTCTTTTGAGAATCGAACCTTTACTTTCTTTTCTCTTCCCCTGTCTAATTAATTTGCTAATTTCAAGTCAAATTCGACTTGTCCCGACGACAGGTCGATTATCGGTAGCTCGATTTCGTACTATTTATTTCAGAGCTTCGTCAATCTCTCTCTCGCCCCGCATTAATTATTTCGAGAATCATCACCTGTCGTCGCGCGAATGTCCGTCGCGGCCGGCATAGGTATTTCCGTGCGTCAGCATGATGCGAAGCTTATGTCGGTCCCAGAGCGTGGCATCGATAGGCCAGGTCATTTTAATTTCGATTGCATCGTATCGACCTGCACGCGTCGCGGCATAATTCCGCGTGTCGTAAAAGTCCGAGCGGTTCGCGCGAATCGATTCCCCATTATTCACGACGAAGTAATTTCGCCCTGGCTGGCTCGCAACGCGAACTTCCGCTATAATTAAATCTCCGCATGTCCTCTGATTGCTTCATTAGCGCATTACTTGTTATTCGTTGCACCAACGATTGCACCTCGTAAAAGGGGCAAACAGTAACCGACCGGGGAAAATATCGACGGCAAAAGAGTGGCAAATCTCGTCACCGACATCGACATGACATCGAAGTACAATTGAAGTGAAGAACATTGAATAGCGTGATTAAAAAACTAAAAATTCGTCCACCTGCGCGTGGTAAATAAATCTTCGCGTTTAACGTATGGAATATAAAATGAAAAATATATTATAAATATTGCGAACTAAAATAACTAAAAATATTACGAACTGATTGTATAATACAATTGCAACTTTGAAAAATAGTTAAAAATATACATAGAACTCTCTAAAAGTGAATCTAAAAGTGAATTTTTTGTGTTGAGCTATGTCTTCTCTCGAAAAGTGAATCAATGAAACTCACTGTCAATCAGCGATTATACACTGATTGTCAGTGTTAAATGCAGCACTGAATTTTTCAGTGCTATATTTTACACTGTATCAGACAATCAGTGTATAATCAGCATAATCGCTGATTGACAGTGAGTTTCACTGATTCACTTTTCGAGAGAAGACACAGCTCAACACAAAAAATATATAATATCATTCAAGAGTGAATACTTCAAAGAATAAACCGAGAGTGTGTCGATCGCATATTTCTCAGTCAATCTTTCCGAATTTAGGTGCCAATTTGAACCCTTATCAATAAGTCACTTGAGCATGCTGTAAGCCTTTTGCCGATGAACTACATACCGTATGCGGCGACCAATGGTGAGGCCAGGTCTTGGTCTCGTGACTGCCGTGACCGGCCGAGGGTTGACTTGCTAAAAAGACGACCCGTCTGTCGGTGCTGCCGGTTCCGGTGCCGCTGGTGGTCAAAAGGGCCGTCCTGGGCCTCGAACCGCCGATGCTTAACGTTGGTGACGTGTCCATTACGCTCTGAAAGCCAGACGCATTACAAGGGTCGTCGAGCTTCGAAGCGGACATTCGTCGAAATCTAGGTAAACTTCGTAATGGCGCCGGTGAACTCTCCCTCTCTATCTCTCTTTTTCCGCCGCAGCAATATGGATATATTCGAGGTAATTCTGTATCCGCTTAGACTATTTTAAAAGTCGCGATTTGTATTTTTATATATGAGACGCGAATAAAGTTATACAGCTTGGTTTGTTCTTCGAAAACAATGTTCCTTAGCTGGTTGATAAAAGATTCGAAGACGCGAAATTTACTTGGCCAAATGCAGCTATTTTGATTAAAATGCGCCGCGGCTTACACAAGGAGAATGCCGTCTTTTTTTATTTCGCCGAGTGGATTTCGACTACTCGCGCGAGATAGCGACTTTCAGCGAAATTCAATGAGGGTAATGAAGCCCGTCAGCTGGAGGATGAATGCAGCCGCGAAGGACGCTGAAAACGTGGCTTTCGTGTCGAATGTACTTCTCAAGGAAGATTCTTATTAACCCAAGCTTCTCCAGGTACACCGGCTCCTCGGCATTCATCGACAGCGCGGCCAACGGGGCTTTGGATTTTAATATCATCGTGACTTTTTAATATCACCTCGCACGCACAATCAATAACGCACGAAATCGTGTTTATTTTACGTCTGATTAAAATGAACGTGAAAAAGGGTAATGAATAAAGGGAATGTCGAAGAGCGGGAATGAAAATTGCATCTCATTACTTAATTTCAGCGTACGTGAGTCCACGTTCCGAGTTAACATTTTCCAGCAACGTTCCCGCCGTGCCGCTGGTTTCTTAAAAATTTCATTATCCTCTCCCAGAAAACCGCTGGCGTTTCTCCCTTTTTTCCCCTCCCTCCCTATCCCTCTTATTTTAGCCACGCTTGCGCGACGTGGCTGCGATTCGTAAGGAGGGATCGAACGGCGGTGTGCAATGTACGACGCGATCCAACGGCGTCCGCGAATGAAATCCGATGAGCGTAATCGAGCTCGTTAGACCGTCGGGATGAAAGCCCCCGAGAGCGAGAGCCACACGTAACGTGGCCTCGGAAAAGTTGGCGGGGGATGGGGAGATGGAGCGCCGAGTGCCGGAACGAAGAAGAAACGCGGAGGTACCGAGAGTGCTGCGTTTTTCAGCGGGATTTACGGATCGTCGGAGAACATTAAGAGGAATGATGCGCGACCGCATCCCACACGAACGCGCGGGACAGAGGAAAGAATGGGCGGGCAGCTAAACCGGCGATCAAAGGCCCCGGCCGTATATAATTCCGCCGAGTTAAATTTTCATAAGCGAATGTTACAATCGATCGTCGCGCTTTTTATCGTCGCGAACAAACACAGAGATCATCTTCCGATACGTACCGCATGAAAATTGGAGCTCGCAAAAAAAAAAACACAGAACAGAGAGTAAAATCGTGATATTGGAATAAATCTGACACTTCGATATTAATTCTTCCGGAGAGTATATAAAACATATATGTCTCGTAATTATTTCGTGAGTTTTTCGCGTCGCGAATTTTCATTCCGTCCGTGAGATTTGATCAATTAAAAACTAAGCGGTTAATAATTAAATGATTACACAAGCGTTATATCGGGCCGCGCACTTAAATATATTCCGACATCATATTTACCCTAGTGTCGCCATTCGCCTATCGATTTCGCGCTGTGTGGAACAAACGAGATGCGCGAGTGAGGGAGTGAGAGGGAAGTGGAACAGAGGATAATCGCGAATTGGGGAATAGGGGAGACGAAGAAAAAGGAAGTACGAAAGTAGATGATAATCGCGAAATTGACCTCACCTTCCAATTGAATCCTTTCAACGATCGAGCACGCCGTCGAAAAACGTCGACGACCCGTGCCCGAGCGTGCTAACGATCAGTCCGCTGGATCGTTTGGTCGAGAGGTACCAGGGACGAGTTTGTCGGGGTCGCGATCTACCACCCTCGTATTCAGATTTCAGCCTCACGTTAGCCCTCTCCGTCTCGGAGCACCTCCGGGGTCCTCCACCTCAACCAGGTAATCCCCGTAGTCGCGTGCACCTAATCATTATAAACGGAGGGTGTGGGTGGCGCTGCTAGGTGTCCCTTAAATCGTTCCAGCACGACGTCGACTCCTCCTTCGCGCAATTACGAGTCATTACGAGCGGGATTCCACCGCGGTAACACACACACGTACACGCGACCCGGGGACCGCACGGCCAGGTTTCGCCGACCGTTTGCCTCCGCCAAAGCTGCGTGGCGTTATTTACGGCGGCCGAGAATTGCGTCTCGGTCAAGTCAGTAGAGCGGTTGACTCCGACGGCTTTTGTGGGATAATGACGGGACAATAAAGATAACGGCGACAGCGGCAAGCGAATCCTTGTGCGAAGTCGTCGTCGTCTCGGCGTCGCTCTTCGTTTTCGTAAAACTCGTCTGTCGGCCGCGTGACGTGCTGAAGAGGGTGTTGTCAGTCGGAGCGGAGCGAAGCGGAATGGAGCGGCGTTTCCGCCTGACAGCCGCGCGAAATCCCGCCACCTTGTGATTTACTATCGCGTGGCTCTATCGCAGCACGAGGCTCCTATTTCGCGGCGGGATGACTGACAAGCCACTTGTCTACCAGTGGGACCTCGGGTTTTAGTCTGAAGATTAATCCTCTCCCGGCTGCCAAACGGTTTCTATTACACCCGCGTCATTTTGACGGTCGTCGACCGCAGTATTCCGCACGGGCGATTATCGAGGCGTACCATCGTTCCTGGCGTTCCAACGTGTTTCTATCTATCTATCTATGCTAATCGTGCGTCGAGCTTTCCACGATCACGCGTCTCGACGCTTCTCGTTTGTAATTCGATCCTCCGTTCGATCGTCGTTGTATCGCGCTTCCTTATTGCCGAACCGATCGCCGGGCTCGAACATGACCGGACTCCGTGAGTTCCCGAACTGAAGTGCCCGACCGCCGCGTGCGATCTGTCACCGATCTATCGGCGAGAGCGTGGCGCGAGTCGTGCTCTGGCACAGTCGCCGCCTCGCCAAGCGCCGCGTACGAAATCGCGCACGACACTGAAGCGGCAGGAAGTCTCGCGCTCGAGGCGAACCTCTCTCTCGCGGATTCGCGGGCTCACGTGTGAAATTCTTGCGCATGCACCGACGCCTTCCATCCCTCCTCATCCCTGCTCGCGCCCTCCGTTCGCGTCACCCTCCGTCTCATTCCACACTTTGGAGTACGAGCTGCTCTTCCTTCTCTCTCTCTCTCTCTCTCTTTCTCTCGCGCGCGCGCGCTCCCACGCTCGTCCTTTCATCCCTCGTATCTCTCTTCGCGCCGCCAACTATCGCTCTTCCCTCTTCCTCAGCTTTGGGTCCTCGGCGTTCTAGCCTTTCCCTTCTTTCCTCGCCGCCTTTGCGCGTCGCCTCTTCTTCCTACGCTTCTTTCCCTTCTTCCGGATCGCTCCTGAATCATGAAGCGACAAGTGTTTGGCGCCGGGACACAGCGCTTGTGCGGGAGTTAAAGAAGTATTTCATGAAGTAAACGGGGAGTATCTCAGCTCGCAGCTGTGGAAACGGATAGTGTCCTTAATTGGTCCCTCTCTACCGTTCAGCAGGCAATCGATATCGCGTCGGTAACCTGGGTCAAAAAGAGCAGCGATTCTCCTTTAGAAAGTTGATTCTCGTTTCTCATCATTAATCGTTTATGGTACAACGATCGTGGAATGAGACCAGGTTTTCTTATGTTCTCTCAAACTTCAATTGTTGGACACTTTCCGTCTTTTCCAATTACCCCCGACATAATAGAGAACGCTTTGCCTTATCCATTGCTCATTTTACACAGAAACTTTCCGCGAATGGAAAACGCAACGCATTGTAGATTGCAATTACATAAAACGTAAATGAGCAACGCAAAATGTAGATAATATAAATGCCAGGGATGTTTCGCGCATAGTTTCATACTTTTCATACTTCTCATGGCTACTTTGCGAAACACTTATTTCTCCCATAATCTCATGGGGGAAAATCTACAGTCTAGAGAATGGAAATATGCTAATTCAAGGTAAGCTAACCTAGATCTCCGGTGCGAACCTGGGGGGGGGGGCAAGAAAAACGGAGGGTTTGCAAACGTTTGACGTGAGGTCAGCCGCGTGATTCGTCGCAGAACAATTCCGCGAATTGTAACTGACAAGCATTGTGTTTCCGACCCAGTTAATGATTATTTTAATGCGACGCGGAATCACGCGCGTATTCGCGACTATGAAATACGTGCACAATCATGCTAAATTATGCTTTTACCCAACAATCCTGATCTTGTCTCTTTATTATAAAAAAAAATCATACTGCATATTCCTCATAAAATCTAAGCGAGCGCAAATTTACAAACGTTTCAGTTTCACATTTTTCGATTATCGCTATGATTAGTACATTTATATGTTTGTTTTTATTCTTGCTATTAACTTTTTTAATATATTAGCAAAATTAAGCGCAATTTTATTAATTATGTTTGTTAATTATGCTGAGCGCGAAGTATGTAAAATCTTACATATTTGGTTGATGAAGCGCCTAGCAGCTTCGATTCCTTCCCACTTCGGTGGTTTAACGCTCATCATTTAAGAATCTTCCTAGGGATCGAAGTAATTTTCTTGGAACTCTGCGAAAGCGCCATCAGAATTAAATCGAAAGCGGTCCGGTCCGTTGCTTTGACAAATGAATCGGCACTAATTACCGATACGACTGTCTTGTACATGGAATTATACTCCGAGATGCATCAGCAAGATTAATAGCGCTTCCGCGATGTATAATTTTAAAAAACTATAATCCGTGACTATAATAATAAACTGAATCAATATGCATGTAAAAGTACGATTACAATCGTACTATATGTATAAATTTTTTTTTCCACGAAACATTTTTTCGCAAAATTGACAGTTTGTTTTTCGAGCTTTGAGATGAATAATAAAAGGACAACTTTCTATTTTGAATCGCTCGAGAAATATAATTAAAACACTGATATTAATCTCACATCGATGTGATGTTCGACTAGCATCTTGTGTTTTACTACATTTGCTATTACGCTTAACGTTTATCGCTTATCGAATCATGGATAACTTTTCCTCTTCATTTCCACGATATGATAGTTCTGGTAGTTACGCCCTTCTACCTCAACTTTTCGATTACAGCTCGTCAATTACAAGTCTGTGAGTTACAGGATCGCTCATTGG
Organism: Tetramorium alpestre; assembly: GCA_021460005.1. Lineage (NCBI taxonomy): Eukaryota > Metazoa > Arthropoda > Insecta > Hymenoptera > Formicidae > Tetramorium > Tetramorium alpestre. The sequence continues at coordinate 194,726 of JAJVSH010000221.1, forward strand.
AATACACATACGTGTGCACACACGCACGAAACATCCACCAACCGATTAACTGCAAAACGCAAACAGCGCACGATTAATCGCAATTCGATGGCGACGTCAAAGCGATGAAACGGATAGATCGCGACGAAACGTTTCTACCGTTCGCCACAATCGAGACAATACAGCGTTGCGGCACGAGGATTGGAATTGCAAAATGTAGAATCGACCGGCTATATACACTTCCCTCCTTTCTCTCCCTTTGTCTTTATAGCTTTCGTGCAAGCTCGTCTTTCCGTCTACGTTGCGTCTCTTTTCTCTCCTACCCGACTCTCATTGAATCCGGGCTTCTATCGATTTTTTATCTCTCGTAAAGAAAGGGAAAAATGGAGGAAAAGTACGAATGGGAGAAGAGCACGACGATTTCTCAGACGGACTGACTGACTGACTGTTTCCTTCAGGATTTGTGATGTCTGCATCCACCCTGAGAAGAGGATAGAAGAAACGGCAGCGGGATACGAAGGGGTAGATTCGAGGAGACAGACGTACCGCATTGGGAAACGGAAGTATTTTGTGTCGATCGCCGGATGTCTTCGTCTTTGAAGACGACTTCCGACATTTTTCAGCGACGATTGTGCTGTCTACGCACCGGAATTCTTTTGATTCCGACATGATCGTTGCACGATGCGCTGTGCAAAATTTGTTGCACTCTATAAGCTTAATTATAATTGATCGTATCATCGACGGCGAGTGTTTCCGTAATAATAAAACGTGTGCTCGTAATAATAAAACTATTAAATGTCAAGATTTCAAGAGCTTTGATAAATTAAAAAAAAAATGTAAACAGACAATATCCTTGAATCAATATTAATTTTTATTATACTTGAAGAAAAAATTCGATATCGAATAAAAATTATTTCTTTTCACAAAGAATTTTACACATAGAAAAATACTAGTATCTTTTCTATAGAGAAACTGAGACAAGGATTGCCATTTGCGAATATGTCAAGAGTAAGTCGATTAGCGAATAGACGGTTGTTCACCCAAGGGACACCGGCGGATTGTGGCATTTTGACGCCTCGTAAAACACGATTTTATTCGCGACCGAACAAATTGAAACATAAGCCGCTCGTAAGAGGGTCCCTATCTATGGTGCGCGCGCCCTTCCATCCTCCAATCCCTGTTCTGCCCATTCGTTTTCCCTTACACGTATTTCTCTCGGATATTTTACAGCGCCGACTGAAAACGACAAGAACAAGGTTGCGGCATTCACGCAAGCGGGTTATCCATACCGAGATGCGGCCATTTTGCGAGATGCCGATGTCGTCGATGTGAATTTATCTCCTGCCGTGCCTTTTACTATGCCTCGCCTCCATCGTGAAAATTTATTTTTTCTCTCTTCTGAGCGTAACGCGAGAAGAAAGCGCTCAACTTTGCCTTTATTTAAATATTTTGCATTCTTTGCAACGATCAATATTAAAGTTTCGCTTCGCCTCGTTATACTTTTTTTTTCTAGTTTATAATCCCATAAGCTCATATTTATACTCTTTACTTGTGGTAATGTAACTATGTAATAAGAATTCATTATGTGAGTGAACGAGCGAACGAGCAAACGAACAAATAGAAATGCATACGAATTAAAAAAGCTAAACGAGAGGAAAAGACAGAGTAAAAGCAAAATAGAGAATATGTGTGCTTTTACAAATAGAGATATAATAAAAGAGATTTTATTTTAAATCTTTGTAATGAAATTTATCAGTTTGCAAATTAATAAATGTGATTACGCTGTTTCAAGATCTTTTTATGAATCGTTATTAAGTTATTTAATAATATTCAATCCGATGGGTTTTTTCTCGCGACATATAAAAATGATATAAAGGTTAAAAATGTTACGGACAAAATTGTTTAATCATTTTTAAATTCCAACATATGTAAAAAAAGATAAAATAACTAAGTTAGTATGAGTATGACAAGTTAGTTAATTAAGTGACTGAAGAGCGATATATAGACATTTAAATAATTTTTATTCAATTTTGAAACTCGCTGCACACATATTTAATCGCACACATCTCGTGATTGCAGGGAGAATCGATGACGGCCGGCGACGACAACGGGAAAGCCGGGCATGAGATGGGGGGCAGAAGAAAGCGCGCGCCCCGGCACGTACAAACGACGTTACTCGCAGAGTCGGCGAGAAGTCGCCAAATAACGGGGCACAATTAAGAGAGACGCCCGCCTCGTGAATTAAAAGCGTCAGCCCGCTAAAAGATCAAGAATTCCCTTGTGTTTCCCGCCGTCTTCCTTTTTTATTCATCGTCCCGCCTGCCCCGCGTTCGTCTGTTTTCAACCCCCGTGTACCGACCCGTTTCGCGCTCAGCCTTCGCGGCCTTCCTCGACCGCCACCTCCCAGCAGCCAAAGAGCGTTCGAGTCCCAGGACTGAAAAGAGAGAGTCCGCGAAGCCGGAATGAGGGCGGAAGGTGAGGAGAAGAGGGTAGAAAGTTAGGTAGGAACGGGCGGTATTCTCATCTCGAGTCTCCTTTTCCTCCTCGTTCACAGATTGAAGAGGCCTTTATGATAGGGTACCGCTTTATGGCGCGGCTTCGCCGCTATTATATCGTGCATCGGCCGTTCATCGGGGATTGGGATGGGGAGAAAAAGAGAGCGGGATGCAAGCAGCATCGGAGAAACGTATATGGTTTTCGGTCTCGAGAAAACGGGCGGGAATTGAAAGGAAAAGAAAGAGAGAGAGCCGGCGAAAAGCGGGCGCTGGTGAAGAAGGGCACGAAGGAGCGGGGGAGGACTGTGCTTTGGACCGCGGACCCGGGACTATTGTCGAGATAATGAAGCCAAGGCGAGATTTCTCCCCTTTTCAGCCACGCGCGCGCGGCGAAACGATATCTCGAATGACTGATTGTGCGATCCCTTTGGCTGCCGGGGCCGCACGTAGTGCATCGCCGCGAAGTCACGTTGTTACTGGAGACTAGAGAAGTGCCTCGGATGAGACCTCGGCGCAGTGATCAGTATCGCGCGTAGGGGCTCCTCTTTGAGGGCGAGTTAATTACTGAATTGATTACCGCGAGTGTATTGTGAAGCAGCGGCTGTGACGTGCAATTAGGATAACGAGTACTATTCCACTGATTTTAATAGGTAGTGGTACTGTCACACGTGTGTTAAGATTACAAGTATCTGTTTTCATTCACGTTAACGCTTAATTCGACGAGTGCCGTTTACGTGCAGAGATATTACGCTACATTTTGCTATAAATGTATGTACTTTCGAGAAATAGCGACACGCTATCATCTCAAGATATACTACGGAACTAGCAGAAAATTTTCTATATACGTTAAGAAATTTTCGCCGATGAAATATACCGTTCTTCTGAGCGGTAAGCCAAGGTTAAACGCATTGCCATCAGTTTCTCCGGCTTGCGTAAATCATGCCCGAGGACAGTATTAAAAATATACGTAAGTGAAAGAAAAATATATTACTGCGGTCCCCTCTTCCCAGCCAGTCCCAGCCAGGCGGCGTGGGAAAAGCCTCGCTCGACCCAAGAAGGATGAGGAGGAGAGGATGGCGGGGGAAAGTGGGAAACCGTTGAAACATCGCGGAGGTCTTATTACGCGTGTTGCGCGGTCGAGTTTCACCTATCGCGGACGGTACACTCTCGCATATTTTAAGCCGGCCATTTTTCAGCATTTGCGCTATACGTCTACGTCGAATTTGCATGAGCCAACGATTCGGGACTTGTTCCGGCCAACTTTTGGTGTCTCCGCACGACGCGACGCCGCTCGAAAAGTCCTCTCATGGCCGCTCTGCGACAATCGACCGTCCATTCTAAACGAGGACCACAATTTCTCTGTGTATATAATTTTACGAAATTAATAATAATTTTATTTTTTTGGTCTGTTTATCTGTTGAAATTAATCCTGTGACAAAAGAAAGAGACACAGACGAAAAGTGTCACAAGTGTCGAATGAAACAAAATAATTTAAAAACTAACAATAATATGTCGCTCTTCATGTAATCTATCGTAACTATTTCATACGCGATTAATACTCGCTTTGAAAATGCAATTCTTTTTTTACATGCGAGAACATTTCGCAGGATTATTTAATCCCTACGTAATAATTTCACTATTTACAGCCGAACCTCCCAATTAATCATGGCATCGCTCGATACATTTCTAACGAAGGAAATTGAGGTAATATCACTCGAGGAAAATCGCGAAACAAACGTTCCGATATTATCGGCAGATGCGCCGTTTATGGCGGGCGGGGAAAACGATAAATTCTGCAGGATCGCGCGTGACATTACGGTAACACGGTTCCGCGGCAGCCGGAGCTGGCAGCCAGAGTTGAGAGACACTGGTCTAATCCTAATGCGCGCCGTCTTATTTATGCAGCAGCGCCGTTTCGCACCGCAACGCTGAAGACCTTAACGGCTTTCAATTTCCGTTGGCCATCAATATTATTTAGTTTAGTTTGGACCACCTTCTCGCGCACGGGATGCCCCGCCGCCCCTTCGGCATGCACCTCACGCCTTCGCCAAGGAAATTACTTGTCCTCTCCCTCCTTTCCTTCGCGTCGGATCCGCCGGCTCCTTTCGCACTCCCCCACCTCTTGCCTTCTCGCAGCTCTCATTCGCGATCGCACCGGGTCCTGCAATGTTCTTAAGGGCGTCCTTCATATCTTACGACTCGATATCCCTCGCATCGACCTGGTTAATGGTCATAAAAGAAAGTTTCTCCGTTGAAAGCAGATTTGTCTTCTAGATTGTATCAAAAGACCGTTTTACTCCGATTCGATTTTTTAAAAACATGAATCTTCCCATTCTCATGTTGAATTTGAATAATGTCAAATTAATCTGGCAAAATTCTAAGAAGCTGAAATAAAATGTGGAAAAATCGCCGAGATATATCCGAAATGCGATATTATTTATATTTCCCATATTATTTTAATTATTAATTCAAAAAGCAGCGTTAATCGAAATTTCAATGACAGCAGGACTCCTGGATTCCTTTATCAAGGAATATAGTCAGCGAGCGAGAGATTTCCCGCAAATATCGGATCTAATCAGCTGCTGTATATTGAATTATACAGCGCACGGGCATTAAATAATATCTTTTCCGTCAAAATGATCCGCATTGGCGCAACTAATCCCTGTCTTACGGTGCATTATCAAAATTATGCATATTATTAATATCTGACAGGAGCGAACGCCGTTCCGTTAGATTAAACACTCAAATCCGATAGCTCCCCATCTGGACATAGGCGAATGCATTTTCTCGCGACTCTACGCAACATATCCCTACATTCACGTTCCAACCCCCTTCCTTCCTGCGCTCGGTCGTTGATAAAATGGAATTACAAACCAATTCGGTTTGTACGGCCCGCGGTGGAACGAAACGTTTTGCAAGTTCCCACGAAACACGTTTTCGATCGCTTCGCTCGTCCGCGAGTTCTGATGTTCCTCTCGTGTCTCATTCTTTCTCCTTTTATCCAACTTCTCTTTCGGTCCCCTTTCTCTTCCGTTTTCTCCCTGGCGAGCCACAATACGTATGTTGTTTGCGGTGCAATAAGTAGAACTATTTTCTATCTGTATGGATAGAAGCGGCTACGTTTAAACATATATAGTCTAAATAAAAGTTTCATCGAGGANTCATTACGGCTAATCGAAAGAAAGAAAACGATAATGCGATTATCTGATATCAAATTAAGAAAACAAAATATCCGAGAAATTGTATAAATTAACACATCAAGGAAAAGCTAAAGAGATAAATAGATAAAAATTGTGTATATATATATATCTCTCTATTTATAAAAGAGATTTTCTCATTTTCTTCTTTATAGCTAGATAACACGACGATGCACATAGTGTCGCAATCAATCTCGTTAAAGAGAAATTTCTGTCTCTATACTGGGTTCTCGCTGTTTATTTACAGTCGATCGTTCGATTTCTAAACCTGCCGCTCGTAATTCACCGTAACAGGATCCCGAAGCAATTACCTCAAGTTGGAGAAGGACAGAATACTGATGGTAAGACTTTACGCGCAAAACTTGGACGTATAATCTTACAAAGGATCTCCTAATTCAAGACGTGGCTATGACAAAACTAAACCGATGGAGGGAGATAGAAAATTCTCTTCGAAGATCTCAACAACATAAAAAAAAATTATTTTTATTGCGATTTAAGTAAAAAATATGGCGAGTATGTGTTGGAGAAATTTTGTAGGTGTAAAAATGTGCTTATAATTTTAAAAATGTCACAAAATAAAAAAATTTGCACTCTCGGTTAAATAAAGGTGACAAAGCGCAGGTTCTGTTCGACGCGTATTTACATTGTAACACGCAGATTTTCCTCTCGGTTTAAGCAACGAAAGTTTAATGCACAAAAACACCATTGTAAAACATCCATCGCCTTTGTTTCACTTTTTCTTTCTGGCACAAAGGGTTTTTTTGTCTAAATTCCTTTATTATAAACAATATCAGCTTTGTCAAATGCGATTCTTCAACACAATTTCGCTGGAGAGAAACGCGCTATTCGGAACAAAGACACGACCGTCCACGTTGTACGGTTACAATGACATCCATAATAATTTCGCCGAAAAAGACGCTGTAATTTAATAATCCCCGATCCGACCGGGATTATACCGGCGTACAAGGAGAGAACAGGTGCGACTAAGGCGGCGATGAGCGGGCCGCTTTCCCAGCCGGATTTTTCCGCAAACTGCTTTCGCCGGACCCGGCAACGGGACGATGCCGGCCGTACCCCGCTTTCTCCCTCGAAGATACTTCCCTCAAGCCGATACTGCGAAGACAATGGGCATACTTTCTGCGGCGTTGTGATTAAAACAAGCGAGCGAGTCGAATAGCGGCAAGAGGACGGCAGGAGAAAAGAGGGATGGAGAAGGCCGGCTCCGGAGACCTTTTCTGCGGGGCTGCCGAGGATTGGGAAGCGGACGAGTCGCATAGACGGAATTTAGAGTTCTCTTCATCATCAGCTCACCTCGCACAAACACGCGACGACAACGCTGGATCTCCCTACACGTATCGTCGTTCATTCCCGTTTTTAACGTTGCCGGAGTTTTAATGATTACGTTCGTAGAAATTGTACTTGGAGATGTATTTGGAGATGTTTTGGATACTATCATCTTAACCCAGTGAGAAATGATTGATCAAATTGATGTCGAATTGACATCGATTCAATGTTTTTTGCGTCGAAAAGGCATCAATTCGACGTCGATTCGATGTTTTTTCGGACATCATTTCTCATTAGGTAATGAGTGACAAGTTTGAAAGTTTAGGGATAATTTATAGAACAGCTTTAAATCTTTAATTCAGTTAAACTTCGATCTCAAATAAATCTAAATATCCTCAATATAGCAACTATTACGAGCTATTATAGACTGCTACTTGTAGAATAACGAATTAATTGTATAAATTATTTTCAGAAAATAAGTAAATTATTCATTTTGATCTTATTTGAGAATCCTGATCCTGGTCAATTTACATCACACTGCTCATCTTTTTTCTCGATTTCTCCGCTCATTTTTCTCTCTCACATTTTTTTCACAAACTCTCCGTGATTTTTTTTTTAAATCCTCGATATTAAATTCCATTAAGCGCGCCTTCAATTCTTATCAATTATCATTAGCACATTTACAAACGGGCTGAATCCAATCGCGCGTAGTAATCAACCGCCGAACATAGCCGGATACACCGCTGGTGCAACATTGACTGGCTAACCTGTGCGTCCTCTGCATCCCCTGTGCCTAACACCACCGGCACGTCCATCCACCCCCGACCAGCCCCTTTATTATTCCGTTATATGTGTAGATGGTGTACGAGATACCGCATGATCGAATCACGGAGCAGTTCGGACACGATAACCTAATGAACGGACTGAATAATGATCAGGCGACGATTATGCGCTGTCTATTAAATTGATTCGTCCTGCACTGCGCGCTGCCCTGTCATGCCCTGCCAAAAGGAAGGACGACGACGAGTCGCGCGACCGTTGGCCCTTAACGAGCTCTACACAGCAGGATTACGACGGGAAATACAATTTGCCTCTTTAATCCTGCGACTCGGCGCCTCTTTTACTTACCGGCAGCAAAGAATACGGAACCGCCGTCCTCGCGAGCCCGAAAAATCGCTTTTGTATTTAGCTCGTCGCCGCTCTCTAATTCATTTCTTTGATGTATGGCCGCGGCGTGAAAATAACAAAATCTGCCAGTTTTGCCCGAAATTACTGATAGGAGGACGCGTTTGGCGACATCGGACATTCGAGGACAGAAAATAGCGCGATTAAGTACTCGCTGTACATCGACGGCTGCAGCGGATAATTCCCTTATCTATTTTTCGCGCATAACCATCCACCGGTTTCTCAATTAGGCTAAACGAGCATGGAAAACGACGAGCAGCAACGTACTCCTCGGGAGGGAATGACGACGGTCCGATACTCGGCCTCCCCCGACTTGCGAAAGGCGCAAGTTGTTTCGCGGAGGCACTGCCGAGGGTTTTAAGTCCGACTTATACGATATCTTTTCCGTACACTCACGGTGCCACTGCATTTTATCCCGCGATACCGTCCCCCCCCCCCCCCGTTGCTGCAAGTATCTATTAAAATCGTTACAATAGAACGGCAGCCCGTGAAATTTTCGCGCAAAAGGAGCACGGCGAGCCTTCTTTATATATGAACGCGATTATGTGCTCCTATTGCGCGTTATATTGATCCGCGTAAGAAGCTTGTCGAATGCGAAACCGACATAATCCGTCGAAAACGTCGATCGCGTTTGTTAGCTGCTTTAGAGCGAGATAACCGGTAAAAACGCATGGAATGTAGTTTCGACCAAGCAGATCCGATGACACTCGATAGAAAATCAATTACGACAATCCTGTTCTCCATGAAAATATTTTATACATTTTTACTAGATAATTTTTTTTTATGAGATTACATCTTTCCGGGATTGTAAAATATTTTCATCATAGTTGCCATCATTGCCGGACGGCAATGATTTTTTTTAGAATTTTCCTCTTTTTTTAACTATTGATTTCAATTCCATCGAGATACCTATAACTAATCGAAAATATGTATGAAGTAGTGCAAGTGATACAATATTCTAATAATAACTTTAGTTCTATACTGCACGTTCTATTTCCGTGATAACATTTCGTGCCAAATTTCATCCAAATTGATCGAGGAACTCCGGAAATATTTGCTGAGAAAATAGATAAACGGACGGGCGGAATTGAGGGATAAATGAAAATATCTTAAACGGATGAAAATTTGGTGCATATATAACATCGCATATATAACATTGTGTTTTGCTTCAAAGCTTTTTCCGCGACCGCTTTATCCGGTCAACACGAAAATGAACAAAGTAAATTACGCTTTCCTCATCACGCATCAATTTAAGAGCAAATGAGAATTGCATACTACCGCGTGCTTTTTCAATGTCCGCCGATTCACTTCTCACGGACGCGGACTAACGGGCAGCGGGTTTCAAATTTCCGGATGGCAATCCGTGCAGCAGGGATTATTAGTGATCCAAGTCGAGGAATTGGACCTTTCCGCCCCGAGGCTTCATCGTCCCGAGCACCAATTTTGATAACAGTCCAAGACAGAGACAGACAGAGAGAAAGAGAATGTTTTTCAAACACCATTTACATGTTTGCGCGGTATCGTTGTACAAATGTATTTGTACAAGTCTCGATTTCCGTGCGACAAAAAGTTGTGGGAAAAGTATCGTAGATGGGGATATCGTCAGTAGTGTTAATATCGCAGTTACATTTTCTCCGTTACCTCCTGTTACCGCGCATTCTCTCCTTCCTAGGAAAGATGCTGTCGGCATGCATCTTGCACCGTCGCAACCTTTGACAATCACTTCGTACAACGATCGCCATAACACCCGGCCATACTCTTCAGCTTCTCTCTCTCTCTCTCTCTCTCTCTCTCTCTCTCTCTCTCTCTCTCTCTCCCTTCGTTTCTTCCTCTCTCTTTCGAGGCGGGGTTCTCGCGTGCCGGAAATTGAAAGTCCGCGACGTGACATCCGGAACGGTAGGTCTTCCGCGACCTCCACAGAAACTTCATATTAACGATTTGAGGGGAGAGGAAGCCGCGCGACTTTATAGACACACCTCCACGCGCTCCTGAATCTCTCTCTCTCTCTCTCACTTCCTCTTTTCTTCCGTCGATGTCCCTCTTTTTTCTTTCGCCACGCATTTCGCGACACGCCGCAACCCGTCCTCGCCGAGACGACGTCGAGTTTCCCATTAAATTTCCCTTGTCCTTCCCCACCCTCCCTCACCCACTGTCGATTCGTGCTATCTCACGGCAACGATCCGCGCGTTATAATCGATTCGGCCTGATTTCGGTTAACTGCCGTCATCCAGAGTTTGGCGACGCGTCCGAACCCCCGCGAGCAAGCCGCGCCGTAGACGCCGTAGTTGTGTCAGCCATCAAACCCCCTGTCGCGTTGCCGAACCCGCCAGATGAGGAAGCGTGCACGTTTCGCCGCTGCGCTGAAATTATCCTCTCGGATTTTCCACGTTTCTAAACGTATATCTATATATATTAATATTAACTATTATTATTTGGTGGACCGAATCGATAATTCTGGTTGATTAACTTTAAGTTAGCAATTTGCCGATTAAATCGTGAGCTTATATTACAGGAATAGAATCATAATTAAATTTTGTGAAATTTAATTTAAGTGGTATTTAAAATTTTAATGGTCAAAAATTAGAGAACTCTGAGAATGTACGATTAATGATTGCGTCATTCTTCTGCATACGTTAGTAACGCTTAATATCGCAGAGCGATTATCAGTTGTCTATTATTAGGATTCAACATTATATTAAGTCCAGAGACAAGTGGTTCTATTTAATGCTAAACGCAGCGCAATTTTCGTATTACCTCACGTCCCTTGACCGCTCGCTAGCTCGGCATTAACTCCGCTTGTATGCAACGGGTGTCTCGCGAGTAACGACTTATGTATGCTCTCGCGGGAACTAGTGTGTGCACCTGTGTGTCGCGCAAGGGACGAGGGGGAGCGAAGGGGGATGGGCGAGCTGATTGCGTCCGGCCGAGATGATTGCTTTTCGCGTGACTATGCCGACGCATACAGACACGCGCACGTGAGCGCAAACATCAACGGGCGTAAACATGCGCGCGTATTCACAGGCACGTGGATCCGTGCGCGTGTATTCGCGAGCGATTACCTTCGCGCGATGCGCGTATGGAACGGCGCGGGGGGGGAGGGGGGGAGGACGTTTCAATATTCCGACAGTTTATTCGTCTGGATCGGTGGACATCGGCTACCGGCGGAAAATCACTTCGATTTTAGTTAACACGCCGCCGTTAACACGCGCAACGTAACACGGGATAGTTGCGTGCGCCGCGGACCCTTCCGAGCTCTCCCTCGAGGGCCGGCGAAACTTTTCATCCCGAAGATGAGAGAGGGAAAAGTTACGAGTCCTTGGTCATGCGACTACGTTTATCGTCGCCGTCGCGTTTAATTCTCTTTGCGTGAATTTGCAGTCGGACGTAACACTCGAGTTTTTTGTCAGGAAAGCTCTCAGAACGACCCCTCTGCATTCTCGTCGGGAAATGCAGAGGGGTCGTTCTGAGAGCTTTCAAACTTGTCGCCATATTTTTTTTGGAATATATTTTTAATAACGACTCGCGTAACATCGAAACGCGCGCGTTAACGAATATCGTTTCCCTCGCAATTTGTAACCTCTTTCTAGTACCTAAATCTGTTTCTGCGTCCTTTGTTTCCGTCTCAATTTATTCACAGCTTAGTCGATTTCACAGCGGCTCCGAGATTCATTCACAACAGCTGACACGCGCCGCTCTAAATGAGCTCGCTGTACACGCCGTGGAGACAATCGCGAATGAGTTCGGCGTTGCGGATAAGACGCTGCATATCCTGGCGCCGCTTGAAATTGATCCTAATCCTCCTGTTCAGTCTCGCTTCCGTCTGCCGGCTCTCCCAAGGTACTTAACACCAGGACGAAGAAGGATCACGCGCGGGAGAGCAAGAAAGAAAGGGAAAAAGAGGAGCAAGAGGGGCTATTCAATGGGCAGAGACGGAGAAGGAGGTTGCATTTCTCCAACGAGAGGCACTTATATTCGGAGGAGCATCCGGCGCGCGAGCGATGTCCCGTGCATTATGCATGATACGACGATGCTTAATGTTCGTCCGAATCATCCCCCCGTTCCGCGTTCCATCAACTCCCCGAGCCGCGCGATTTTGAATTTTGTCGGACTGCGAACCACGAAAATGCTAATTGAAGCGTTACCGCAATTACTTTTACGGATCCTCTCGAAAATCTGTTATTAACTTCCATCCAGAAAGGGAAAAGTTTGCCCAGCAGTGACTGGCTACCTATGAGATTTTAATCACATTCGTCCAACGGACGCGAAATTTTCGTTTCTCGACTTCCAGTCATGTGCGAATGGGACAAATATTCCTGCGAAGATGTGCGAAGATTGCATCTTTTATTATATTGCTATTAATTATATATATATATATATATATATATATATATTGCTATTAATTATCAATCTCTGATTTAATTCTGATTTAATTTTGAAAGAATTTAAATATTTTACTTGTAATTTTTGAAGATAAATCAATGAATATTTATTTTGCAAGTGCAAAATTATTAAGTATGAGATATAAAGTATTTCCGCATTCAGCGTCAAGAATTATGAAAATATTTGAGTTATATTGCGATTACAGTTATTACGAGTGCAATCCCTCGTCGTATCGAAATTCCTTCGGAAAAGTCGTTCGCTATTTGTGCGAAATTGTCACGAAACTGTCACTGCAAAATATATAGAACGGTAGCAGTTTCCTATATGCTCCGCGGAATATCGCGGATCGCCATTGCGAACCCATGCTGGTACCATATATTTTTATCTTGGACGCAAATCGCCGGTTGTCATGGAAATCTACCGCGGCCTGAATATCGATATCAACGCACGTCAACGACGCCGGCGAAGTAGAATGAGCCGTCGATGCCTAAATCGCAATCTAAAATCTTCGTTTATCTAGAAATACGCATTGCGAAACGCACAGAGATTACGAACAAAAAGCATTTATCAATATAAAACACATATCTGTAAAAACTAATGAAACTAAAAGCCGGGCATCGATTTTGCGACACTCCTCCTCTCCCTCGCGACACAGTAACTTATTCCGTAAAACTTCACCCGAACGTCTGGCTTTGATTTACTTCTGCTCGTTTTGCTATTTCGAACACGCTTAGAAATTGCAATGCGTCTTGCGCCCATTTCGCGACAGTCATGGCTCGATATGTAGGAAATGAAGTGTCCGACCGCTCGTATCCGCGTTCCTCTCTCTTTCTCTCGTGCCCTCGAGCGCGCGCGACTTGTAAAATTTCAGGATGTTCGGGTGGCGAGTAAGTTACACGACGGCCCGCGTATGAAACGAACGAATTAATTATTCATGCACGTCCGACGTCCGACGTCCGAACCGGCGTACCACGCCACCGCCGCCGCGCCGTCGTCGTCGTCGTCGTCATTTCGCGCAGCGGCAGCGCGCGGATCCGGCGCACACCGGCGTTGTTTAGCATGACTATAGCACAGAGAGTATACCTCTGGTACATAAGGAGAACACATTTGCAGCCGCGGATCCGCGCCGCGCATCCTTTGTACGAGCCGTGTCGACGGACGCGCGCGTAATGGCCGTAATTAATACGACACGCGTCCAATCGAAACACCGCGCGTCGACGTGCCGTGACAACGTCTCTTTCGGAATCCATCCGGTCCCGCATCCGACCCCCGAAACGCGATAGGAGACGTATAAGACACGGAAAGCGGAATCCTGTAACATGACGCTCGACAGGACAGAATCGAATTTTATAGAGAGATGCCTGGGAGGAAAGACGTCGAGAGTTTGCCTCTACATATAAAAAGGATGCTGCGAGAGAATTTGCTGCGTTTTTTTCTCTCGTTTCGTAAGTTCTCCAATCTTTTGTCTGACAAAAATGTCAAGGCGACTTTGTTAGCGGGCTTAATAAGTCCCGACCAATCGCGCGCGGGCGCGCGAGCACACGCGGCGACGAGTATATAAAATAAATTACATTCCGTCCGATATTGTATGCAACATCAAGAATATATATTTACATTTGCATTATTATTACGTTTCAGCAATGGACACGGTTATGGGCACTGCCACAACGTTGAAGACGGCAAAAAACTCAAACAAAAACTAGGTCGACAACTACATGCAAATCTGCTTTGCATTATTCTCATTTTGTGGTATCTATTAGCGGGACTTTCCGGACCGTCCGCGAAACTGCTGTAAAATACATGACCAACACTCGAATCAATCTTGATATTTCAGATTTCTAATCGGAGAGCTAGAGAGCAAGATATTTTCATAAAATGTTAATAATAAAATTTAAGAAAATTTCAAAGTTATATATAAATCTTGATAACTCAATTTAATATTTAACTTGTTAAGCACTATTAACTATTATTAGAAAATATTAAACAAAAATGTCTCAAGATCTGTAATATTTCTCTATAAAAAGAAATAAAACGGATTATTTATTAATAAAGAATTAAATCTCAAAATATTTCTTTCTTCAACATTTCCTGAGAAAGTTCACATTAAAATTAAATGATGTATATAAATATACATAATTTATAAATATACATAATTTATGCAATATATTATATTAATTATATTAATTTTGCAAAATATAAATAAGAGTAAGAAGTGGAAATGAAATATGCGTGGCAGATCGGCGATCTCCCTCAGGCTACCTCACCTTCTTCATTTTGCCGCGGATTAAACCACGCTCGATATCACGAGATTAAACGTATGCAGGCGTCCCAGGCTAACTTTACGAGAATCGTTATGGATCAGGTAGGGGACGTGAGCGAGAGTTCCGAAGCAGAGCGGAAGTTTCGACGTTAAATGTTTTTTTAACTCGTATTACTTACAGCGAGAGCCGCGCGCCTATCCGCTTGCGCGCGTACCGTGGTACACGTTAAAAGCGGAAAAGTAATAAAGTCAACTTATAAATATTAAAGTTCCTGGTTGCTTCTGCCGTTTCTTCCGAATACTTAATGTCCGAGCGAAATGAGACGCGATGTACATCGCGCGCGATTTTATCTCCATTCTTTCTTGTTTTAACGAATGTAACAAACGCTCAAATGCATTTCTCTACATTCCTCAAAAGTCCATTCTGGACGATACGTTCTTGTCACTCGTAACAATTTACGGATAATGCAGATATAAGTATCATGTTTACGTAACAAATTCTGTTACATCGAGAAAAAAATATAGTTATTTTTAATTTTTTAATATTTCTAACGATAATTATAGTTAACATAATGTTACATAGTTAAGTTAATTATATTTATTGTTAGAAATATTATAAAATTGTGGTTGAGGCCGAAAGTAATTATCGTTTTCTCTCAGCGTATATACGGTTGTAATATACAGTTAAATGAGAAACAAAGTTTCAAGTATTAGCAAGGAAAATTTTTATACGCCAGTGACATATTTCGAGGCGATGAATCGGCATTGCCGGTGCGCAGACGGTGCGGCGGACCGGTCTGGCGGAATTAACGAGAGCACCGCTGTCGAGGATCGCCGCCCAGATTTCTCGCGTTCGAAGAACCGCGACGAACCCTCACCTTACAAGATCCCATCGATCATCCTCGCCGGGATTCCGGAAGTTACGGAGCGGCAGGGGCACGGCTCGCACGTTCGGGAATGCCGAACCGTGCAACGCGATACGGCCGGACGCATTTTAAGTAGCGTAACCATATCGGTGTCCGATCAGAATCGCGTTTCTCGCGGCGCCGCCGTTCTCTCCTTCGCGCGAGCCGGGCGAGTTCTTTCTCACTGAGTCACGTTTTTATTTCCTCGATGCCAGACGTGCAGTTGAATAATCAAT
Organism: Tetramorium alpestre; assembly: GCA_021460005.1. Taxonomy (NCBI): domain Eukaryota; kingdom Metazoa; phylum Arthropoda; class Insecta; order Hymenoptera; family Formicidae; genus Tetramorium; species Tetramorium alpestre. The sequence continues at coordinate 210,647 of JAJVSH010000221.1, forward strand.
AGCGAAAATGCTAATTTCGGTACTCTGAAAATCCCTTGGACGCATCAGGCGGTCAATTATTTTAGTTTGTCGACGTTTTTGCAAGCTACGTCAACTATTTCATATAATTATTTTCGGTCGCAAAATGTAACCGAGGCAAAACATAAGCGAGATTACTGAAACAGTTAGTCTTTTAGTAACCATAATTTACAGTTTTTAAGAATATATATTTTCATTTAAAAAATTACTTTTTACTTTCTAGATAGTAAAAAATGGCAAACGTATTAATATGTGCATTTACACAGAAGAAAAATTGAGTCCTCATTATTTCCATTTCTTTCGACGTAAGAAATTGTTTGTAGTCTTTCTTTTACATGTATTTTTTAACAAGTATAACATTAGTAAATTTTCTGTCCCGACTTCTCTTGCAGAATGTCACTTCTCTTGAAATGAATTCCCAATTATATCAGTTACTGTAATCCCGCCGACGTAAATCGTATTGCTGACTCGCGTCTGACTAGATCCTACTTCTTTCACTTCAGCGCGCGCGGGCAGCCGCGGGTTGATCTTCAACGTTCTACCATTCTACAGTGTATTCCGATGCGATTTCGATATTCGGTAAACAATGGAAGCCTAGTGCCAGACCGCCAAGTACGATTTCTATCCGTATCTATCCGACGAAGGGGTGCTCGGCGAGCAGGGGATAGACGGCGGTGGAGCGTTAGCAGCGAAAGCAGCGGGAAGCATCAGAGAGAATCCTTATCCCTCTTATCCTCGCACTCGCACTGTTTCCATTACGAATCCGGTAGCGAGGATTACCTAACTGAGGAAATTCATCCGAGCGAAAAGAAGAGAGCAGCTCCAGCTTTGACCGGCAGATCGATCGATTAGTAGAATAAAACTTCGACGAGTCGCAATGCGATGTGAGAGTCATCACGCAAATGTAAGATTCTTGCGGCAGCTGTGCCGGCGAATAATTACAGAAACTTTCTCATTTCTATAACGATTTCTATAAGAGCTTTTAATTAATTTTGATTATTTAACAAAAATTAGTATCGAGATATTGATGATCGAATTGTAAGTAATTGAGGAAAAATTGCTTTTGGCTGAATTTTGAAAGATTAAATGAATAACAAAACCACATTCATCAATTAATATCCAAATGGAGTTGAGAAGAATTTTAATTTTAATTCTAATTTTAATTAGAGGCGCACTTGCAACAATATACTTAAAATTAAAGAGTTGCAATAATAATCTCCTTTTGCTAAAAAAAAAAATGAAAAATTGACTCTCGATTTGCTCAAAGAATCCGATTTAATGATTTTAAAATTCCTTATATACAATTATGTACTTTTGGGAATAAAGCCGTGCCATAGATTAATTCCATAAATTTAGTCTCTCATATCTATTGTCTAACGAGAACAGCATGATGAAAACTTAACTTCCGTGCGCCATTAATTGCGCTATTCATAATTGGAAAATTCAATTTGGAAAACGCAATTACAATATATGAGTCGTACGTTTAATTTGATTGCTAAAGTATTTATGTTAATTGGCAATCACCGCGTAAAGTCCGCGCGTCGATGGGATTTAGATATGTATCGATAATAATATAGAAAAAGAAGGGAACGGTAATAATTGTCGCCAGTAATAATTACAGCATATATTTTAAAATTCATGTAAAGTTAAACGATACGGGGGAGGGGGGGAGGGTGAGGGAGACGATCGTTCATAAATGGGAATATTCTAGCGCGAGTCTTCGACGGAACGATACAAGAAAATGTTTCGGAGTGGCAAGAGGAAACGTAGACGGAGCACGTCAAAGAATTATTGGTAATTGCGCCGGCCTTCTCGGACCATTGCCTTTGATAGCTTCATACTTTACGAAATCGAATGGGAGACCGCATTCGTAGATGTGTATGTACGTGTGTATGTATGTGCCTGGCTCCCCTTATATACTGCCTCACTAAAATCTTGGCCTGGACAATAGATAATAGAAGGAATACCGTCGCGGCCAGCACAGAGAAGGATCGCCCGCCACGATATTTAGGTAAGCTATCTAGCCGATCGTCCTCTCGCTCTCCAGACGCTACCATTTATAAATTGCTCTCGAATGCCTGGAGAAACGTTTCGGATTATCGGCGCAAACAGTGTCGCCGCGATGAAAATCAGCTCGTCGCGTCATGCTAAAATGCGCGCGGAATGTCATAAAGAAGACTATAGAAACTTACAATACTCGTCTCTAAGTTTCATCGCAGTTCGAGAAAGACTTTCTTCGATCCTTATTCTGCCAAGTTGCTTCCTCTTCCTCGTCTTGTCACAGACAGATCATAGTTCTCGCGTTCGCATTGTTTACACCCCGCGTTGCTCGATGATGTAATTAATTAAGCATCGGCGACGAAATACGGCGTCCCATTTCGTCCGGTAGTCCCGCGATGCAACTGTCGGAACGGAATGGAATTTTTTCCCGACCGGAGGGACATGAGGTGGAGGAACCGTCGCAGTCTTCCTCGTTCTCTTCCAGCTCGGGTCTCGGCGGCGACGTGTACGTGAATACAGTAAATAATTAGTGAGCCACGCGGGTTCGAGCCGGCAGTTTAAGCAGGTCGGTAGGTTACGTAGCAGTTTTAAGCGACGACGATGACGACGACGGCGGCGACTAGGACGAGGACGACGACGATGGCAATGGGATAGGAAGACGGGAGAGCAAGGCGCAGTGTGTACCGAGAGTAAGAACCTCGGGCCCTCCCGCTTCCCTCTCAGTAAGTAGATGCTTGTCAGCGGAAACTTAATTAAATATCCAAAGTGGATGCCGGAATTACTACAATTAGTATGACGGCTCTCCTAACCCGTCCCTTATTACCCAGCTAGTCCCGTCCGACCCGTTCGCCCGTATTACTACTTAATGTCTAATAAACGTCACGCTAACTCGTCAAGTCGTATGTTATTTCTTCTTTTTTCCCCTCCCCTCCGCGCCGCCTTCTTCGTTCGCGTCGCGACGACGCGTCGGAATTTCAGGGAATATCACGCCGCGGAGGATGAGCGGGCAATGAAACTTGGCTAATAGTCGTCATCGCGGCCATTCCCGGCTTTCACGGCCGCCAATATCCCGCCGATAACTGTCTGTTTAACAAGCAACTGAGAAAAAGGGAGTTGAACGGGGGAGGGGGAAGCGACAGCCGGATATTCAGGAACGTGGAAACTCCGACAGGAGCTTCAGCACAACGGAAAAAAAAACACCGTCTCGCTTTAATTGAATCGGTGATTTTAAAAAACGCGTCGGATTTAAAATATCAGTTTCACAGAATTCTCATTTTAATTTTAGTTTCATAAAGTTATCATTTGAAGAATATGAGAACAAACAGTTCCCTTTCACGATCGTTACGATTGCGCAACAATCGTTAACAATGCATTGTAAAATTGAAATTACAATTTGTGTAATGCCATCTCTGTGATCGAATAATGATTGGCCAGATAAATGTATTCACTGGAAAATCGAGTTTATCGAACGTCGAAATAAATTCATAAAGTGCGATGGGAAATGCTGATATAAATATTCATAATAATTCGCGTTTAATCCGATACGTATAGCAATCCATTTCGAGCCTTCGTACAAAACGATCATTAGTATCACTTAGCGTAAATAAAGGCGTATATCGCGGTTACCATTGTAATCTGCCGACTTGCGATAACTCTGAGTAATATTTTCATAAAAATGCAACAGCGAAATCAATGCATTGTTTGGCGGTATTTATATAACTTGAAATACTAATACACACGCTGAAAGTTTTTTATTTCGAAGTCAATTCCTATAAGAATCGAAGAAGAGAAACCAGATGGCATTTGTCTCCTTCGCGATTTTCTTCTGCCGATTTAATTGCGGGGTGAGAATCGCCGAGACGCGCGAAGAGAAAAGAATGAGTTGTAGAGACCGTTTATTAGTATCAACGAACGACGACGACGCGCCGAAACGCTCCCAACGATATTGACAAACGGGCAGAATTTTGCCCCGACCGTGCGCTAATCGATCATTGATATCTCACGCTTCGCATAATTCGCCCTTTGATTTAAATAAACTAACGTGTCCGCATCGTCCGATAATTCCAGGTTTCGCGCGAGCATCTAACTTATTTCCGATCTGACCAACTGGCCGAGTGAAAAGTGTTCGACGATTTGGCACGTTCGCCTGCCAATAAATCCTGCTCAAAACATCGATGTAATTCGGATTAGGTTTTCGCACCCCACATCTCACCCGGACGATTTTCGCATCGGAGGCCAGTTCGGGCTTAATTCTCGGAACGGTCGTGTGGTTTAGTGGTATTCAAACCCTTTATTTAAAAATTTTCAAACAATTTAATTAAACAAAAATTCAAATATCATTCCAAAGCAGATGTTCCTTTAAATGTTTCTGAAAATCGTGAAATTCTTGAATCTCTAAATAATCTTTCCTTTAAAAAAGCTTGAATTGTTAGAATACTCAAAAATAAAATTGTTATTTATATCTATATTTATTTATTATTATTTACTTTTTATATTAAAAGAAAGAAGATTGAAATAAATTGATATAGTAATCGTAAAAAAGGTAAATGAGAAATATATACAATTTTTAACGTATTTAAAACTTTCAAAATATTTACTCAAAAATAAAATAACACTTGAAATAATTTGATATTTTAAAACGATTCGAAGTATTTTGTGAGCCCATCACTACCTACATTAAAAAATATACATATAAAACGCTAATGAAAGTGTTAATAATAAATTATTTTTATATAAATATATAATAAGTTAAATGTGTAATGAGAAGAAGAAAATATCTAGAAAAAAAATAAAATGAACAAATAGTCATAAACGGAAAAATGGAGACGATCAGGCGGGTGACGAGAATAACGAGAAAGATGATACGCGACGAGGGTGTATGTGCTACCTACCAGTATCTATTTGGCGACGTAGAGGGTGGATGGGAGAAACGGTTTACAACAGAATATTGTCCCATGTAATCCGCTCTCCAATATTTCATCAACTTTTCCATTCCTTTTTTTTCTGCGTGGCTTTCTTCAGAAAGGACAAACGTAGCGCCGTCTCTTTCTTACTATACAAAATGTGTAAAGACGTTTCCTCTTTTCTCTATTTCAATTTCTTTTATATACAGCGAAAAATAATTGAATCCGATTGCTAATACAATGTTAATAATAGCAACTGTATATTCGACTATATCTTTACAATCATTGGCGTGTATTAAAAAAAACCATTTCTATCTCTCCTCAATAAGGCATTGTCTCTTCGGGATAGTTCTCAATGTAAATTACTTCCTTCGGAAGAAAAAAAGAATGTCAAAGGGAAAATTTTCTTTACTAACACGTAAAGATCTTGATTTCAGTTCCTTTTCCTTTTTGTCATGTCTTATCAGAACTTAAAATCTAGCGCTAACAAAAACCTCATGTAATATGCAAAGGACCGAGAGGGAAACTTAGGCGTGACGGTGTGTTTTCATTACCTCCATCTCGGAACGCAGCCGCATGGTAAGGAATTAAAAAATTTAGTACAATCCGCCGCGAGCTATCGCGCGGAAGTCGAGCACCTCCGGCTGATGGTGGAGAGAACACGAAAACCGGCGTGCGCGGCGCGGGAGAGGAAAAAAAAAATTCGCCGCGTAATTCTGACATTCGCGGCATAAATGTTACATCTCGCGAAGTGACTTGGCATCCTGAAGCGAATCGAGTGCGATGCATGGCAATACTAAATTTCGAAAAAGCTCACGCACGTTGAGCTAATTGTGTCAACGCGCGTCCATGTTTTTCCGTGCGCGTCCGTAACAAGGTTCGGCTAATTAATGGAGGGTTGCGAGGTAATTGCCTATTAGCCGAGACCAATGCCAAATTGGCGCTTTAAATTAAACGTCATAGTAAAAGGTGAGTAAATCGATCGCGACATCCGCGGACAGCTGAGCAAGATTATATGTTATATATATTAAGAGATCCGTATATGTATACTTTCGCGCGAAAGTTAACAGTTTAACAGCCGAATAGTAATTGGCTGTTATCACATTACGGACTGTTGCCCGCAATCCAATCCCATTTGACTTAGTTGAAAACGCTATTATAGGTATCGCATTCTTTTATTTTCACGTCGATAGACATGTATTAAAATTATAAAAGTCGCGAAAACAAGCTCTGTGAAGTTGGCACCCCAAAATGCGAATTTTTAAAAAACTAAAATAGCATTTGATTGTCCACGATTTGTCCACATTTGTCCATGAATAATNGACAAATTGTGGACAATCAAATGCCATATCGGTTTTTTTAAATTCGCATTTTGGGGTGCTCATAATGAAATTTTTTAAATTTTTAAAAAAATTTTTTTGCAAGGTGGACAAAAAACAATTATTCATGGACAAATGTGGACAAATCGTGGACAATCAAATGCTATTTTAGTTTTTTAAAAATTCGCATTTTGGGGTGCCAACTTCACAGAGCTGCGAAAACAGCGAAGGCGAAATAGACGAGAACGGCGGAAAAAGCGGCGAGTAATCGCTGATTGTGGTGCTGGAGATATTGTCATAGTTTCCGTGTATTAGAGTGATCTACCGTAAAACGTCCGGCCTGCGACCAGATATTAAACGTCGCTATTAGTCGAGGTAATGAATTTTAAGGGAGATGAGCGGCCGTGCCCATGCAGCCGCGCTCTCTCTCTCTCTCTCTCCCTCGCTCTCTTCCTCCCTCGCACGTTCCGGGTACTCGACGTAAAGGATTGCCCCCGCGAAATTATTTCCTTTATAAATCAGAGGCCATACGTTTCGGCGTCATCCCACCTTATCCCGCCCTGTGCAGACGCCCGCCTATTTCGCCCGTTCTCTCTCGCTCGCGACGTCTCCATGCACCACGCCGACAAGGGGGGAGAGAAATGGTTGAGGTTTATTAACGATATCTTCATGGATGGAAAATTTTCCATCTTTAAGGAAGCTAAAAGCTCGAGAGAAAAAATAGCGATCGCTCTCTTTTCTAATAAATTGCCAAGAGACCCAGCTCTATGGCAGCGTGGTTTAACGCCGTTCTAAATTAATTGGATGCCTTTCTCTTGATCGCGCTCTAGGTGAGAAATTGATTAAAGAAGGAAAAAAAAATACCACGAGTTCTCAAATCGCCGCTGCAATGTTGAAACTTCTTCTTCATCAAATAGCGGAATGGCTCCTAATTTCCGAGTGAGCTTATACCGTAATGTACCGCGATACTTTGACCTTGGCACCAGCGGCAAGCTGCGAGTGTCGCGAGGAAGATGGGATAAGGAAGAGACACAAGCAAACCGGCGGCAGGAGAGATCGGCTTGATTTGGTACCAGAATGGCGCCGCTGGTGGGGATGTAGTAATTTGTCGGCTCGGGGAAGGTGGCTGGTACCGAGCTGATAACGGGGGATGGTCCATTCTCCTCTGATTCGACCTTGCGTTACTACACGTCCTACGACCGATCCTCCCCCTCCTTCGCCCCCGCGGAAACGACGACCTCCGTGTAGTCCCACACGGAGTACGCCGAGAATCCGGGATAAGACTTCTCTCGCGAGCCGGGCACGTGAGACGCCGGGCGAAATGTGCAAGACAGCGGCGAGAGGCGGGAGAAAAGGGCTCGCGAAGGGAAAAGAAGAGTCGCAGGCGGGATTTTCCATAATCGGGCATATTCCCGGGCGTTTACGAGCGACGATAACCTCGGAAAGCCACTTTCCCCGGCTCCGTTTTTTATGAAACCCCCGCCCCCCCGTTCGCGATGCGCGCTCGTAGGAATTATCATCGTCGTTTGACTAACTCCACTAAATCCGGCGCGTACCATTCAATTTGCGGTACGAGAAAAGTATCTTACACGCATTTGTATAAGATTCTTAGTTTACTTTCGTTCGTAAAAACACGTCGTTGAAGACGGAGAGACTTCTATTTGGACGGAATTTGGACAATCACTGGTTTCTCAGAAGAAATATAATCACACAGCCTGGCTGCGGAATTGCGGAATATCAATTAATTACCATTGGCACGACAAGACGTAGACACGGTGTATAGAATTATTTCAATCACGAACTACGAGACGGAAGTCATCTTAATTCGAAGAAGAATGTACTCGGACCGAGTTGAGATTCTTGGGCCTGCTGATTGGTCCTGGCAAACAAAGTTAGCCGCCTAATCTTGTTTCCCCCGTGCTCCGACTGGTTCTCAAATTCATTCTGCCAGACTGTATGCGCGCGTATTGGTGTGTACGTGTGTGAGAGCGAGCCCGCACACGAATCCGGCGTTTCCCAATCAGTTTAGCATTAGCGCGGAAAAGTTCTAATTACTCCGTGTGCGGCGAATAAACCATTAGTTCCGCGCGTTTAAAAATTTTTTCACGCCCGCTCTCCGCTCCGTCCGCACGGTGGAATTTCGCATGTGTACCCACGTACTGTGTACGAGCGACGAAATAATTACGCGTAACCCGATTATATTGAAGTTTGTGTGTTCGTTCGGGCATTTAGCGCGTAACGTGTCTGCGGTGATTTAAAGATTTTCGTGTCTCATTTCGCGGGAACGTTTCTCGTATTTCGAGCGGTATTTCGATGCGCGTTTCTTTTTGGTTATTTCTCACATCGAATTGATAAAGCGGATATAAATTCTTAACAGCTAAGATTCTACGTATGACGTAAATAATGCACCTTGTATCAAGCAGCGAGTTTACATTCATCGAATTTCACGAATAAATAACAAGATTATTTTTAAGTGTTTTCGTTGCGCGACCTGAATTATTACAGGATCAATTAATGTAATGTCTAATGATTGGCGCTCTTATTTCAAGACAACGTTGAAAAATTTACAACTGTTATTTCTATCATTAGATATCGTATCAACTATTAAAAAAAAACCCGGCAAAATTGCGTGATCTGAATTATTATACAGAATCAAGTAGCATATCTAATGAATGCAATAATTAGCGATTTTATGTCGAGACAACGTTAAAAAATTTATAATTACTATTTTTATTATTAGAAATCAATTATTGAAAAATGAGAAGAAAAATTGTTCTTGCTATTTGCATATAACTATCAATTGAAGAAACCACATTGATAGAGATATCAGATTTTCTCAATAATCTGATTCCAAGATATCCCGTAAGACGTTCGCGAAGAAGGCGCCGGGCTGATTATCGCTCTCCAGTCTGAAATAACAGCAGGCAACGAGTCTGCAATATGCCTGACGTATGAGCGCGAGTTAAATTAAAGTTTGCCGGCAGCGCAGGGGAAACAGGCCGCGGCACCTTGTTTCAAAGCCGTGCGTTAACTGAAAGCCCAAAGTAATCTCACGTACCGATCCCATCGTAGCTCGTGCCGCGCTTTAAACGTTGCGGCGGCGCGGAAAGGCTTTATCCGCGATTTTTCCCGTAATAAAGAGCAATTCCGTTCCGCAATTAATTGCCGCGCGCGCGCGTCCGTTCCAAACTGCGTCCCGCGCTTTAACGGCGGTTGATCGTATCTTATTTTATACGTATAAGCGGCAGAGAAATTACTCGGATTGTGCACGCCCCAGTTATATCTCCTACGGGCAAATATAGCCCCGTAAGCGGCCCTTAAGCGGCAACGTGCAATTCATACTTTACAATGCGTTTACGTTTCAGTCTTGCATGAACATCTTTGTAATAGAATCCTTTGATGAAGTAATAGATAAAGCGTGAGTTGACGGGGAAGATGCTGGAGCGTCTCGCTTTCAAATGCGTTTAAATTTAACTCCCCCAATTAAATGTGAAGTTAAATCGCGGCATTTTATTTTCATGAAGCCGCGCGAATATATGAAATTACGCTAGGCTCTCTCCTGCACGGGGAGCGGAGAGTAGTTTTTATAAAATTTATCAGTATACGAATTCACAACGGCTTTCCCAACTTTATTAGCCCCGTCGCAGCGCCGATGAATATTTCGTGAACTACCGCTACGCGGTATATACATTTATAAGCTCATGACATTATGGGATTTCTAATCAGAATTTATATTTCGAAAACATGAAACTTGCATTTCCGGCCGATGTGCAATTATTCGGCCGTCCGCGCGCCGGAAAACACGTGTAATTTTCCGCCGAGTTTCTCGCTATCATTGTCACACCGACTAACTTTACACGCGTCGACGACCCGCTGTCAGAGTATCAGACGGTCTGATATCCGACGCTGCTTAGACATTCGCTGCTCAAATATTCCCAGGATTTCCGCACGACTCGGGTCGGGTGACGTTCTCACGTCTAACCGGCGTGCATGCACGCGACCTACGCGCACAACGCTTCCAACGTATGCTTCTGGAAACGCGAAACACGTTGCGTCCCGTCCATTAATGAGGTTTCTAATGATGCACTTTTGCATGCCCACATTTCGTCACGCTACGCTTACAAGATCAAATTGATTCCTTTGTACGACAAAAAATACTTATTCATAAACACTTCCTACGCGGTCAAGTTAATATCGTTGAAGTTAATACCGTCCGCATTACGATGTCAATTAAATGTATCACCAATTTAAATAAGTGCTCGTGAGAGAAAAATATAGCTACTTTTGGACTCAATCACAATTTTATAGTATTTCTAACATAAATATGATTAACTTGACTATATGCATCATGCTAACCATAATTATCATTCTTGAAATACTATAAAATTATATTTCTATATCATAGAAGAAGTAACCTTAAAAATCATAAAATCAACAGATTAAGAATGTGAGAAGCGAACGAGAATAATGCGCGAGTGTTAAGAAATAATAATAAATAAGAAATAATAATACTAAAAAGAGAGACGTTTCGCTCGAATTTTAATAATACGACAATATCTGTGGAATGAGTTTCAAGCGTCATTAATGAACACCATTGTCCGCGGCTACGCCAGCGGCGCAGAATGTGCGCGTATACGCATTCTCCTGACTGTCAACTCACTTCCTGCGGGCGCAGAGAGCTTTTTAGCGAACTGTCAAACTCCACCGAACCACGAATTACTCATTCCAACACGTCCAATGTACTCCAATGTACTCTCGCACGGAGCGCGGCGCGGATCAAAGATTCCGGAATTCCGCGGGGACGAATTCGAAACATCGATCCTAGACCACGAAGTGCCGAGAGATCGTCGACCGATCGGTCGATCGATATCCGGTAGACTCACGTTTAACAATCGGTAATGCTGAATAATCCGTTAGCAGGCTTTGTCGAGGATATTTTTGCGAAAATGTTTCGTCGATCTCGATGATGACATTCCCTATGTATTTGCGTTCATTTCTCTCGCAAACATGGAATATAAAGTTTTATAAAACCCAAATAATTATTTTACGATTATCATATTTTGCGTGCGAAGAGGATTAATTCGCAGTTTTAGGAATATTAGTAATATCCCCTTTCGATATTAACGGGCGAAATTTGATATTTGGATAATGGATTACCCTTAAAAAGCATTCCATGTGCACTTAAATTTGTTAAATATAACCCATTTTTCTATATTTGGTACATTTATGAGAAAAAGATTTGAATAAACTACAATGTTTAAAGAGAACATTTTGCATTATTTCTACGTTAATTTTACAACTGCACTTTTCATGTCAAATGTTTTATTTAAAATTTCGATATAGACCCGCGATTCCAATTCGATGTGTGTGCGACACCGACAATACGGCGAAGTAATTATTTTCACCCAATTGTCTCCTTCGCCGAATGCGAAATGCACCCGACCGGAAGACTGGCGACAGCTGAGACAACGGAAATAAGATAGCGGCCATGCCTTGTCCCGTCGTTAGGTCAACGTACCATAGTGCGAACGTTAGTGTGCTCTTCCTCGCGTAAGTTATGTACGTAATTACGTACATAACTTATTGTTAGCGCAATGCGTCTACTTATTGCAAAATACACACGTGCGCGGGCGCGGCATTGGAAGTTGCCGAGCTTCCTCAGTCGCCACAAGCGAGCACAATTTGTGCTGCAGCTTATTGGCCGGCAGTTAATACCAAAGTTGCGTAACTACACGACGCCCCATTGCGAAAAGGTGTCCCTTTCGCTTCTAAAATAATTACTTTGTGATATATATTCTCTTTGTGTGTTGCCTCCTTTCTCTTTCCCTCTATCATCTCTGTTTAATTATAAAATCGTATATATTTTATATTTTTTTAATATATTTTCGAAAGATAATCGAAACTGCATCTGTGTCGTGGACAATATTGAAAACGTTAAACATTTATCTAAAAAAAAAATTCATCCTTTTCTAGAGTACTCAAAATTTAATGTAAATCTGTGTCGTGATCTGTATGTGATATAAATTGTATATAATTAAATCAATACACTATTAATGTTTGTATATTAAATTTTTAAAACAGATTCTATTTTATTTCTCTTCTTGTTAACTCTTTATGAAAGAGATTAATTATGAAAGTAGAAGTGACCATTGCATTTGTTAAACTGTATTGTATTTATATTTGAAACATTTTTTTTAATAGATATAAGTAAAAAATGAATTTTAATTTTATCCTACTCCATTTATATTAAATACAATGTACATTTTTATTCTTCTTTTTTTGGATTAGATTATATCTTGCTCCCGTTTTTGTTCAACCATTCGTTGAACTGTCATTTGCGAATATGCATGGATGTGTATTACGTGTAATTGTATGTGAATGTGTGCGGTGTTGTGAACTCGAATTTCTGGGTTTGCAAAACCTAAATGACTACGCATATGACGTAATAAAATAAGTTTTTATTTTTAATTAAAATATATAAATAAAAATAAGTTTCAATTTTCAAATACTTTGCTCCATCTGTATCAAATGCGCGTATGAATTTAGTTTTTATCTTTATTCTTCTTTATTAAATTAGATTAAATAAGTTGCTTTTCCAAAATGTTTGTCCACAAAAATGTGTGTATATTACATAGATGTATGTATAATAATATGTAAATGTACGTGAATGTCCGCAGTGTCTTGAGCTCGGGTCCGTGGGATTGCTAAACCCAAATGACTGTGCGGCTCAGTCATCCCTGCGGAACTAGATGCGTAAAGCGCCGAATTTAAATGGTGAAGACATCTCGTGGAATATTCGTTAGATTTTGAGTACACCAGCAAACTCATGTGAATATTTTTCAGATAAATATTTAGTAAGTACTTCGATATTATCCGCAATAGCTACAAATTTGATGGAAATACAGTTACGTTTAGAGAATAAAAAGGAACTCCGTGCTGAACATCAGTCGATGGTACAGGACTCGTGCCCCATGTACGCGATCAATACAAGCTTTAGAGGGAAGTACCACCATCTCTTCCTGGTTGGTAGAAGCTTGTCGTACTAATGTCTGCGGCATTTGCGCTGTGCTCCGAATTTGTTTGATCGATAACGAAATTAAATACCTTCAGTAGTCCATATGGGCAATCACAGAATGCCAGAAACGCAATCGCGGCTTAATTAAATATAAAAAAATTACATCAGTACAACAAATCGATCAATCTATTACACAGGTGTGCAAAATATCGTAAAATTGTTTAAAATGTCTCATCCATCAAGATTGAAACAGCCCAAACATCGCTATTTAATGCAAAAGCTACGTATTATCAAATCAACGAAGTATGTAGAGTAATATAAAAATATATTATATATGTTTATTATAAATATATTTTTCAAATTACACAAATTACTGTTAATTATGTCACTTATTAATTTATTTATAATATCACTATGTCATTTATTAATTAATTTATTATTTAATCCATTCATTTATTAAGCTTATTGCAGAAAAAATTCACATAAAGTAAATGAACGTTAAACATATTTTCCACTAAATAATTGTCATTATAAATTAATACGTAATTTCTTGTCATAATATATAACCTTGCTTCAGATGGGAACGTCCTTTTCCGAAATCAAAGGAGAACTGGGAGAAATTTTTCGACGATGAAGAAAAAAGGTTGATTAGAGTAAGAGAGCCTTTTTTCAAGTCATCCTTCCTTCCTATTATTCCTATTTTACGCGATTTTGAAACAGATCTTCGCGCTATCGCGATAGATTTTAACGATTCTTCCGTTCCTCAAGGCTTCGATGAGAACGTACTTCTCGTAGATCCGAAATCCTCCGAAGAAGCAGACATATCTACAAGAAGGAACAACGAAAATATTTCCTCTGCCGTAAGAGAGCCAATAGTCAAAATCTCACCTCCCACGCCGTTAAAGAAATCGTCAAAAAATGACGCAGTCACGAACGCGGAGGAACAACACGCGCTTTTTACTATTCAGAATAAATCTACGATCAAAAAAGCGGATTCGTCTAAAGAATCGGAGTCCCTTGATGTTCCTTCTAAAAATTCTATTATACCATATGACGGATCGAGAGATGGAAGAGTGTACTCAAAGAGAACGTGTCCCTTTCACAGATACAAACCCGCGGTGAAAATTTTCGACGACGATATCGAGAGATATTTGACGGAAGACCCGAGAGCAAGCGTGTCGCCGGGAGAAAAATTGAACAAATTGCCATATGTGAAGGATGCGTCTAAATATGATAAAGATAAGAACAGAATAACTTCTGTCGAGAGCGAGAAGATCAAAAGGGCTACTGTTCCACGAGAGAAATTAGAGTATTATCCGGATAGTGCTATTGATTTAACCGCAAGTGGAATTGCAAAGGCCGAATTTAAAGATAAGAAAAATGATATACTAGATAAACAACGCAATTTTACATCTGACGTTCACGTATCAAAACTTAAATTTTCTCGCGACAAAAAATCGACGAAAGAGAGGAAAATTACGAAGAGTCTAAAAATCGTGTCGTTTCCAGAATTATTACAACCTCAAAATAAAGTTAAAGTAATTTCTGACAAAATGATAAATAATTCGTCGAAATTACAGACTCCTGAAATTCGGGAGAAGCTTATCAATGAATCAGAATGACAAGATATGGTACCTAATCTAGAAATGCAATTGGAGCAGACGGTCGATGATAAAACTCGAGAATTCCTGAATTACTCGCAACGATGCGCGTACAAGGCTCTAAAGCGCTTGACGCCTAACAAAAATCTGAATTTTAAACCCGAAGTGTGGGAGGAAATGTCGGTGAGATCGCGGGCTTCCACCGACGGATCGATGGATACGGGCGAATCAGACGTCGCCGAGAGCGAAAGTCCTGAATCCGGGACCCGCAGCCCAGAATTTCCTTTCTTCCGTGAAATGCAAAGAAGATTGAGAGAAACGTGGACGGGAAATATCGAGGGGCAGGGCGTTAAATATAAGCTGTTAAAGTCAGACTCCGGCAAATCCTCCATGGCTCTCGCGAAATCGCTAGCGAAGTCCGCCTTCAGCACGAAGTTCGCTAAGTACGAAATCTGGGAAAATCGTTCGGCGAATCTCTTGGACGCCATTCCAAGGGTGTCGTGCTTTCGACGCAGGAACCGCGACAGGTGCTTATCCTGCATGCATAAATCCCTGCGGAAGGCGAACGAAAGCGAAGCTGCCTCCTCGCGGGCGACACTGCTGACGGAAATTGAGGCGAACGACGACAGCGAGTCCAGCTCCGGCGGACTTCCGGAATTTCGTGAGGAATTGCGAAAGATATTATATTCCCAGAGAAAGGAAATTCTGAGGTATCCGGAAACGACTGGGGACGCATCAAGCAAATCGACGTCCCCGTCGCTTCGAGTGGAGCAAGAAGACACCGGGATCCAGATAAAGATCGAGCCAAATCAATCTAAGGATAAAATACCGAGATCCACTGAAAGCCTGCTATCTAAAGATTTAAAGAGCTTGAAAGCTACTTCCAGCTCGATTTCGATATCGTCGGATATCGAGCGATCAAAAGTCTCGTCCTCGGAGGTGCATACTTCTGATGACGAAACGTCATCCCCGCTGGCGCTGGACAACGATCCGTCCCAGTACAAGAACATGGCACCCTGCCACCTACCCACGGTCTTGCTACCTAGCATGGAACCCCTACGGGCCCTGAAACACAGAAAACCGATCAGCATGGAGGCGCGGATCGCGCTCATGGAAAGCGCGACGTCGACGAAGGAGAAGTCCGACGACGACGAATATTACGACGACGTGAAAACCGCGGAGACAAGGAAGGAAAGAAAGCCGTCGTTGCCGAAAACGACCGGCGGGAAACCTGACAAGACTGACGAAGAGAGGGACACGTCTTCGAAGACCCCGAGAGCCCTCTTGAAAGTTAAGTCGCAGCAACAGCTGATATCGCCAATCGTAGAATCTGCACGAAAGGGCGAGCTGAAGAGAGGATACAGTTGCGCGAGCATCAAGGATTTATCGAAGGATTCTACGAGACGTACGTTCGAGACTTCTCGAGGTGAGGCGGAAGGCGGGCGAGGAAAGGTAATCCCCTTGGAGGAGATAGATTCCGCGAAAGGGTCGACTTCCGCCGACTCGGTGAAAGCGGAGAGGCGCGCTGAATTACCGCTGCTGACAGTCGCCGAAATCTCGCGATTTTTAGAGAAAGCGAATCGCGGAGACGTGTCGAACGCGACCGTGCTGGAGAACCTGGCGAGCGAGTTCTCCTCGCGGATGATAAAACAACATAATGCCGGCACGACGGAGATAAAAAAACGCGCTAGACTAGCCGCGAGATTAACGAAGCTGCTGGTGGACTCGAAGCGTTATTTGAGCCCTGATAAATTCCCGTCTGACCTTGTTTTCTCCGCGAAACAGCCTCCCGCTTGCAATACCCGTCTGTTGAGACGTGTCCTACCGCTCGATTCCTACAATCTCATCGCCCCTTTATTGGGCATGCCGAACTGGTACCCGAAAAGAGTAGTACCTATTGAAGAAGAGGAAGAAGAAAAGGAAGAAGAAGAAGAAGAAGAAGAAGAAGAAGAAGAAGAAATAGAAGGCGAGATTCCTTTTGATTTAATTGTACGTACATTCTACAACTACCGGATATTCGATAATAAATTTTATAATAGATTCGGATTCTTATTATGGGGAACTTTATCAATTTTTTAATTTGTACATTTTTATATTTTCACGATTACGATTTTAATTAAATTTCTCTTAATAAACTAAAATTAAAATCGACTAAAATTATTTTTCTGTCGCGATATACATTTTTTAAATCTTAAATAAATTGATTATGTAAGTCGAGAATGGAAATAAGTCTCTCATTTAATACTCTGAATTCTATCGTTGCTCGGAGACAGTCCGCTTTGTCCGTTTGAGAGTTATTAGTTGAGAGTAAGCTTTTATACGCCCGCAGGTGCATCCCCCGACGACCAAAGACATTTCGATGAGAGATGAAGTAGGTCAGGCCAGATTGAATCCTTACGCTCTCTTTTTGAGGAAACCGCGGCGCAAGGTACGACAACGCGAAATAATATTATCGACTTGGCGCGAAATTCTCCCGTAGCTCTACGCGACGAGAGAATCGCTCCGTTTCTCAATACTGAAGCCCGCCCCGATCGTCACAGGTTGTCACTTGGCGTACTTTAACGTTGGCCGATCTCAAAGGCTACGATCCCGAGGCCACTCTCGAGATGAGAGCCAGAAATATTACAGAGAGGATATGCCGTGACTTCTGCGAGTGGCTACGCAATTTAGGCGGCACCGACAAAGTCATCGACGAGGACATCCTCAGAGATATGTTCGAAATTGACTTTACGGCCGACGCCAGCAGGACGTTGGAGGTACAGATGGAAACAAAATGCACGGGCCCGTAGCGTATCGCACTCCCGTAAATGCGTTCTCGCACGATAGTTCTACAACGGCATCAAAATGCGATGCATGATGTAACAACGGTAACACGCACTTTGAGCGGTGAACCGCACAACGCGGGATTTGAATTATAACTTCAACGCGGTACTAGAAGGCTGACCCGATTGCGCGCTCGCGTTTCGCAATAAAATAAAGCCCGTCGCGAATTGCGAAATTGTGGAGAAAGTAATTGTTTTCTTCCAAGAAAAAATATCGACGCTATTCGCAATTAAATTAATGACAGCAATCTAATTATTTTTAAACTCGTTTTTGCAATTTGTTCGTTTGCGAGCGTGACGTAAACTCGTAGGGGAAAAAAAAAAAAAACTTTTTATGTCGCGCCGGAAGATGAGGAAATAAAATGTTCAATGTTCGTATTTTGGATAGATGTCGATGAGGGAATTGCCGATGGTGCCTAACGAGGTAGCCGCAGCGAGACAATGTCATGGCGCAGGTGAGCTTGCCATGACCAGGAAGCAGCTGATCAGAGATGCCAAAGCCGAGAGTAAGCCGGCCAAAACAATGGCGTTTGGCACGGCGATACCTCGGGAGTTTCGATTTGTGCCGCCCGGAAATCGGGTGAGAGAGAAGTGGCTCCGATGCGAGAACGTAATGGCGGATCTAGAGACGATGGACGTAGTCTGGAAGGATATAACAGATCTGGAGAGCGTCAGAACGTTCGCAAAATGGCTCAGCGAACGTTCAGAAGTGAGTTCGCTCTGAATAATTTTTTAGCAAAAAAAAAATAACGCTAAACAATTACTTTCTTTATCTCGTCATTATGCTTTCAGATTTCGCTGCCGGATGCATTAATAATTGCCATGACCCCGAAACACGACAAGGCATATGCAGAAATGAATGTCGAGCAAATTAGCGGCTTTAAAAGCGGCTTTATAGGTGTCCGTGACCAAACGCCATTGTGACACCTATAAAAGTATCGACTCGTCGTTCGATGAATAATTAACAGAAACAGGGGAGATAGCGACGCGGAAAGATTTTGTCGATAGGCCCTCAAAGTTCTGCCATCGCGCCCTGCATACTCGCGTCAAATACGTTGGTGTAACCGATACGACCGCACGATGACACGGCGCAGAACGCCCATTTCCTGTATGCGGCGAACGGTTAACCTCCGTGTAGCCGCCTGGACGCTTCAATCGCGAACAATTCCCGGGGAAATTTCGACAAACGTTCAATTACGGGACCTAATTTTCTGCTAATGATCGTCGCGCGTTTCGCCCGTCCCGACGTAACGTAGAAATCAAGTTTCTCGCCGGGCACCTACCTACTCGAATCAAAATGTATGGATGATTAAAAGGCGCGAACGGTTACCGGGCCATTATTCCTGATTTGGCGTGTAGATTGGATTAACAGTCCGATTTCTGTCTCCTCCCCCCTCTCCCCCTCCCACGCACTATATACACACACGTACACGCACACACACACGCACACACACACACAACAACACACACAAACACGCACACACGACAAATTAATTCATTGGCAACGCGGCGCGGCAACCGACTAATACTGTATTTCGCTGCATCAATTATCGATCACTCAAGTCTCATTGCATTGAACTTCATTAAATACGCGCATGTAATAACTGTAATGTTAATAATGCTATTTCCGTTTATTAATAATAAACTCTTATCAATATGCAAAGGACATGTAATCCGCAAAATGCATGTTTCTTTTCACGCTGGAAACAAAAATGTTTTACGGCGTTTGACACTTTCGATACTCCTCGATTTCGATTAACGAGCCGAACGCCATTGCGAGCGTGGGCAATAATGTAAAGTGATCTTGTAAAAAAAAAAAAAAGAAATAAAGCGACAATGGGGAATAAAAAGCGGATGGATACCTGAAGCTGAACTATAGAGCCGACGATCTCGCATCGACGAGTTGTCTGGCAAAATAACGCAAACGAGCCGATGAAATATTGGAAACGTATCACGGATGCCGGATGTCCTGACAGGCTGCTTCTGCTTACGACAGAAAACGCGCCTTAGACCCGCGGAAACGGCGGCAGCGAGAAGAAAAAAAAAAAGAAAGAGAGAAAGAGGGAAAAAATAAAGCACGTCTCGTTTGCAATACATCTTCCTTGTTGCAACATATCTTCCCCGCCATAATTTCCTTTTCGTTTTTTTTCCGCGGAATACCGCGATTCAAATTATGTCACGTCAACGAGCAAAGAGTCATTACGAGGCAACGAGGCACCAGGGTGACATCGTGGCTAAAATCATAGCTGGAAATTTTTTGCCTCGAGGATATTGCCGGAAGGCGTGAGAAAGAGGGGAGAGGAAAGAGAGAGAAAGAGAGAAAAGGTCCAGATTCAAGAGAGCGATACGCGCCGGTCGGAACGGGTTTGCCACGTGCTTCAAATCCAGTTCTTTTCTGTTTGCCTTTAATATTTGTTTAATCTTTTTTTTTCCCTCGCATCCCAGCGCAACGCTGGCGTACGAAAAATGTGAAGCATTCGCGTTTGCGTTTCGCTAAATATTTGCACGCACGGTGGCATTTAGATGACATGCCAAAAAATACGCGATTAACCCGTTTTCTTCAGATTCACTTTCTTATGCTTATGCAGTTCTTTCTTCAGAAACTCTTCAGACGGCGTAAAAATCAAAGAGACAGTTAAAAGATCAAAAAATTCATTAAAAGTTAATAGATTACGTTATATTACGTTATATAATCGTTTAATGCTAATCAAGATATTTAATTTTGACATCGAATCTGGGAAGAAACGATTGATTCAAAGAAAGGCCGATTAGCCTTTTCGCTCATAATAACAAAACTGTTCAGTCACCCCGATACTAACAAGGATACTGCTGAAAAATCTCGAACTTGAAAGATACATCCCTTCTTGTTTCTTTTTTTTTCAACCCCTTTTCGAGAGAGAATTGCCGGTGAGTCACGAACTTTATGAGAAAAAAGAGAAAACGGGGGAAAGAGGAGCTTTTAAAAAGGAGACAGAAAGGGAATCGGAAGCGCACCGGGTACGAACCGGCGGGTGGAAGAGGAACGAACGAAGGGAGAGAGAGAGAGTTTAGAGTCATCATTGGCCATTGGCCATCCGTTTCGCTCCACTTGCGACGAAGGATCCCGCTCGACCGAGAAATTTAACAAGGCGCACGCTCCCGATTGACAATAGCCAACTTTCCTACGTCCCCGCGCGTACCCGGGTTTTAATTACTTCAATTTTGCAACAGCGAGCCTGCCCCGCGACGACTATTCCGGCCGCCGAATCTCACGATTTTTCTGTCGAGTCGACAAACTATCCGCCGCGAAAATCGAATGCGCGCAATGGGACAATGTTAGACAAAACTGAATTAATCCGCCGCACGCGGACGCCGGTTTCATACGAATGCGGAGCCGCCAGCGCGCGCTGTTCCGCGATTCAGCGATGCGTGCAAAATCATATCGCGCATATATATTGTAAACTGCGAGTTAGATCGAGAGGGAACGTTATCACGCGCCAGCACTCGCCCGAGTCACGCCTTTCGATCGCGCGCTATCTGCCGATCGTTTGTAAATTAAAACTAAGCCCACGACTAAACCCGACTTATTCGTCGAATAAAACGACGAAACGCACGGCCTCTCCGAGATCGGAGAATATCGATACGCAATCGTGCCTCGTTGCAATTTTCCCCTCGGCCGTCCTTCCCCCGCCCCTGCGCGCCTTTATTGCGTAATACACCGTGAATGTAAAGTAAGACGCGGCCGCTCGCACGCTCGGTGATTATCGTTATCGTTATTGTGCGGCACACCCTTGAAAAAAAAAAAAGGAAAAAACGCCAGCGGAAGCGACACTTCGGTCACGTTATTCAGTAGCGTCGCACATTCGACAGCGGACAAGCGACGCGCTCCCGATACCGAGAGAATCCTAAGCACAATCAGAATAATCGAATCGATCGATTCGTCGCTTATTTTTCTCGTTCTCTCTTTTTCTCTCTCTCTCTCTCTCTCTCTCTCTCTCTCTCTATCCCCCGCGTGAAAATACTAAGCGCGACCCGTATCCTTGAATTTTTCAGACGCACGAATATTTCACGAATACTTTAATTTTTTATATTCAGGTATCTCTATATGTATAAGCGCTTGCTATAAACTTCCGTTAAAGAGAGATCATTTTGAGATTAATTGCAAAAAGACATTTTTATTCAAGCATCGTTTATCACTATCATCTATCGCGGTCTTGAGTCTCAAAGTCCCGAAAGTTTCGTTTTGAATCTTAACAAACGTGACGAGTTAAAATAAACAACAAAAGAATAGTGGAAAAAGCTAAAAATCTAAGGTAATTTTAATATTAGCCAGTCTTAGTATTACACAGTCAATAATACTCTGAGACGAATGCGAGCTTTCGCAAAATTATTCGCAATTAACGAAAGGAATTCATTCGGAAAATTCAGGAGACGGAGGAAAATGTGTTGCGAGTCTACGATATCTTGCTCATACATGCGTCATAGATACGGAGCTGCGGGGCGATCCGCTTCGTTACCTGCGTGCAATGTACGACAGAGAGCAAAATACACGGTCGCACGCACACCCATTCACACAAATCAGACGAGAAGCGCTTCCTGCCGGCTATTCGTGCTCGTTCGATCTATTGTCATAAAGTTTCGCGATGGTGTGTGCGTCGTCAGCCTACGTCAACGTATATAAACCGCGGCACAGTAGGAGTAACGAATGAATGCGCGATAATCCATAGAAGCTATCAAATTGAAACCGCAATGCCCGGCTTATGCGACACGTTGTCCTTTTTTTCTCTGCCGCTGTACGCTCCTAATTAAAGCTTTAAATTTATTTCGCGTATTCTCGTTGGTCCAGAAATGCGACGCGCTATGTACAAGATTCAATCAAATTTTTCTCGATGGTAAGATTGCGATTTTTTTCCTCTCTGGACGTTACGCCTGAGGATCATTAAGATGCAGCGGATCGTAATAACGCGTAAATTAAACAGAAGACAAATGAAATCTGTACGAAGCGACGTAAGCAGTTACGTAAGCAGTACAAGATAAATGAACTTGCAATTTTTCAGACCTTTAATTTATTAAATAAACACGTTTCGCGCATATCATTATGTATATTTTTAGAAAAACTCGTTGCGATTTATATCAATTTCGAGGGAGAGCAGCAACATTTTCAAAAGACCGAGTCATTGATCGAGGTATCTTAGTAACACAACAAATAATTGTCTCACTGTTATTATTTAATCGCTGAATCGATTATTAAATCGGTCGAGTAGTTTTGTTGGCAGAAGAAAAGCAGCAGCACGGCGCAGCGATTTTCCGTCGAATTCGGAGAACACGATTTCGTGCGGAGGATTACCGCTCGTAATGGACTTCGTTCAACATCCGGTCGCATCCGGAAGGCCGCGCCCGTCACGGTTGCCCCCGACATCGTTACATCAACCGAGCGGCGCGACGAGACACACGATTCTTCTGTTTCGCTCGTGCGTCACGTAGTATTATTGTTAAAACTATGTTGTGCCGATGGTAGCTACACGCGACTCACGACGCAACAGTCTGCCGATGTCTCTTGACCTGGTAAGATTTCCAATAAACAGTGCGAACGAGTGATCAAAATTCGAGCTGCATTTCGAAATGGGAGGGAAACCGGTCTACTCGCGAAATACAAAATTTCTTTCGTTAATTTTAGCCATCAACGCTGTGAGCGTCCTGTGAGCTGATACGTTTCTAGATTTGTGCACGTGTGTCTACGAATGTTTGATAATTTAATTGGACAACGTTAACTGCACGTAGAGAAGATTGTGAAATCGGCTTCGCAATGTGATGTTCGTACCTCGCTAATGCCACGTGGGCGACAATATAATTTCTATTCCCTTTCTATGGTTCGGTACATACGCATAATCTCAATGACCGAAGTAAGCAGCTCGCTGCAACGAGAAGGCAGTGAGCCGTTCCACGAGAAGTGTGTGCGAGAGTGGACATTAAAGTCTCGCAAGCCGCAGCACCGCAAATGCACGTTTCTCCGACTGTTAAGCGCAACGAGACGCACAGAGGAAACTTTACGGCGAAGCGATTCGAGCGAAGACGAGGACACGTGACCGTGGAGCTTCATCCGTTCAACGTAAGCAGAGCAATTAGATGGAAATGTGAAAGAAAAGGCGTGAGGGAGAGGCGTGGAAAAAAAATGGTTTCTCGAGTCTTCCAGCTGGTTTAACCAAACCCTCGATAGCATTTAGCCCTTTCGTTACTTCATAGTCTTTGCAGCAAGATAATAAGTACTGACGTCGCTCAATGTCTCACAAGTATCGACGTGCATGTATAATGGCTTTTAAGATGTATAAATCATGTTTGCGGGTTTTTTTTTCATTTATTTTCTTATTGCGGTTTTCAAGCATCTACGTTCAAGCGTTAACGTACTTTTTATTAACTATCGAATCGTCGAAGAACTTGAAATAAACTTTTTTTTGAACCGATATTTTGTTGGATCTTACAATTTCCTCACATTTCCTTTGACAAGTTTATAAATTTTCTTCTTAATCATTTTGATGATTAACGAATGGAAATTTCAAAATAATTCCATTTAGACTCCAACGAGGATGATTTAGTTATCTGTGTGCACATCGCGATTTGCTAAAATTTCAGTTTAGTTAGAGCGATCGTTGTTGGCGCGACGATTAATGTTACTATCGAATTAACCTTGGGTTAAGCCGTCGTGTAAATGGAATTGCGAGACGACCGAGCGAATTACCTGGTCGCCTCTAGGGCGGATATTACGCTGCACCGAATTATCGATTGTGAATTCAAAAAGCGGGCGCGCAATCGGAGGGGAGTCTGAAGCACGGAGGCTTCCATGTACCGTCGAATACTCTTCGAAAACTTATTACGAACGAAGTCCCAATTAAACTTCCCCCGTGATTACTTCTCTATAGGCAAGCGGTTACAAGAGCCCGCGAAGTCTGCTAAGTATGCAAAGATTCTCGATGCAGACCTGTGATCTAGTTGCAAGAGAATTAAAATTTCAAGCGTTGACAAATATTTCAAATATTAACAGACTAATTTATTGATTATCGATTTACGAATGTTGGTTTAATTCTCTGTAAAACGACAAGTTTCTTTGTAACTGCGTTGTATTGTAGAAGACTTATTATATAACAGTCAAAAGTTGAAGTAACATCTCCAAATAATTTAATATTAATTTAAATTATAAAAACAATTAAAATAGCTTTGCTAACATGAGCTAGGTTTCAGCAAACTCCAATGTTTCTCTTGTTATAAATAATAATTATCATCGTTTCCTGCGTACGAATCTCGTTGAAGTACGAGGTCGGTTTATAAATAAACTTGGCTCCGTAGAAGCCGGATTACATTGTAATATCGTGTCATGCGAGTCGCCATGGACCGCAAGCGTCTCAGTTATCCAGTCGTAGAAAAGCCGGATAACGTAGCGCACGGTCCTGGCTCCCTGTTCGATCCTTCCAGGGCTCCGCGAGGTAGTTCTCCGCCTGTTTCGTATTGGAATGCGGGTTTTACGGGGAATCCATAGGGAACTCGTACCGCTGTAGGAGCGATAGCGCGGACCGGCGTCATCGCAGAGAAGGCCGCAAAGTGTATTTACATATCGAGCCTTGGTCAAAGCCTTTACTTTGCGTGGCCGTCTACCATGCAACCGAGACGCTCGCAGCACCTCAAGCTCTTATTCGACCGAATTCAGAATGAGCTCGTCCTGCTCGACGCATCACATCGCCAGGACCCGTCACCGCGATAATAGTTATCAAGTCAAATTTGCAACATGTTTCCGATTTCTTCATGAAATATTGCGAGAGTGGAAAGGAGAATCAGGAAATTTAATTTAGATATTACTTTGCGATATGCGATTATTTTTGCCGAGAATAAATTTAGAAAATTTAGAAGATTTAAATTTGTTCGAACAAAATGCCATTACCAATTTGAAAAGTTCACGATAATAAAGATAAATGTTGAAGATTCAAAAGTACAGAGTTATTCGATTTAATAAATTAACAATTTATGTGTTACATTTCCACAAAATCATAGCGGTGTAAAAAAAATATTTTAATAATGTATCAAATGTATTATTTCTAACAAATATATGATCAAAACAGTTATTTATCGTTCAAAAATATTTAAATTTTATTTGATTCAAGCGTTATATAAAATAATTGATTTAAAATATTTGTAAAAAATTTAAAAGTAATGAATAATAATGTTAAAATTACATATTTCTTTATAGCAAAAGTAACAACATTGTCAAAGCAATATATATGTATATATATATATATATATATATATGTTACTTAAAGCTGCATCATTCTGCTGCAAAACTGACGCGCACAGCAAAATGAAACTTCACCTCGCAGAAATTGGTTCTTTGAGTTTCTAGTGCATCGAAAAATTTCATTTTTCCCTTTCTAT
>JAJVSH010000222.1:6804-21692 GCA_021460005.1 Tetramorium alpestre
ACATATGTAATTTATCTGATAATATATAATAGTATGATAATGTAGAGAAAAAATTAAATCGCGCCAAATTTCAGATATTATATACAATCATATTTTATAAGATTTTTTTCATTTCTAATTATATATATTTACATATGATCATAAATTCATTAGTTCTCGGATATATATGCGAAGAAAGATTATACCAAAAAAGAAAACATATATGAACCTCTATGGGCATATTTCATACATTACATATATTTTTATATGTTCTTGTATGAAAAATTTTTTATCGGGATATATAAGTTTAGTAAAGATAATTCTATACATATATATTCCATATATGTATGTTAAAACATTATCAATACGCAAGGACGCTCATATAAGTAAGTGGACGCCACTTGAGTGGGCACCACAATTCGTATGGGCGGCCCTGCAGTCCCTGCGCTGCGTATTGAAATGAAATTTAGACGCCCGAGCTATCTCGGGCCGTCGAGAATCATACGATAGGAGAGAAAAGGACAGAAGAACGTATATCTGTCCTTTTCTACTCTAAAAATATCGTGGCGGCGAGGCGGCGAGAATCAAACAATAGAGAGAAGGACAGAACAACGTATATNTGTCCTTTTCTACTCTAACAAAAAATGTCGAGACNGCNAGCGCACACGGACATAGCNCCTCTTCGGTGTGANTGTCGCGTATACATTTTTCTCTTAGGATAAATNTTNAGATATTACAGAACGCGGAATTAAAAATGTGGGTAAGTTACCGACATTTTTAATTCCGCTCTACGGTATCGACCTCGATCAAGTTCGAGCGTCACTCCAGCATCCCCTTAATACTGAGATAAGGGATCAGTTAAATGTTGGAAACTGTCATAATGATGACATGACGTCATTTCGTTCTTTGAGAAATGTACCCCGCATTTCTCCAACAAGATTTAAAGAATTTCAAAATGAGCTGGCAGACTATTTCATGAGAGAAGGAAGAGTATCATGGCAAGAAGAATATTCATAAATATTACAGTATCAATTCGTTTTCGCGGTTTGTCTCTATCTATTATAAGTGAAAGAGCATCAAATGCGAACCATTGGCTGCGATATATTTCTGATGTTCCTATAAAAAAAATTTTTAATTGTATTATTATAAACATTTTTTGTATTTGATTATATTTGATAATGTTTAATTTGTGCTAAATAAATAAAACATATTAAAAGAGAAAAAAATTTTAATGTAAGCTAAATATGTTCGTATTAAAAGATAGAGTATATTAATAAAAAGTAAATATTATATAAATATAAATAGTATATAAAAGTAAAAATATATAATACAGTATATAAGTAAAAAATTAAATGTTAATTGAAGAAGAATGTAAGTTAAAAAGCTAAATTTGTAAAAGAACTTACCTTTTCCAGTTCCTTGACTTTTCTTTATTTTTGCTTTTTCTCTTCTAAAAGATGATAACAAAGTGATTATTTTGTTTTTACACGCATTGTCCGATAAATCCATAGCCCTTCCAATCTCTCAAGCATCCACTTTCAAATGTTTTTTATAATAATTTGGATCAGAAGGGTCCCATAATAATGAGGAATTACGATACAATTCTATCAAATTAAGACAAGTTTCTTCAGTCCACTCCATTATTTCGTGTTTGGACATGAACCGTATCGAACGATGTCAACAAACAGACTGCGTGGCGCTTTGTGTTTGTCGAAATACCGACAGCCAGATGGAACATCGGTCGCTTCACGGATAACGGTTACAGCAACAGAGCTTAAGACGTACTAATTCGAAAAATATGGTTGCAGCAACTGTTTTGTTACACGTTGCGTGGTTATAATGAGTACGCAGATAGGAGATCATATAACGTCCTTATTAGGCAAGGTTACAGCAACCGTTGCGTTGCTCGTTACACAGTTGTAGTGAATACCCTTAACGTGTTGTTCTGCGTGTTGTTTTACATGTTGCTTTGCGTGTTGCGCGCGTTGGTCCTCCAAGATTCTTAACGAGCATAGCCCCCATTTGGGGGCTTCGTAGAATAATTTTTCCAAAAGAGCTTAAAGGGCAAAGCCTCCAATTTTGGGGGCCATATGTGATCTTACCTACCTACAGCATTTTGCTATGTTATCTTATGGAGTTCATGGCATCGCGCTGGTGCGGGTTGCTAGGACAACGCTCACGCCCAAGCTGCAGGTGGCGCTCTGCAGCTCAAGCGCTTACGCTCTTAGGTCGCTCCTCGCATGCGGGACCAATCGGATAGACGTATCCAACCAATAGCGCCACGGCGCTAGTTAGGTTTTCAAGTCTAGACGCCAGATCGGTCGACCGCATACGCGCCTGGAGACGACCCATTTACAAGCAGCTGGGGGTACGCTCGGGCGAGCAAGGTGAGCTCAGCACCAGAGTAAAGCCCCACCCTTGTCTGTATAGATAACATGCCTAGACATCTCTTGTTTGTTATTTGCCCTTGATAGGAATTGCCACTTATGCTCGATCGCGTACGAAGGAACCACGCGTGACCAACACTCACGTGTGCGTGTCACATATGAGCCATTCGGTCTTACGACACCGACTCGTGACAATGCTGTATTAAAAACGTGCGAGGAAGCTCTCACAGCCAACACTTATGTGTGCGCCACATATGAGCCATTCAGTTTTTCGACATCGACTCGTGACAATGCTGTGTCTGGAATACGTATAGAGACATCGCGGTGTCACTATCTCACCTGCACGCCCTGCATTCAAGCGGCGAGGGTGAGACAGCCGTTGGTGCCGTAAGGACACTGCCAGCCGCCAGCACATCTTGCATTGCTTTCTCGATTGTGCATCTTGCGATAAAGATGCGACATCGGACGGCCCTCCACTACTTTTTCCTTTCGCTCCTCGATCCGCGCGGCTAGAGACACACGTATGTACGCGCTTCGGTGTGTGCGTTCGCCACGTTCGTCTGTCATACACCCACACCAACCGGTGAGGGACACCATTCCTGCCAGTCAGTGTACACACGTGAGTTATATAAGGTGAAATCAAGAGATGTATTTGCGTTTTACGACATAAAATAATGGTAAGTATGATGTAAGTTTTCTAAATTTATTTGTATTGTATTGTATTTTTGTGTAATGTAAGAGATATTTTGAAATATCTCTTACATTACACAAAAAAAATATTGATCTAGTAATATAAAGTATAATAAAATTATATAATAATGTTGCAATATTTAAATTATATAATATTTATATTTACTTAAAAAAACATAATTTATAATTTCTTTATATACACAGTGTATAATATGTATAATAACATATTATACTGTAATACTATATAAATACAAATACATATACAATATTAAATATATTAATAACATCATTAATTTAACATAATTATGTATGTAATAATTATTATATTAATATTCGATATTAATATTATATCATATTCGTTTAAAATTTATAAATTTACATTAAAGCTTTTTTCATTTTCAGGACCTTTCACGTTGAACCTGTACATGATGACGATAATTTTGTTCCTGCTACTTGCAACATGCCGCACAACAATTTAAATTGACTTCCACTACTGTCTATTGCGTTGAGCGGAAGCCGGATCTTCTATTAAATTGTTGCCCGACAACTGTGCGGCGATGATGGCGGGAACAAGGATGTCATCATCGTATACCAGCTCAACACGAAAAACTATTAGAACGCCATAAAGATCAACCCAGATAGTCCACTCTGCTCACAATTCTGATGATAATTGATATTGATATTCTATTGACTCGAAGAAGGATCATGAAAAAAAGACGAATCAATCGTAGACTTCGTTAAATCTTTTTATTCTTATAAAAACATGATGATTGTTATTAAGAAAAAATATAAAAGATATTTTTTATTTTCTTATCACAACTTACATAATATTGTATTATGCAATTTATGCAAGTTGCTTTCATAATTTATAATTTTTTTTTATTTTTACTATAGTACTTATTGTATAAAAGATACGGTCTGCAATAATACAATACATAATCAAATTTATATAAAGAAATGTATACATATATAAAAAAATTTTCTTTTGAAAATTATTCGTTTAAAAAATTATCTTTGCGGACACATACTTTGGTAGTCACAAAATTAAAAATTTATTTTAATATAAACTTGTGTCTTTTCACAATATTCTCTTTACATTTTTTTTACATCATATTTTTAAGGATCTTTTGCTATTTTTAATTTACACATTTCTGTATTATAGAATCTCTTGAGATATTTAGTCATATCAATTTTCCATTAATTGATTAACGTGTTCTTCCATTATCGATTATTTTAACTATTCATCATTAAATTAGAATAATTTAAGTAAATCAAATTTAAGTAACTAAATTACTTAAATTAATTAACTTGCAATAATTTGAAATAATTATTTAATTTAATTAGCTTTGATTCGGACATAATTACTAATCATTTTTTAATCGATAAGATCAACTTTTCCGTTTCTGCGGAACATATGAAGACAATTTCTATGAAAAATATAAAAAGTTCAATTTAATAAAGTCAATTCTTATCTTTAACAAGTAAAAATTTCCTTTACATTTATGATGTTAAGACGATAATAGGAGCGCTTTATCACTAAATATTATCAATTTGCCAATGACTAGACGGTACTCTTGGAGGATTTTCTCTGAGCTCAGTCAGAAAAGTGTTAATGTTTTGATAATAACTCCGTTGGTTTCATTATGTGTGCCATCCACGATTGGAAGTATACGCTTGTATGTACTTCGACAATTCTTGTAAAGATCCTGCATCATTCGAGGCGGTATTAGTGTGTCCAGCAGACCGGAAATGAATAGAGTGGGCACTGTGACTGAGGGAACTTTTAGAATAGACAAAAACTGTAACGAGATAAAAAAAATGAAAATGCGAGGAATCATGTAAAAAAATGTAAGATATATCTGTTTCCTGTTTTAATTACCTTGTTCTTGTATACAAAAAGAGACAAATATTGTAAAAATTTAGATCCTACAAATAAGGTGGTCATATACTGGTGAAAGTGTTTTCAAGTATAAGGCACCAAATTCTTTGAATTTTCTTCGTGGCTAAATCAATTGCTATTGCTATTGCTTAAGTCAAAATTACAATTTAATCAAATTTAATTATTATAAATATTGATAAATACTAAGGTTAAATGTTCTTGGAAATTTAATATAACAGATCTAAATCTTAAAAATTGAAAAATTCATACGCTTTCCAAATAATAAAATTAGATTCTTTACCTAGTGATTTACCGAATATGATGATTTCATTGCTATTAATATCCGTTCTACTAAACAGATAATCTATTCACATTATTCATTAAGTTTTATAACTTAAAGAAGTTCTGTGTTATCTGGCGAATCCACGTTTTCTCAATAAGCAGGTTCTTGATTTCAAAACAGCCATGACGATTCAATAAATTTTCATAAATTAATCGCTGCTACTTCTCACATATTTCTCCTACAAAATGTTCAGAAAATTGATAAAAATTTTTATGACATTGTGGAAAGAAATTATGTGTTAATTTCATTTTTACTTTATTTTGCAACTTTAATGTGTTATATTATGATGTGGAGCAGAAATCGAGAAATAGAATAAACAAGCATGATCTGCTGTCACGATATATTGTGCCAGCATATGTATAATGGTTGAAATTTATTCTATTTATGCTGGTAAGATGTACCCAATTTTTGCCGCATTTCTACCATCATATCATAATGCAAATTCTTTTACAGTACCTTCTAAAGGCAAGAGATTCTTAAATGCTGGACAGAAGACCAGTAGTGATTACGAGATGGCGGTAATTAAATTTTTGTTTAAAAAAGAATGAAACAAGAATGAAATAGAACAAAAAAAGACATAAAAGGAACAAGAAAAAGAATAAAAAGCAAACAAAAAAATAATCAGTAGGCCCAAAGATATCTCGAATGGTTTTTACCTTGTGCTACATTCAAGATTCATTCTTTCCATTCATTGTTAATTCATGTTACACTCATTTAATGTCAATCATTTATTTACACATCGTCCATGAAAGCTCACATTCCGTACAGCACATAATATTTCAACATATTGCAGCAACATTTGCAACGTTTCTGCAATATCACTGAAATATTATGTATATATGGTATTGTATATGGAATTGTATGAATACAATAATACCGTGTGACACTTCCATGGTTATCTATCACTGCATTTAATCTTTGATGCAATCAAATTTTTAAAGAATGCTGATCGTTCGCGGAAACCTTTCCATACGTTGAAGACGTGTTTCGCTAATATCTCGCGTGTACGCCGAATTTGTGGATTCTACTCCTGTACAATAATGAAAAAGATTTTCAATTACATTCATATCTGGGGATTTTGCTGGCCATTCCAACGTCTTAAGGTTGAGTTGTGCGGCCAACCAATTCTAAACCACGATGCACACCTGAATTGTCTTGAATGAAAGAAACAGATGGTACATCAGGAAACGTCTCTCGGACATAGGGCATCATCACATCAGATAAAATGTGGATGTATTCCTCGCTGTTCATGCGTGGTGTGGTACGCACCAACGGTCCAGGGCCATGCGAGGACATACATCCCCAAAATGCCAATGTGATGTGACCATTTCGTTCGCGGAAACGAATATTGTTTTCTGAATATCTTGTTCCTTTCGTAATTTCCACTCGCCCAGATTCATCCGTCGAAAATACCTTCTCATCCGAGAAAATGGTATTCATCCACTCATACTCCCACTAAATATTCCAAGGCAAAATCCATTCGTTGCTCTTTATGGCATTCTAACAGTTTTTCATGTTAAGTTGATGATAATATCCTCGTTCCTGCCATCGTCGCCGCACAGTTGTCGGGCAACAATTTAAGTCAGCTTGAATTATCGCCTGTCGTGCTGAGCGAAATCCGAAATCTTGTATTAAATTTAATATTTGTTTATCTTGCTCAGCCGTCGTACATCTTGGACATCCTGTTATTGGCCGAGGATTTATATGGCCTTCCATTTGTAATTGTTGTACTAATCTGTATATTGTACTTCTCTGCAATGTATTGAATGTATGTTTTAAAGTTTAAGTTGTATACATCCACATACAATCTATTATTACATTACATTAACATCTTACATGAACATGACATATTCTTGATATTTCTGTGTATGTAAATCCTGCATTTATATAACAGTATTTCGCCTTTAATATGCTGCTGAATAGATCCAAGCATTTTTATAAATTCTTATTTTTAATTACCATATTTTAGAATTACTTTATTTGTCACGATATAACAGCAATAACAGTTAAATAACATGAATATATTATAAGTAATTGAATGTGAAAAAAACACAAACATAAATATAATACTTTACAACATGTCAAAGTCCAAATACTGGCGTATATAATATGCAGGACTACACATACAAAAGTTTCGAGAATATGTTATTAAATTGCATATTTTTCATAACTTTACGTTTATTTTTACATTATACGAATATCTTATATTAACGTAACAGGATATACACATACAGAAATTTCAAGAATGTGTCATGTTCATGTAAGATATTAATATAATGTAAAAATTGTATGTGGATGTATATAACTTAAACTTTAAAACATACATTCAATAGATTGCAGAGAAGTACAATATACAGATTAGTACAACAATTTCAAATGGAAGTCCATATAAATCATGAGCCAATAACAGGACGTCCAAGATGCATGACGGATGAACAAGATCAACAAATATTACATTTAATACAAGATATCGGATTTCACTCAGCGCAATTTAAATTGTTGCCCGACAACTGTGCGGCGACGATGGCGGGAAACAAAGATATCATCGTCGTACCAGCTCAACACGAAAAACTATTAGAACGCCATAAAAAGCAACCTAGATAGGAAACTTTTGCAAAAATGCACAATTATTGCATCTTTCCATTCACCATATTTTGCAATAATTTTGCAATAATTGTGATAATTCTACAAAATGCATATCTTTTGTTGAAATAGAATTTTACAATTATAAGTTCTAAGATACTGTAAAAAAATAATATATTGTTGCGCTCGCTAGCACTCGTGCATTCACACACTCGCGACCGAATTCGGGACACGATCGTTCCAGAAAGATAATCAAGGCTCTTTATTATATTTCGGATACAGGCGGAAATAAACAGAAAAGTCGGCTGGCACGTCAGTTCGAGTCGACGTCCAGAGATAGTTCTGGTTGTTAGTCCGGTTGCCCCCTGACGATGCAACTTCCTTGTCGCGGTCGACGGAGGCGATCGATATAATCGATCGCTCGCGTCAGCCGATAAAGCTCTCTCACACAGCGTGCGAGACTCGCGCATGCAACAATATGAATATATTATGCAGCACGCCATGCTTCATTTTTGCTACGTTTGTACTGTTATATTGTGGCAGCAGATCGTAATGCCAGAAAATAAACTTAATGCGGTGGACAAAAATCTGCTCAAATTCATGCCTCAATTTTCTGGCATATTGCCAGCCTTCTACTGGTATTTGGCTATTAGGTACTTTTAATTACTTTATAATTATATTATATTTACCACGATATAACAGCAATGAAAATTAAAACGACCTGTCTTTACACGAAAAAGACTTTCAAATCAACAATAATATTCTCATATATAAGCAAAAACAAAATCTTCTTTAAAGATTTTGATAATCTTAAACAGATTTTTTTTTTGTTTAAGATTATCAAAATCTTAAAAGATTTTATAATTTTGCTTACATATGTAGAGGAACTTCGGGCTGACATTACTGCTTTTAAGCAGCTCTTTACCAAAGAGAAACCTTAGTATTCCATATTACCCGACTATTCCATAATACCCTCCAAATGAGTTTTTTTTTAAATTTGTTTGCATGTGATAAAATTTCGTAAAATAATTTTTGACTATAAATAACTAATCACAGATAATTGAAATTTGTGAACGTATTCGGTTTTGATTTTTTAAACAATATCGGACTGTGATATTGCCTCAAATGTAAATGGTATTCCATAATACCCGAAGTTCCTCTTTATATAAGAATAATATTGATTTGAAATTAATTTTTTTCTGTATAGTTTACGCGCGGCCATATAAATTAAGCAGATTTCCTCGATCAGGCCGTCCAAGATGCACTATTATCGAGCAAGATCAACAATTTAATAGAAGACCCGGCTTCCGCTCAACGCAATAGACAGTAGTGGAAGTCAATTTAAATTGTTGTGCGGCATCTTGTATGGCGCAAGTAACAGGAACAAAATTATCGTCATCATATACAGGCTCAACGTGAAAGATCCTGAAAATGAAAAAAACCTTCAATGTAAATTTATAAATTTTAAACGAATGATATAATATTAATATAATAATTATTACATACATAATTATGTTAAATTGATGTTATTAATATGTTTAATATTGTATATGTATTTGTATTTAATATAATATTATAAGTATAATATGTTATTATACATACATACATATGATAAAGAAACCAAAATCTACCGACGAAAATCAGTCTTTACCTGTTCCTGTTCCCGACAATAACACTGAGAATGCTGGTACTAGTTCCGATACTAAGGAAGATATTCCACGAACTGACGCTTCAATCTTTCAAAATATTTTAGATTTGGGTTATTACGCGGAATTAAAAAACAAAATTGATGATGATTTAAAGTGTAGATTACTGGATTCGCCTTGGCAACCGGATAAATCATTTAAGTTCCCAGTAAGCGATGGTAAAAAAAAACTCAAGTTTCAAATAACGTGGTTTGATTGTTTCCCATGGCTGGTTTATACGACAAAAGGACAGCAAAGCGCTTTATGTAAATTTTGTGTATTATTCGCCCGAGATTGTGCAGGTAAAGGGTTTCATCAGCAGTTAAAATCTTTAGTTACCCAGCCATTGAACAAATGGAAAGATGCGCTTTCTAATTTTAAACGTCATGGTGAAAGCCAGTATCATAAAGAATGATATTGGCTGATAATTTTCTTTGAGTGTTTAAAAAATTGCAACCGGACATCATTAGTCAAATCAATACAGGATAATAGCCGAAAATCGTACAAAACTTATTCCCATTATTGAAACTATTAAATTATGTGGCCGACAGGAATTGGCATTGAGAGTGACATGCGATTCAGGGCCGATTAAAATCAATGATCCTGAACCCGAAATAAATGACGGTAACTTTAGAGCTATTTTACGAATGCGAAACAACTGTGGTGGTTTGAATCTAAGGAAGCACTCGGAAAGTATAACGTTAGTAGGTATAATAAGGATGTTTCGACGCTCGGGACTCTTCGGAGAGGATCGGGGGAAACGCGGGGGAATGCCGTAAGCGATGGGCGCGGGGGGTCGGCATGTGTCGGCGGCATTCCCGTCCCCCCCAACCGTAGGAGTGAGGGGACCCCCCCTCGAACTCTCGTAGGCACGGGCGTTGATCGCAAGCCTTATCGCAATGAGTTCGAACTCTCGTAGGCGCGGGCCGGCCTTATCGTTATCGGCTGGACGGTCACTTCGAGAGAAGGAACCCATGTTTTTTGCCTTGCTATTCCAATGGCGGGTCACGCGTGATCCGAAAAACGGCACAGTTGCCTCTCTGTTAAATCACTTTTTTGCGATTCGTATTGTCAGAAATTCTCCTATTTTCAACGTATTATTTATTATAGAGTTCTGACTCATTTTTTTTAATCAAAGTTTTGCTGCATCCGATGCGCCTCGTATATGTACGAGTGTCCCGACGAGATACGCGACACACCTTTTTTTCCGCGAGTGAGGGATGAATATGTGCGACGTCCGACGATGGATCGGGCAAGCGATAGATTTAATTTAGGATAAAGAAAAGAATCTTAATTGCGTCTATCGCTTACAGTCGAAGGAAGATAGTTGTTTCGAGAACGTCGTGGGATTCTTGCGGTATTTCTATTATCGGGTAAGCGATAGATTTTGCGGGAAGAAATCTAAAAAAATATAATCGTGTTTTAAAAAATATACCTACAATTTCTATCGTCTTACAGCTGACGAAAAAGATTCGCCAGAGACTCACCACGTACCACCGATGAATGTCGAGAAGGTTTCAAAAAGTTGTTATGGGCTTTAACAGTGCGGAGTTAAATCGCAGCGATTCATCGTCGTTGTCAGAGCGAGTCGAATCCGTCGATCTTCTCTGCAGTGAATCGCTGTCGTTGACGGATAGTTCCGAATCAGACCGGGGCTTACCTGTGGAGGTGATATACGACGCGGCGTACTTTCATACGATAAGCGAATAGATTAATTGATAATTTTTAATTAATAATAATCAGTTGATCTATCTGCTCTGCCAGTTAAACAAAAACGAAACCATCGATTTTTACCGCCGCGAATGTCCGCTGGCATTCTATGACGAATCAGAGAACCCCATCTCCTCCCCCCATCTTCTCTGCGGCGACTTGCTACCGTCGGAGGAGAGGACCGAATTGGTGAGATCTCTTCGGCCCGACGTCATCATTCTGAGGGAGGACCCGCGTTGGAGCCTCGCGACGTATCACGCTCGGAAACAGATCGGATTTCGAAATCCGCGAGAGAAACTGTGGATAGAGACGATGATTGCTCTCGGTCCCGCCGCGGCGAGTTACACGTGCGAGATCTGGCGAAGGTACAGACGTGAATCGAAAGGGGACGATTTTTTTGTCGCGGGCTTTTCGTAGACGCAGAGGCGCATTCGAGAGCATCAGCGATAGAATAAAGTTCGAGATGTCTGTGGACAGTACAGGGGAAACGATGTGGTTGTCTACGAAGGAAAACGTTTAATTTTCATGAAAAAAAATGACGGAGAGGGCGGAGTCCAACAATCTCGTCGAACTCGCGAGGACGATCGACACGGTCGACGCGTATCGCGCACGGTGCGACGAGTGTCTCGAGACTCTGCGCGAAAATTATCGAAGCAAACGCGTGAAAACGTACATTGGAACGGTGCACTCTGATCGCTCAGATCTCTATTGGAGGGGGCGAGAAACGTTCTGCGCGATCGTTTCACGCACACCGACGGCGGCGATCGACGAGGGTTCTCCTCATGGTAGGAGATAGAGATGGCTTTCTATCGCCGCGTATCGACCGATGTGATAATCAATCTGACCTACGTGGAACCTCGACATTTCCTCGAGGACGTGAGGGACGAGGTGCTCGGTCGAGTGCGTGAGAATCTCGAGAGATACGCGTGCCTGAAGGTCAACACGATCTTCAACGGAGAGTTCGTTTCGGGGCCTAAAATCACCGTTAAAAGCATCGCCATGAAAAACCGTCAGTTTCTCGGTCTGTCCGATCTGCGCGAGTGGTACGACGTAAACGTGATCGACGCTATCCTATCGGGTTTGGAGGAATTTCAGGAACGCGACAGTAGGTGGGCGTTATCTCGTATATTGAATCTAATATTGAACGTGAACAAGTGTAATCTCATGCACGCGGGGTGTTGGGTGGAAATGGCGCTAGACATAAAATTGAAGAGGACAGCCGTCAACATGCGGTCAACGGATAACGCGTGTTTTGCGTGGTGCGTCGTCGCCGCTCGGTATCCGAGCGAAAGAAACGCAAACAGATGCAGCGAGTATCCTCACTACTCGAACGTGCTGAATCTCGACGGGATCGAGTTTCCCTTGACTCTGAAGCAAATTCGGAAGTTCGAACGTCTCAATGATATTTCCATCAACGTTTTTACCCTTCGAGATAAGGATAGGAAAAGAAGAAAAAAAACCGCACGGAGATTCTCCCTCTGCGACTCATCGACGACAAGAAGGATCGTCACGTTAATCTTTTGTATCTTCAAAGTACGTCAAACGATACCGCCAGTGAGGGACATTTCGTGTGGATAAAGAATATGTCGCGACTGTTGTTGTCTCAAATGAGTAGACACACCAGCGCGAAGCATATATGCGATCGGTAGGTGCGCGAGAGAGATACCCGTCACATCTGTCTGGGACTGTTCGAATCGGAGCAATCGCGCGTTCGCGACCATTAAATTTTAGAAAATCGTACGTCGTTCCCATATTTTTTCATAATCTGTCGGACTACGATGATGGCGCACTTCGTGATCGAAGTTATCGCCAACGCTTTCAAGAGTACGGTCGAGTTGCTACCGATCACAAAGGAGAAGTACATATCGTTCACGAAGAATGTCAAAGATACGGTGAGAGACAATTGGAAGAATTGCGTGAAGCTTCGATTCGTGGATTCGTATAGATTTCTCTCGATACGAGTCTCGAGAAATTGTCTTATCTCGACAAGAGCAAGCTGATGATCACACGTTCGCAGTTCGCGGAGATCAGCGCGGATGATTTCAAACTCTTGACGCGCAAGGGCGTATTTCCGTATGAGTACAGATCAGCGGTATCGATAAGTTGTGGGAAACCGAATTACCGCCGCGAGAGGCGTTCTACAGTTCTTTGACCGGTGAGACTGTCAGCAAGAGCGATCACGAGCACGCGAGCAATGTCTGGCGACGCTTCGGTATACGGAATCTCGGTGAGTACAGCGACCTGTATCTGAAGATGGATGTGCTTCTCCTGTCGGACGTCTTCGAAAATTTTCGCGACACCTGCGTCGAGAATTACGGGTTGTACCCCGCGCACTATTACACGCTACCGGGGTTCACGTGGGACGCTATGTTGAAGCATACGGATGTTCGATTTGAATTGCTCACCGACATCGACATGGTGATGTTCATCGAGCGCGGCATACGCGGTGGATTGAGTCAATGTTCGAACAGATACGCGCGAACGAACAGCAGGTACATGTCGTACGACTCGTCACGACCATCGACGTATCTCATGTACCTCGACGTGAACAATCTGTATGGATGGGTGATGTGCGAACCGTTGCCGTACGCGGATTGATTTTCGGTGGATTGAGAATGCGGACGATTTCGACATGATGTCGGTAGCGTCGGATTCGAACGTCGGTTACATTCTCGAGGTCGACCTCGAGTATCCGCGAAAGTTTCATGACGTCCACGCCGATCTACCGTTCTGTCCGACGCGCGAGAAGCTTCCCGGAAACGCTACGAGTTGCTCGCTACGCTCCGCGATAAACAGCGTTACGTCATACATTATCGCAATCTACAGCAATGCGTGCGACACGGTCTGCGACCGACGAAGGTACATCGCGTTCTACAGTTCGCGCTACATCCCCCTGGCTTCGCGGATACATTGAGCTCAACACGATGTTCAGAGTTCTCGCGAGTAACGATTTCGCGAGGAATCTGTACAAACTAATGAACAACACGGTTTTCGGAAAGACAATGGAGAACGTGCGCGAACACGTGGACGTGCGTCTCGTGACGTGTTGGGATGGTAGATACGGCGCGGAGGCATTGATCACGAAACAGCAGAAGCGGCTTCTCTGAGAATCTGATGACCATCGAGTTGCGCAGACTCGAGGTCGAGCTGAACAAACCGATATACGTGGGTATGAGTATCTTGGAAATATCGAAAACGCGACTCTACGAATTCCATTACGATTATGGCGCCATTATATCGCGACAGATGCAAGTTGATGTACCGACAGTTTGATATACCTTCTCGAGTGCGAGGACGCGTACGCCGACATGAGGCGCGACATCGATCGATTCGACACGAGCGATTTCCCTGAGAGCAGTCCGTACGGTATGCCGCGAGTCAACAAAAAAGTACCGGGTCTGATGAAGGACGAGAACAGCGGCGCGATCATGACGGAATTCGTGGGACTCAGGGCGAAGATGTACGCCCTGAGGATGACGGGGAGAGGCGATACGAAGAAGATAAAAGGCGTGAAGAGCAGCGTGGTCGCGAGAGAGATAACGTTCGACGATTACGTGCGGTGCCTCGACGAAGCGACGGAGCGATCGGTGCGTCAATCGAGCATACGCTCGAGACCCACGAGGTTTACACCG
>JAJVSH010000222.1:34594-46267 GCA_021460005.1 Tetramorium alpestre
GCCGCAATTGCCTCACCAAGATGCTTGTACATAAAATTGACTGCATCATTAATATTAAGGCACTGTAGCTCTTCATCCCACATGACATTATCCAAATAGTTATTAATGCATAATTTGCTTGCTTAAAATTCCATCTCCATTCCACGGTATGAGGGAGTGTCAAAGTCACGGAAATTGGCAACATTATCATTAACGCCGGATGATGTAGATCACATTCGCATATTGATTCCAATGTCGAGGATACACCAACATTAACCATGGATGAAAAAACCAAATCAAGAGTATAATTATTTGCATTGTTTACACAATTGAATTGGTTAAGATTAAATTCATTAAAATAAAACATTAAAGTATTCGCCTGTTCTGACATATGTACTCGTTCATCGGAATCATATTGTAAACATCCATTGTTGTACCAACGGGTATGTGATATATTGTAATCACCGATTAGCAGCAAGTTAACCTTCGGGAATCTGCCCATTATTTCTTCAACGAAGAGACAATGAGTTTCGTAAACAGCCGGGTCGG
The DNA here is from genome assembly GCA_021460005.1 of Tetramorium alpestre. NCBI lineage: Eukaryota > Metazoa > Arthropoda > Insecta > Hymenoptera > Formicidae > Tetramorium > Tetramorium alpestre. The sequence goes on from JAJVSH010000222.1 coordinate 35,123, forward strand.
AGGCCGGAGGAATATAGGCAGCAGCAGCTATTATTTGTTTATGGTTGATTCGAATGTCAACAAAGAGTTGCTCAATATTTGTCGCCGTTACATTTAACACGCGACTGAAAAAACAACTTCTGACGGCAATCAATATGCCTCCACCGCGTAAATTTGAACTAATTGCAGGATTTCTATCACACCGAAAAATATTAAAACCTTCAAAGCCCAGTTCTGAGTCTGAAATAGTATCATTTAACCATGTTTCAACCAATATTATAATATCAAATTTTTCCGAAAGACAGGCTAAGGCACATCGTAATTTAACCAATTTCGTTCTTAAGTCACGCACATTCTGGTAGTATACTAAAGGGGATCGAGTCAGTTTTTTTGCTTAATATTCTGATTAGAGTCAACAATCCTTGGCACACTGTTTCTATATCTAATAGTCTTATTTGTGATGCCTGCTTCTCTTAACGTTTTCACTTGAGTCTGCAGATTTTTTAGATGGATTCTTTGTTTATGCGTTAAGTCTTGAGCGATCCTGACAGGACCGAAGTAGTGTGATTTATTTCGTAGAATCTCGTGGACGTCCTGTTTAGACGGTAATGAAATGCGCAACGGTCTCACGTGGCCTTGTTTCCTTGTTCCGAGTCTTAACACTTTTAAATTGTTTAACTTATCCGGTTGGATGATACGGATAATGTCCTTAGTAAGGTCAATGTCTGAAGGACCACCACTCACTGATTCTTCGAGATTAAATAGGATTATGTTAGTTGACCTATTTTCACGATCATTTAACTCCTCCAGGATATCCTCTTCAAGCAATTGCGGGGATGTCACTTTTTGATTACATAACATATCAATATTATTAATTCTCTTTGTTAAATTTCGGATATCCTCGTTGATTTTATTAATTTCTGCTTGAAATAATTCACACAACTCTTTCCGAAAATTAGCAAATTCTTCTTGAATAATCCCTCTCAAAGAGTTGGTAATAGTTGGATCCAACGAAACCTGCGCCAAACTAGATTTTCTGCAATCCATGAACTGTCCATCCTGTAATGGGTGACAAGTCCGGTGGCACACAAGCCGGATGGGACGCACGTCACAAGATTTGCAAGTGATAGGTTTGACCACCACCGTACCACAGCCTTTGCAAGTTTTTCTACCATCCATGATTAGAAAAACAAGGAATAATTTCGAAGACAAAGCTCGAAAAAGATAAACAGAATAACTGTTTGGAGCGAAGTGAAAACACGTGCGTTCGTCACGAGAACCGAACAGAAACTTGCTATGAAAGCAAAGACAAAATTAGGCATGAAGGGTATGAAGAGAAGAACAAGGAAAGACGCGAAAGAAGACGCAAGTGAGGCTTGACGTACCGTCCGGCGTCACGACCAGTGAGCAGTTGGATCGATTCGCTCGTCGATCGCGTATACCCTTCTTTATAGGTGTGTTCATGCGCGACGCACTACCGACGAGAGCGCGACGCCGCAAGAGCAGTATCGTGAATCTCGACGACGCGATGGGTCCCGGTAGGCATTGGGTCGCTTACGCGAAAAGGGGTAACGACGTGATCTACTTTGACAATTTCGGCAATCTTCGACCTCCGAGAGAGCTCGAGCGATACTTCGGAGGCGCGGCGAAGGTGTTCTACAATCATCGCTCGTATCAGACTTTCGATCAGAGCGCGTGCAGTCAGTTGTGTCTATGGTTTCTATGCGGGGTCGATTGGACGCGCGCGTCCACGTTCTCTTCGTCATCTCTCGTCGCTGACTCTCGTTGACCGGAGCAAGGAGCGTTCTAACGGCGAGCTACTTTCCCACTATAGATCTGAGCGAGGGAGCGTACGAGTTGGGTCTCATGAATTTCGAGGCCTACAACACGATACCCAATGTCGATTCGACGAACAATGTATTTTACTTCGGCGACAACGAGACGATCGTCGTTCCCGAGGGATCGTACGAACTACCGGCTATATATAGATATCTGAAAGCCGCGATACTTCGCAAGCGATCTCGATCGGTGACGAAGGAACCGTCGAACGCGGAGAGCGGCGACAACGACGACGACGAACACGTCTTCGACGAGGGAGGGAACGACGGACGGGCCGAATCGCCGATCATCGTTATTCGCGCTAACGAGAATACTATGAAATGCGAGATCAAATGCGCATCTATCGCATAGATTTCACCGGACCGAACAACATCGGGTCTCTGCTGGGTTTCTCGGCGCATCGAAAATTAAAACCGAACAGATGGTACATGTCCGACAAACCGATAAATATCATAAGAGTGAACATCGTGCGCGTGGAATGCAACATCACCGCGGGTGCTTACAGCAACGGCAAATCGGTACACACGGTACACGAATTCGCGCTGAATGTTCCACCCGGATATAAACTGTCGGAGACTCCCACACAGGTCATTTATCTCTCGATCATCGCGCGGAACATTACCGATATAGCTGAGCGCATCGTGGATCAAAACGGACATCCGATCGATTTTCGCGGGAAGGAGATAACGATTTGACTGCACATACAACGCAGAGGAGCGCTAGACATGCGAGCGTGAGGAAGAGATGCTTGTCGAATGAGTCGTACCCGAGACGGAGCGTACCTGTCATACTGCGCGTGTGAAGCGGCCCGACGAAGAGCGAAGGTAAAAAAACGAAAAGCGATCTGAGCGCCGCGAACGTCGCTTTTCTACGATCGCCTCGTCGCGAGAAGACAATCGACATGAGCGATATCCTGAACATCGGCGGAGAACCGATCTTCGACGACCACATCGTCAAGATCGAGACTCACACGTACAATCCGTACGCCAACACTACGTTCGAGCACAGCGACGAGATACGAATACCTATACAGCAACAAGATCTTTACACGTTACCGTGCGAGAGAGACGGTAACATGTAAAGATCTTTCTGTACATCGAGAGAAAATTTTCGGACGGTGGGACCGCGAAGCTGGTGAACAATTGCGTCGCGTTCATGTTCGACGAGATCCGTTACGAGTTGGACGGTGTAGAGATAGACAGAGGTAGAAACGTCGGAATAACCAGCTTGATCAAGAGTTACGTGTCGTTACCCGCGGGTGAGAGAACGACGAAGTTAAAGAATGCGGGTTGGTACGTTACAATAACGGGCAATTTCAACTTTTGCGTGCCTCTCAAGATGCTCCTAGGGTTTTACAAGGATTACAAACGCGTGGTGATAAACGCGCGACACGAGCTATTCTGAAACGCTCGCGAAACGATGGCAACTGCGTCGTGACGAATGATGAATCGTCGTCGTCGTCGTCGTCGTCGAGCGTCAAGTCGAAGGATCCCAAGATCATTCTGTTGAAGATACAGTGGCGTATGCCTCATGTAATTTTGAACGACGTCAATAAGCTGTCCCTTCTAGGAATGTTGGAGAGCGGACGATACCTGAGCGTCGGATTTCGCTCGTGGGACCTGTACGAATTTCCTCTGTTGCAAAGCACGACCAAGCATTCGTGGGCCGTGAAAGCGGCGACGCAGCTGGAGAAACCGCGCTACGTCGTCTTACAAACCGGACGGAGAAACGTCTCGTCGCAGGACGCGTCTAAGTTCGACGATTGAGGTCTCACCAACGTGAAACTCTATCTGAATTCTGAATTTTATCCTTACGACGACATGAATTTGGATTTCAAGAACAACAAAATCGCCGTACTGTATTACATGTATGCCAACTTTCGAAGGGCATATTATGGACAGGATGACGCGTTTCCATTTCTGTCTCTGCCGGCATTTCTGGAGTCGGGTCCGCTCGCGGTGATCGACTGTTCTCATTAGAACGAGTCGATAAAGAGCGCCACTGTGGACGTGCGCATCGAATTCGAGTGTCGAGAGAATGTTCCGGACAACACCACGGCCTATTGCCTCATTATTCACGATCGAGTTGTCGAGTACAATCCTCTGACCAATATCGTGCGTAAGATCATATAATATCCTCTCCTTCGAGGCGTGGATCGCGTCGTATCTCTATCTTATTTTTATTTAAAAATATTTTTTTTTATCAGGAAGCGTGTTTCCTATCGCGATAAAGAACTTCCTTCCTCGAACTGCGTAAATCGTCATTTTGTTTATTTAAATAATTTTTTCCATCGGAAATGCGTACTTTCTTCTCGTTCGACCAGTGTGTAATCATTTCTATTTAAAACAATTTTTTCAACGGGACGCGCGTCTCCCTGCCGTATCTCGGTGAAACTTCCTTCCCGTTCGTCCTTTGTCCCGAAACTTATATAAACGTATCTATGTCGATCAGAAATTTCAAAAGTCAACTCAGACATGTCGACGAACGACGTACCGATTTTCGTCGACCTACAAGGGCTTCGTCGTGCGCGGCAAGTTCACGGTGATGGAGGTGGCTGTTTTGCGAGCCGGCAAGATACTGACTCACCACGTGTTTCGCGGGTCGATACCGTGGTATCTTCTCACGAGGGCGGAAAAAACGCAAGCGTGCTGGGTCATCGGGAATCATCACGGCTTGCAGTGAGACGACGGGGACGTGTATTATGGAAGAGCGAAGAACATAATTCGCCGTGCCGTTTGCCGTTTAATTTTGCAAAATAAGAAGTGGAGGTGGGGGTAAATAAAAAATTTAACATTTTTGAAAAATGTAAATATACAGTTGTATAGAATATAAAATATTGTAAAACTTTTATATAAAACGTTTTTTCATATACCCCATATTTTCAAAGATATTCGTAAAAAACAAAAAATCCATTATCTTCGAGGGGTTGTTTCAACCCCTAAATGTCGAGATATGCCGCTAAAAAAATAGGAAAATCTAATATTTTTTTATGCTCTACAACATAGCTTATTAAAATCGGTGAGGGACACTTCCGACCGTTCGGCGTTCCCTTGTTAGACATAGGACTTTGCCGGCCAAACAAAAAAGATATCAAAACGCGAAATATTATAAATATTATTTTCAGAAGTCATTTTCTCATGGGCGGCCATACTCAGTTTACGCGTGCGCAATTCAAACGAGTGGGAATATCACATATGTCGCATACAAAGCTACAGTGAGTTTTCGTTTTAAAGAAAAAAGTAATATACCATCAATAACCTGTCGAAATTTCTCCAATTCTGGTTTACTAAAACTGTAAGATAATAGTAATGATAAAATAATATGATATTTGACTGAGGTTATGCATGCCCTTCTGATACTTTCTGTTGGAAAAAGATCGGCTGCTGACGTATGCGCAATGCTCGGCGTCTAATAGGTTGTAACGTTCGTCATTTGAGAGATAATTTATTTTCGATTATTATAAAATGATAACGAAAATTAATAGAAACATCGGTAAAATTGACAATTTTAATTATCGAATGATTTTTAGAAATCATTACAATGAATTTGAAAAAGTCTCGCGTAGGTAGTGGCATTGACTAGAGAGTCACTTTACAACCAACTTAAATAATAAATAATAAAACAAAATATTTTATCACTTTATTATTGTAGAATCTGAAACTAGAAACTTCGTGTGGACTAAACAAGCAACGAAACTATTTTTAAATTACTACTTGGATCGTAAAGAGAATTTCCGGAATCCAAAAAAAGTGAAAAAGAAATCTTTATGGACAGAAATTCTTCAAATTATAAAAGAAAATGGTTACACTGATTTAAACAATAATCTACTTGATAGAAAAATGCGTAATATGAAGAAGTACAAAAACATAAAAGTTAATAATAAGAAAAGTAACACTCGAGGATTTATGGGAGTTTTGACACTTTTGAAGACATATTTGCCAATGATATGACAATTAATTGCGCTTCAATACTTTCATCAATGCAAAAAGACAAAGACATAATGAGTGACTCTATTGAAGATGATCATGAAGTAATTACTATAACAAATCTTTCTGATTCCTTTCATATATTAATCTCGTCATCTTATGCAGTACAGAACATTACAACAACATCACAATAATATGACTGCAACATTGCAACATTGTCGAAACCATGATGGAAGAATACCAGGTGTAACATTCCCGTGGATGCGCAGTCGTTCAAAGTAATGGCGCTCTTGAACCAATCAGAAATTAGCCTCAAACTTGAAAAACCAATATGGCCACCGCTACAAGTTAGGTTAGTGGAACCCATGATCGCCGTTGCCGCGTGTATACACTCGTTATCGACGACGTTATCGAATGTGTTATCGTGGTTCACGTAGTTGTAGCTGTTAGGCCGTGATCGACGATAACAATCCGCTGTGGCAGAGAAAGTTTTATCAAAGATTATCTCGGCCGTCAAGAGCCTGCAGGGCCCCAGCTGCTGCGCGAGCAACAGTCGGCGACCTCGTGCTTCTCGCCACCCGCTGTCAGTCGTCAGGCGGCAGCCAACTGCGGCCTAGAGTCACCCGTGGTCGCAACCGCCCAAGAGCGTGTCGATCGACAAGGAGGTTCGCGAGACGTCGGTCGGCGCGCACGTTGACGCCCGAAGGCGCCCCGCTCGTTGGAGGACTCGGACGAGGACCATCCCGCGGCGGTGGACCGTCCGAAGGTCGGCTGCGAGAAGCGCGAGTTTCAGATACCGATACTCACGGCGCCGGATCAGAGCTGCTCCGAGAGGTGCGAGACGATCCTCGAGGGCGAGAGGATCTCGTGCTTCGTGATGGGCGACGAGAGGAGATTGTGCCTGCCGCAAGACGGCCGTTTTCACGAGATTCCTATCGTAATTTCGATAAGTTCGTTAAGTACTCAGAACGTGAATCAACGACAAACACGTCGTGAACACGTGATCTCTCTTGTTTACATCGCGCGTGATCCTGACATCGCTTCTCCCCTTCGTCCTTGGGTCTTTGGATCCTTGAATATATTAATATATATAATCGCACGATAATCCGACCGCCACACTGTCAAACGCGAAACCGCTACCATTTAAAGCAGGAGCAAGACCAATGTATAAGGTAAGTTGAATATCACTGAATTAAATGAATAAACCACAAAAATACCTTGTAAAAATGATAAAAATTAAGCAATTGTAAATCGTGTATCAGCTTTTTATAAGTGTACTACATATTTGTTTTCGTTTGCAGACACAATGCCTTCATGCTGCATAATAAATTGCAAAAGTCGGACATATTATGCAGAGAAGAAAGGAATCTTTTATAGATTCCCAAACGAAGAAAACATTCGTCAGGCGTGGGTAAATGCTTGTCAAAGAAGCGAAGAGAGTAAAAATTGATTCTGGTAAGTTAATAAATATATATATTTTTTATATAGTAAAATATAGCAAAACCTATGTATTATATGACCTATAGTATTATAAATTATATCAGTATTATATATCTTTTATTTCATTTGTATTATTGTAGCAAGGATATGCAATCTTCATTTTGATGACGATTGTTTTATAACAAAATGGATTCACTCAACAAAAGCACCATCAAAACAACTGCGGTGGTTAAAAGTAGGTTCTATTTCTACAAAAATGTTAACTTTGGAAAAAACGAGAAAAAGAAAAATATCCAACAGTGATATGACAATCACAAGCAAGAGAATTAAAGTATTGTGAGTTTTCCTTTCTTTTTATAAATATGTATTTACAAATTTTTGTAAATATTGTAACATTGTTACTTTTCATACTTACCTCGCATATTTACTTTTCATACTTACCTTGCATACTTACCTTGCATACTTACCTTTCGTACTTACCTTACCTTACATATTTACTTTTCATACTTACGATATTTTATGAATTTTCGAGTCACATTTATGAAATATCATATGCAATATTTTTCTAGAATCGGACCTTTGAACCTACATTTATATGATCTTTTTTCATTCTTACGATGAATAGAATATGCTCTTAAAGTTTGACGACCTATTTCTAAAATACCCTGTATACATGCTTATTAATGTGTATACATAAAAAATATTTAAACTTATATTATTTATTTACAGACAAAGCTTCAGAATACCAACATACTCCGATCTTTTGCAATGTAATAAAAGAAAAGAAGAAGAACCTTGTGAAACAAGTGAAAGAGAAGAAGAAGAAGAAAGAGAAGAAAGAGTAGTTAGTCCAACATGTATTCCAAATGAAACAGAAGTACAAGAGACTTTTGAAAGAAATGAAACAGAAGAAAAAGGAAAAAAGGGAAGAGAAAGGAGCTTGTAAAATAAATGTGCAAGACAAAAAGGAAGGCCACAATTATGCAATAAAACGAAACATGTATGTATGCGTTTAAGTTATGCTTATTTAGTATCAATATTTGTGTACTATTGTAATGATAAAAATATACTATTTCGTTTTTTAGAAACCAAGAAGTTGGTAATGACGAAACTGTTGTCACAAATACGTTATTGGAACTTCTAATGCATTCCGAAAAAAGAAATAAGGAACTTCTTAACGAAAATAAATCAGCAGCTAAACATACAAGTAAAAGAATTACAAACAAATATAATGCAAAATGATCCTATCATTACAAATATGGAAAGAGATATACAAGAGAAAGCTAAAGGTATTGCTGTCAATGCTTTGCGAAAAATATTTACGCCAGGACAAATAAAAAGTTTAATGTCATCGCATAACGTCCGTGTTAAATGGTCATCGGAAGATATAAGATCAGCTATTGGTTTGCGATCATTGAGCCCGAAAGCTTACATATATCTCAGAAATGTAAAACAGGTTCCATTACCTTGTGTATCAACATTGCGCAATTGGGTTGCATCTTTCAACGTAGCACCTGGAATTTTAACAGATGTCCTCAAAATAATGATTGATAAAGGAAATAGTCTTTCCACAGCGGAAAAGTTAACAGTCATAACTTTTGATGAAATATACATCTCTAATAAGTCGGACTTAGAAGAGAACAACGAATCTATGGTCCACACAAGACATGCCAATTTGTAATGGCCCGAGGATTGTTCAAAAAGTGGAAGCAACCTGTGTATTACATGTACGATCAGCCAATGTCACGTGAAATTCTATTTACTGTGCTGCAACATCTGTATCAAGCTGGTTACATTATCGTGGCTATTACATGATATTACATGATATGAGCCCGACAAATATGAAGTTATGGAGAGATTTAAACATTGGTATCAATACTAATAGTCGTTGCAATAATAGCAATGTAATAATTACAGAGAAGCAGTATTTCATTACACATCCTGTCGACAAGTCATTGAAAATATACTTTTATGCGTCCCTCATCTATTAAAGTTAGCGAGAAACAATTTATTTGATTCTGGTTTTTGTGTTAAAGGCAATTTTGTGGATAAAAGATGCTTGGAAGAATTAGTAAAACTGAATGCAAATGATTTAAAAATTGCTCATAAATTGAGTAGAACACATCTCGATGCAAAAGGAACGAAACGTCAAATTGTGAAATTGGCATCTTAAACATTATCTAATAATGCATTGACTGTTCGATGGTGTGGGAGTAATAATCTTATACACTCCGTCAACTGGAAACATACCGCAGATGTAATAATTCGTTCGTCATATTCAAAAGCTCATTGAAATATAGCCGTGGGTTACACGCTTACGGAATAAATTTAGAGGAGCAAAATCAAACAATTACTCAAATGAATACATTTATCGAAGAAATGCGAGTTGGACAAAAGACAACTCTGTTGCAATTTCAGAAAGGAATCTTAGTATGCAATAAATCTTTACAAGAAATGTTTACATACATTAAAAATAAGTATTCGACCGAAGCGTTCCAGATAGAATACATACTTTCCAGGCGTAAGTTTAAATCAAGATATTATAGAAAATTTTTTCTATAATTAAATCAAGATATTATAGAAAATTTTTTCTCATATTTGAGGTCCATGGGCGCAGGATATGATCATCCGACGCCCGTGGAGATACGAAATCGTTTAAAATGATACATATTAGAGAAGCACTTAGGGCATGTGCTTTCGTCAGGAGTTTATAACGAAGAGGATTGCAGCTCTTCAATGCTTGTCGACGTTGAAGACATATGTTCCAATAACACTGCTGAATCTTCTTTAAATTGTCTGTGGGAAGATGAAAACATTTTTGAAGATAAAATATTCATGGATACTTCAATAGTAAAAGATAATTCTATGACTCAAAGAAGGGAAGAAACAGAAGAACATGATATACAAGAAGAAAGTGGAGAAGGTATTAATACTATTTTTACCAAAGCAATAATGTAATTACTCATAATAGACATTTTTGTTTTAGTGAGGAATCAACGAGCAGTATACTGGTTTTAATATTACATAAAGAGTATACTGTTATTAATATTACATAAGGATTATTTGTTACTTCACATACATCTTTTATCTTTCTAGTGTTAAATTTAAATACTTATGAGCCTAGTCCTGAAGAAATGAAGTTGGTCGACGATTTTGAGCGAATAATAGCTACTGATATCATTGAAAGAAATGCACTATTGTACGTTGCTGGATATGTTGCACACAGATATAGAAACGACTTTAATGAATTAGGAATCCCTACCAAAGACCTTCCGAATCCACAATCTAATGATTGGCTTTGCATGTTTTCACGAGGAAATTGCATATATCCCTCTACAAGCTTCCAAGAAGTAGCTAATATAATGGAGCACGAATTTCATACATTTCATGGCGATTTCTTTAATAAACAACCAAAAATTTTTGACACATTAACAGATATTATATGTACAGCCAGGGACTAAAAGGTTGCAACACTTTTTTTTGATGATTTTTTGAACGCGTAAAAATTTTGAGAATGCGGATCACTCTCTCTGGATGCAAATAGTAAGCGGTTATAATAGCTGTCAAAAACTGTCAATGTAGTACACACGTGAGTTATACAAGGTGAAATCAAGAATTACATTTGCGTTTTACGACAAATTCTCAAAATACGTTTTGAATGTTATAAAACAATGGTAAGTATGATGTAAGTTTTCTAAATTTATTTGTATTATATTGTATTTTTGTGTAATGTAAGAGATATTTCAATAATACAATAATACAATAATTGTAAAATTCTATTTCAGCAAAAGATATGCATTTTATAGAATCATCTTATCACAATCTTATCTTGATGTTATTGACAAATCGCGCGTGGACGGCAGCTAGGGACAGGCGCAATGAAAGTCGACTCCACGGATCTGGCGTGAAAAAATAAGAATAGGTGAAATCAAGATGTAAATTACAAACGCAACACGTGATC
>JAJVSH010000222.1:85419-104537 GCA_021460005.1 Tetramorium alpestre
TGCAGCTCCTGCATGACGGCGAAAAGAGACAGCTCTGCGGGGGGTTCGGATTCGGGCGCTGATGAGGGAATGCGAGCTTCAGGCTCGGGTGCTGGTGTGGCAATGCGAGCTCGTTTCCTCGTGACGGGGCTCGTAGCATCCATGGCTCGTTGCACGACGCTCGTTCGATCCCGGACGAGCCCCCAAAATGTTGCGCCTCTGTCGACGATCCTCGTCGACGCTGAGACTCGCGCCTACGTGCACGGCGACACTCTCACAATCACACAAGCACACGCGGCTCGCGCACGTAAATAAAGGGGAGATCGTTTACAAGGAAACACCAACTTTATTAATTAAGTCGCGATACAGAATCAAACGCGTCCTCCGCGAGAGGAGGCCAGTGAAAATCTGACGGGAGACTTGTTTGACAACAAGCTCCCCAGCAACTGTTGCTCCCATCACTTCAAGTCAATCTCTGTTGACTTCACGGCCGGTCGATCGATTCCGCCGATCGACTCGTCAGCTGACTCGCGCGACCGGGGAGTATACCGGGCGGCCGCAGCACGCAACAATATGTATGTGTGCATTTTTCTCCGTTTGTTACTGTTGTTGCTGCTGTGTATTTATACATATATGTTTGTCTTTGGATTCTATATAATATTAATATCGTGTTACAAATTTTTAATCATAGGCTTACTTACACCAACTCGAGCAGAAAAGAGGTGGAATTACCTTAGAGATTGCTATAGAAAAGCAAAACATTTATTCAAGAAACGACAAAGTATTGAACAAAAAAGTGATGCAGCTGGTACATCAAAATTTGAAGCAATTGTACCGTCCTTTCGTCATTACTATTTAATGACGTTTCTAGATGATATTTTAGAATATCGACAGTAAGTGAAATAAATACTTATTTTATAATTGGCGACGAGTGCGCCGCTTGAGTAGCGTAGTAGGTAGCGAGAAAATGTACACAAGAATAAAGCTTGTGAAAAAGATCTGCGTATCATTCATCACATTAACATTGGCGCCCAACAGCAATAATAGAACCTATCAGGGAAGAGTCAAAAGCATAAATAAGCAAGACTAGCAACAAAGACTAGCGACAAGAAACTAGTAGCATCAAAAACGGCCGGCGGGCAGATTAGAGATTAGAGTGCCAAGATCAACGGATACTGGCACAAAGATTTCGGCTCGAGGCTGAAATCAATCGCACATAGCAACATCCGCATCCAAGCAGTACGACACCAGAAGCGTCGTAAAATCAACGCAACGAATATACGCAGCTCCACCCACCACAACGAGGGGCATAGTTGGGACAATAGCGACGGCACGGCAAAAAAAAGGTTCTACTAGTCATTAATACGGCAATGGAGGTAAGTGATCCCTCTACAGTTCTTTGCATATCTCAAGGGAGATCTTCGAATAATAGTAAAATGTCTGAGTTGAGACAATTAATGCAAAAAAGAGCGATCGTAAAAGGACAGGTTACTCGAATAAATAATAATCTGAACACAAAAATGACAGCAGAAGAAGCGCAAATTCGAGCAGGCAAGCTCGAAGAACTATATCAGAAATTCGAAGAGATTCAATTGTCAATTGACCAATGCAGATTAAACAATGCAAGAGAGGACAAAAGGGAAGACGCGGAGGACAAAATTCAAAGGGAATCGGACGTAGGAAGACAAGTATTTGAAGGAACATTTTACGAAGCGGCAACAAAAGCTCGGCTGCAGAGTCGACAATCAGGTGTAAGTAAAGACAAGCCAGAGACACTTAAGCAACTTATGGTACACATCAGAACACATTTGAAAGCATTAAAGACGCTCCGACTTCCGATTGATCAATGAAACGAGATCATAATATATTTAGTGAAGAACAGATTGGATTACAATACGCAAAAGGATTGGGAAGAGGAAATTAATCGAGACAAAATGAGACGGCCGACGTTGGAGGAGTTCCTGACGTTCTTGCAAGAGAAATGTCGCACACTTGAGATGATTGATAAAGAGAGAAATAAACAAGAATTGACGAAGCTCCCTATAGCAAAAAAGCAAGAGAAAAAAGTAGCTCTGTCATCCGTGGCAGAAGGAGCTTGTGTTATTTGCAAAGAAAGTCATGCGATTTACAGATGCCCACAATTGTTGCAACTATCGATAGCAGACTGAATAAAAAAAAAGAAGATATGCATAAATTGCTTGCGAAAAGATCACTTTGCAAAGGCCTGTAGAGCATCCACTTGCCAAAAGTGCCAGCTAAGGCACAACACGCTGTTGCACCTAGAGAAAGAGGAAGAAAAATCAAATCGGAGTGCGGACGCAAAAACTCAGCAAAAAGTAGTAGCACATTGCAAAAATGAAGATACAACTAAGTTAGAGAAGCTCAATTTAAGAGTTAATTTAGCACAAAAACAAAAATCGCATATACTATTATCGCCGGCTCGAGTGTGGATTAAAGATACAGAAGGGAATCAACACAGCGCTCGGGTACTGTTGGATCCAGGCTCACACTTAAATTTAATTACGGAGGCGCTTGTACGAAAGCTTAAATTGAGAAGCAAAAGGCGAAGCGAAATAATCAGCGGCATTAATAAAGCACATACAAATATATCTCAAACTGTGGAAGTAACAATAAGATCGTTGCACACAGATTATGAAACACAGATAGAATGTTTGGTATTACCAAATATTACAGAAAAACTTCCTCAAGTTAAATTGAGCACTAACATAATACACATACCAGAAGGGCTGAATTTGGCAGACTCGGAGTTTTATGAGCCTGGCACAATTGATCTGCTCATTTGGAGCTGGGTTATTCTGGCAACTAATTTGCATAGATTCGATCAAGTAAGAGAGAGGTTTGCCCAGGATACAGAACACGCTTCTAGGATGGATTGTGGAAGGAGAGATCATCGATTCGAAATCCAAATATTCATCGCGATTTTGTGGTCTACTTAGTACCAATTCAGTTTTACAAACGCAACTTGAGCATTTTTGGAATCAAGAAGAAACGCAAGAAATACGGAGATTTACTAGAGAGGAGGCACACTGCGAAAGACAGTTCACGGAGTCGGTAAGGCGAGAGGAATCTGGAAGGTTCGTAGTCAGATTGCCCAAAAAGCAAGATGTCAAATTAGGTGATTCGGAAAAGCAGGCCATACGTCGATTATGTTTGAGAGACGCTTCAAGGCGGATCCAGAGATAAAAAAAGAATACGTGAAATTCTTGGAAGACTATGAAGAGCAGGGACACATGTCCTGTGTGCAGGACTTGATCAACAAACAGGAAGAATATTTTGTCCTACCGCATCAACTGGGAATTAGGCCGGATAGCATAACAACCAAATTATGGGTCTGCGAAGACATCGCTTGGAACCTCTTTAAACGACAAGTTAATGGTCGGACCGAATATGCAGAGAGATTTGTTTGAAATAATACTGCGATTCAGATCTCACGAGTTCGTCATAACGGCAGATGTGGCGGCAATGTTTCGTCAGATCAAAGTACGAGAAGAAGACCGTGATCTTCAAAGGATAGTGTGGCGAGCAGACTCGACGCAGCAAATACAATTATATAGGCTCAACAACGTAACATATGGCACTGTTCCAGCGCCATACTTAGCAATGAGGTGTTTGAGGTTGCTAGCAGAAGAAGAAACAGAATTCCCGGAAGCAGCTAATGTTATCAAAGAAGACTTCTATATGGATGATGTCTTAACGGGAACACGTACGGTAGAAGAAGCAATGGTTTTGCAAAAGCAATTGTCGCAAATACTTGCAAGAGGCCAATTTCAGTTAAGGAAATGGTGTTCAAATGATCAGAGAGCTTTAGATAATTTAATCGAGGCGACTGAATCCGATAGTTTGCTTAAGTTGGATAAAGAAGGAGCGTTAAAAACATTAGGTTTACTATGGAACGCGAAAACGGACACTATACAGTATGAAGTGGTGACTGAGAAAACACTGAAAAACAAAACGAGACGTTCTATCAAAAATTGCTCAAATATTCGACCCATTAGGTTTGCTGGGATCAGTTGTTATCAACGCAAAGTTCATCATGCAGAAAATGTGGCAATTAAAATCAGGATGGGACGAACCGCAAGAAATAGAGATAGCATGGAAGCAATATTATAACTCATTGTCAAGAATTAATGATGTTCGATTACCGAGAAATATCAATAAAGGGAATGAGAAGAAGACCTTTGATCTTATTGGATTCGGAGATGTTTCAGAAAAAGCGTACGGAGCATGCCTGTATGCTGTTTATCAAGATTCGCGAAATGAGACGAAGTCGCATCTAATCACTTCGAAAAGTCGAGTCGCACTTCTTAAGTGTCGTTGCCAAGGTTGGAATTGAATGTGGCATTGTTAGCAAGATTAGCAAGCACGGCTAGAAAGGCTCTTGGAAACAAGATTAGAAGCACACATTTATTCAGTGATTCAACCATTGTGCTGAGCTGGATATCCACATCACCGTGCATATGAAAAACTTATGTAGCGAATAAAGTATTAAAGATACAAGATTTATCACAGGCAGCAATTTGGCGTTATGTGTCCTCCAAAGACAATCCAGCGGACTTACTCTCCAGAGGAATTACAGTAGAAGATTGGGCTCAGAATGAACTGTGGTGGCAAGGCCCAGGTTCGTTGCTAATCAGTGGCCTCAACAGATAGAAATTGAGATAGATACTTCAGAGATGAAACTATCGGTGGCTCTTGTTGCAGGGAGTACGTCACACGATCTACTAAGAAGATATTCTTTGTTCGACAAGCTTCAAAGAATAATAGCGTATTGTATCAGATTCAAGACGAACGCGTTAAAAAGAAAAGAAAGCGGACCGCTTTCGGTAGAAGAGCTTAATCAAGCAGAAAGATTAATTGCAAGATTGACACAAGAAGAAACCTTTGCAACGGAAATCAAAGCACTGAAATCCAAGCAGCCAATACCAAGGAGCAGCAAGCTAGTGGCGCTCAATCCTTTCCTAAATAAAGATAACTTGATACGAGTGGGTGGAAGATTATCACATGCAAACATACCAGAAGATTTTAAGCATCCGATAGTATTGCCCGGAAAGAATCAAGTAATGAGGCTCATCGTAAGAAGAGAGCATATCCGGTTGCATCATTGTGGACCGGAGCAATTGCTCCGTTGCTAAGTTACTGGCCATTAACTTGGTCGAAGAGAAGCACGAAAGATTACGTGTAACTGCGTTCAATGTTTTCGCAATAAACCAAAGGGCTCATGAAGTCATCATGGGTGATTTACCTAGCGAACGAGTTAGCGGATTTCAAAAGCCGTTTGCAACGTCGGGAGTAGATTATGCAGGGCCGCTGAAGGTACAAGAAAGTCGTAGGCAAGGACACGTGCATACTTCTAAAACTTGGATTGCTGTGTTCACGTGCTTTGCAACCAAAGCAATCCATTTGGAGCTTGTCTCAGCTTTAACCACAGAAGCATTTTTGGCAGCATTGAGAAAGTTTGTCGGAAGAAGAGGCGTGCTCGAGGATGATGTCGGACAACGGGACTAATTTCGTTGATACTGTCAGGGATCTGGAAGAGATTTAAGAATTTATTCACAAGGAAAGTAATATCATATCAATTCATTTAGCAAGTCAAAAGATTAGATAGGAATTTATACCACCGCGAGCACCTCATTT
The DNA here is from genome assembly GCA_021460005.1 of Tetramorium alpestre. Classification (NCBI taxonomy): domain Eukaryota; kingdom Metazoa; phylum Arthropoda; class Insecta; order Hymenoptera; family Formicidae; genus Tetramorium; species Tetramorium alpestre. The sequence continues at coordinate 91,054 of JAJVSH010000222.1, forward strand.
CGGAGGCCTTTGGGAGACTGCGGTAAAAGCAACGAAAAAGCATCTTAATGTAGCCACCAAAGGATTGATTTTGACATTCGAAGAATATTATACCCTATTGGTAGAAATCGAATCTATCCTGAATTCCTGTCCTTTAACTCCACTGTCTAGTGATCCACACGATATGACTGTATTAACGCCTGCGCATTTCCTAGTAGGGGATACCCTGTTGTTACCTTCTGAACGCAGCTATCTTAACGTAGCGGACACCAGGTTGTCTCGTTGGCAATACCTTCAGAAAGTAAGATTTATGATTTCTGGGAAAGATGGCATCGGGAGTATCTGCAGGAGTTACAGAAACGAGGAAAATGGCGTACCAAGGGCGAGAATCTGGAATTAAGTACACTAGTACTAGTGAAGGAAGACAACATCCCTCCACTGCAATGGGTCACGGGCCGGATTGTGGAAACTCATACCGGAGCAGATGATGTAGTCCGAGTGGCATCAATTAAGCCAGCGGATTGATTAAAAGAGCTATTGCCAAGCTATGTTCGTTGCCAATGGAGAAAGAAGACTGATTGCGTTAAATATTATTATATATGATCTATTTAGTTGTAAGAGATTAAACCTTTTAGTTATATAAGATACGAAAAAGAAGATAGTGCTATCTTCTTTTTCGTATCTTATATAACTAAATTTTATATTTATCAACAATTATTTGATTTCTTAGTTTAACTTTTAGTCAAGCATTTTTTATTTCTTCAAGCATTTTGATTTATAAAGTTACCAGGAAAATTATTTGTGTTAATTTGGAAAGTATTTACAGTGGATTTAATTGCATTCATTATTTTGTCAATTGAAAGAGTCTTTCAAGGGGGGCGGTATGGCGACGAGTGCGCCGCTTGAGTAGCGTAGTAGGTAGAGCGAGAAAATGTACACGAGAATAAAGCTTGTGAAAAAGATCTGTGTGTCATTCATCACATTAACAATAATTCTTAATTTCTATTGTTATTTAACACTTATAATTTTGTACTATTTATTGCAGAACTATAACTTATGTAAAATCTGCAACAAATAATATACGCCAAACAAATAATCTGCAATCATTTACGTCAAGAATGAATATGAATGATTTGGATGACTTGGATGTGCAATCAAATATTAACAACAATACATTAGAAAGTGACTCTTTTTCTGTATCTTCTCCGTCAGACTCTGTTCCAACGTCACTAACATCAAAAAGTAAAATTTTTGTTTGATTTAATTTTTTAAATTTACAAACGTTGGACGCAAATATTGATATATTATGTACTAATTAATTTACGTATTGTTTTCTTAACAAAAAGGAAGAAACCTACGTCTTAAGATAAATCTGAAGATATTCTTGTAGAAGCATTAAAAGAAACGAAAGAATCAAGTCCAATTGATGGATTTGTTTGAAGTTTGACTGAAGGCCAACGTAGAATACAATTCATACAAACAAAGATTAAAATTAGAAATAGAAATCTTAACGAAACTGTATGAAATTGAAGCGGCAAATGAAGTTCAAAAAAAGCATATTTTCAAAGATTTTTTTACAATTTGCAATAATGGAAAGGATATTTTGGTTATTTCTGTAACTTTTATTTTTTAATTATGTCGTTAAAAACAAGAAATTATGAATGTATTAATTTAGTCTGATAATTTTTATATAAACTTGCATAACTCTTTATAATTTTATTTTTCTATTATTTACGTTGATGTTATTTTTAACATTTTATTGTAAATAAAGCAACGGCATTTGACGTTCTTTTTTGCTGCTGAATTGTTAGCAGGATTGTGTGTCGACAGTAGTAGTATAGTAAGGGGGTTTCTAACGCAGGTCCTCCAAGAGGGGAGCGGGGCGGGGAAGGGGTACACCGCGGGGCGAGGGGGTATGACGTCACGCGGGACGGGGATATAGTGACGCGTATGCTTATAGTTTATACGAGCGCCGACTAAACAAAACCTTTGATATCCAGCCGCTATCTGATATCAAATTCAGCCGCTATCAAGTCCAGCCGTTATCGGTGGTGTCCAGCTGTTATCGATGATATCGGAGGAGGGGGAGGAAACAATCATCCCTAGCGACCCGATTGTTTCCTCCCCCTCCTCCTCTCCCTCTACCCCCTCACCCCAGGAAGACTTACGATTGTCTCACCCCAATAAGACCTTTATGACTCCCCTCCCATTACCAGGAAGATTACTTTGATAGCGCCGACTAAACAAATCTTACGATACATGATACTACCCTTTAGATAAGTAGCGAGCGCTAATGTCACGACTGACGCGATATCGCACATGCGATTAGAATTAGGTTAGGTTGTGCATTCCAACCTGTATCATCAAGACTCTTTTGATAGCGCTGATATCCGGCTAATGCGCGATATTATACATCCGACATTGTCTCGGTATCTCCTCTCCCTTAAATTCCAGAAAATATTTTTTTTCGCGAGCGCCGATATTTGGCCGCTAATGCGCGATATTATACATCCGGTGACGTTATTGTCTCGGTATTCCCTCCTCCACAATTCCCGGAAATATTTTTCGCAGCCGCTAATGTTATGACTGGCACGGTAGAACCTACAAGTTTTGATAAAGATTAAACAAATCCGATCGTCTCGATACCCCTTCCACATCATTTTTTCTTTTGATAATCAGTGTTAGAAAGAGACAAATGAAGGTATAAAATTGGTCCGGAAGCGCGCAAGGTCTCAGACAGTGGTGAGTCTCCGTGAGTGCAATTGTGCAGCGTGCAAGCATCATTAAATCGCAAAAATAGAAGATATGAAGCAATTCGCGCAAATTGAACGCGACCTGCTGGAGGGATCCAGGCGAGTCGCTACCTTGGGCGAATTTTTCACTTGGGCGCAGCGATGCGACGAGTTCGTGCAACGGCTCGAAGAGCACAGTCGAGTCAAGCGCCCGCGGCTCTCGATAGGACACAGACAATCTGTGGCGAGATTGCGCGACTCGTGGGTGCGAAAACTGTGCTGGAAAGACGATTTACATATCTCGGCGTTGGTGAATATACTGGTAACGCGGAGAGACTCGTTTGGCGAGAAATCGATACCGCGTTTGAAAATCGCGTGTTGACCGGTGTAGTGATCAACGCGGACTATATTGAGCCGCGACAATTTTTAAAAGACGCTGGCGATATAGTGATCGAGCGAGTGCGAGTGCGAGATTTTTAACAATACGCAACAGCGTGAAAATAAACACTGTCTTTAACGGTGAATTTGTTGCGGGCGACAAACGTGCCAACAAGAGTGTAAACACGCGAAACTGCGAATTATTTCGTACAACAGATTTACGTGAGTGGTACGAGCAGCGTGTCGTCGAACCTACCCTGGCGTCCCTTGAGGAATTTCAGGAACGCGACAGCGGGTGGGCGTTGTCACGTATTCTGAATCTGACCATAAACGTTAATAAGTACAATCCGTTACACGCGGGATGCCGCATAAACTTACCGCCTGAAATAAAATTCAAGCGTGCGGTGATTAACGTGCGGTCTAATGCAGTCAACGCGTGTTTCGCGTGGTCGGTGGTGGCCGCGCTTCATCCAGCCGAAAGAAATGCGGATCGAGTATTATCGTATCCGCATTATACGACAGTGTTAAATTTATAAGACATTGTATTCCCAGTGACGTTAAGTCAAATTAAAAGATTTGAAATTTTAAATAATATTTCAATAAACATTTACGGCATTGAGAATAAAATAATCCTGCCGCTACAACTCACCAGCCGGAAGCTGGAAAAGCACGTCAACCTGCTGTACGTGCAGGAAGACGACGCGACGTGGGATACTTTGCCTGGATCAAGAACTTCCGCCTAGTGGGGTCGCAAGTGAGTCGACACAAGGAAAAAAAATATTTCTGCGATCGATATGTATATTTTTTAATTACGCAATATGCTTATAATTAATATAAATAATTAATATAAATTTTTTTTTCAGATGTCTGCATTACTTCAGCTCGAGCGAGAAATTGGCAGCCCACGGTGTCGATTGCCAACAAATGAATGACTGCGCCATTCGACTGCCTGGCGAGACTGACAAATGGCTCAGCTTCAAGAACCACAGCAGGAAAGAACGGGCACCGTACGTCATATACGCTGACTTGGAGTGTACTCTCAAGAAGACGGACACGGATTCAGCAACATTCACTCCATCGATAATTCGGAATCGCGAAATACATAAAATTGCGGTTCATCGATTCATTTAAATTTCTGACTACCAGTCTTGAAAAATTCTTGATAAATTGAAAAAGTCTTGATAAATTGAAAATTCTGCGTTATAATTTTTCAAATTTATCAAGCGATGATTTTAAATTGTTGACAAGAAAAGATGTCTTTCCATACAAATATGTGGATCATATAGTTAAATTGGAGGACTCGTGTTTACCACCGCGTGATTCATTTTATAGTTCTTTGACTGGTGAAACTGTATCCGAGAGCGATTACGCGCACGCTGTGAATGTCTGGCAACGATTTTGCATTCAAACCCTGGGCGAGTACAGTGATTTATATTTAAAAACGGATGTCTTGTTTTTGGCCGATGTATTCGAAGATTTTCGTGATAGTTGCGTCACGGACTCGATCCCGCCGCGTACTACTACACCTTACCCGGTTTTACATGGGACGCCATGTTAAAACATACGCGTATAAATTTTGAATTGCTTACATTGACATGGTCTTATTCATCGAGCGTGGTATACGCGGCGGGCTAAGTCAATGCTCCGGCAGATACGCAAAGGCCAACAACAAGTACATGCAGTCGTATGACCCATCGAAACTATCGTCATACCTAATGTATTTTGATGTTAATAATATGTACGGTTGGGCGATGTGTCAGCCGTTGCCATACGCCGAATTTCGATGGGTGCGATACTGCAAATTTTGATTATAGCGCGATCGTTTTGGACTCGCCCACGGGTTATATTCTCGAAGTCGACTTGGAGTACGCAATATCTTCACGACTCATATATCGACCTACCGTTCTGTCCGACGCGCGATAAGCCGCCCGACAAGCGACAGGTTAAACTCCTAGCGACACTGTACGATAAGAAGCGATACGTCATACATTATCGCAACCTAAAACAATGCACGCGTCACGGTCTTCGCGTCACGAAAATTCATCGCGTACTACAATTCGCACAATCTCCATGGCTTCGTAATTATATCGAATTAAATACCAAATTTAGAACACTCGCTAAAAAAGATTTTGAAAAGAATTTATATAAATTAATGAATAACGCTGTTTTCGGTAAAACCATGGAGAATGTGCGTAATCATGTAGACGTTAAATTGTTAACTATATGAGATGGACGATACGGCGCGGAGGCAATAATCGCAAAACCAAATTTTCATAGCCGGAGTATTTTTTCTGAAAATTTGGTCGCTATCGAAATGCGTAAATTCGAGGTAAAATTTGACAAGCCGATTTACGTGAATATGTGCATCCTTGACATATCTAAGACGTGCTTGTACGAATTTCACGAGTATATGCTATCGTTATATCGAGACACGTGTAAAGTAATGTATACCGACACGGACAGTCTCATATACCATATCATGTGCAAGGATGTATATGAAACGATAAAATGTGACGGACAGATTCGATACGAGCGATTATCCGGCAGATAACGCGTACGGTATACCGCTTGCGAATAAGAAAGTGCCGGGATTAATGAAAGATGAAAACAACGGTGCGATAATGACAGAATTCGTAGAGGGCTCAGAGCAAAAATATATGCTTTGCGAATGACGAGGAGAAGCGATACGAAGAAAATTAAAGGTGTCAAGAGTAATGTTGTAGCACGAACGATAACATTTGAGGATTACATGCAGTGTTTGAAAAAAAAGATTGAAATGACGCGACAGCAATCGTGTATAAGATCGAAGCTGCATGAGGTATACACCATAGCCGAGAAAAAAATCGCTTTGAATCCATACGATGACAAACGATATATCGTACCGGATTCAATCGATACATTACCGTGGGGACATTATCGAATGTAAATATATTACTATGTAAAGGATTAATGATTTTTGGTATACAACCTGTGTATTTTATATCATATATATTTTATATTGTATACATCATACATTTTTATATTGTATACATATTACATTTTTTATGTTTAAAATGAATAAACTTTGTTGAAAAACAACATCGTCTTTATTGTATCTAAGAGTTGTGCGATCCATCGAATCCCAACCACTTCACGTAAACCTTGTCACCTCTCCTGCGCAGCACCTTCTCCACGAGATACACGTCGGGATCAGCCACACGATGCAATTCGTATTCGTAAAACGCTCCGGTAATAGATTTTCCGCGATAGTCCTCGAGCAGGTACGTCGCGGGATTAATGCGCTGCACTTTAGCGATTTTAAACATCTCGGTAGTCCAATTCGGTGTGTAACCTTTCTCGAAGACGGTCTTGTACTTGCTCACGCGCACCGAATCGCCTATTTTGAACTATGCCGGCCCTGCAATCTTTATCGCGTTGTACATCATAGCCAAGAGTCTTTCGGCGATCGCAAGTGTAACGTCAGCGGATCTCATGCCGTTCGATGTTTTCGCGCGTTGTAATCAGACACGAGACGCGGCAGCGCGTCGATCCATCTGTAGTTTCCGTTGAGGGTAAACATCTTCCACATATCGTTCTTGAGCGTGCGATTGAATCGCTCGACGACCGACGCTTTCAATACCGCGTACGTGGAGTAATTGATGCCGTGTCTCTTTACAAGTCATTGCACGTCAGCGTTGTAAAACTCCTTTCCCTTGTCAGTCTGGAAATTTTTCGGATGTCTCGCTCTCTCGAATTATCTCGGCGATAGCTTCAGCCATCTCGCTTCCACCTTTGCTCTTGAGCGGCACGCGTATTTACTCAACACATCGATGACGATAAGTATGTAGCGGTAGTCTCTATTGAAACGCGAGTACGGCTGCATCTCAACGATATCAGCCTGCCACAGGTCGTCGTATCCTCGAACTATGACGCGTCTTCGCGGAAAATTTCTTCTCGCCGGAGCATGTAGTTCCTCGACGAGTCGTCGCCTCTCCGAACTGACGGCAGTTTCAGATCTCATGGTCAATCTTCGACTGGTAATAGCACGTGCGAAGATTTAACTCTGCTCTTCTTATTCTCCTTGTTCGTTTTTTGACTCGATAGTAGCGTAACTTATCGCATTCCGTAATGCGTGTACGTCCTTCTCGAACGCGATCAGTCTCTCGACAAATTCGTCCCTCAAAATTTTAACGCATTGTTCCACGTATAGTTTGTTTGCCGCGTCATCGTCAGTCTCTGGTTGAGCTACGCGACGAATCTTGCGCGACTTTGCGTCAAAATCCGTACCGGCACGACACAAAGCGTTATGGCGTACGTAACTTCTCACCAGTCCGCCATCGATCGAGTCATTTCTCCGTTCAAACAGTGCAGAAAATTTATTGACGGGCATTTATCCGATGCAAGTGGTGTCGTTCGACTGGTTCACATCGACGATACTCCGATCAATTTATAATGATACCAGCCTCGCGAAGTTCCTCAATGATGGATAGAATTTCGTTGTCGTGAGCGTTGTGACCGGCTCGGTGCGAAGCGGCAAGTAAACAATCCACCAGCTCGTTGGGATCATCCCAGTGCACGTAATCAACCGCATTGTCGTTCAACGTCATAGTGCGAGGTAATCCTTTTCCAGATTCGATCTTTAGCAACAGTTATATATCTGTACTTGTATCCTCTGTTACCCATTACTCGATCATTCGGGTTATGGTTGCGCCTATGCGCGCTTGTCGCCAGCAGTATGCTCTTGTACTTTTGCTTATCTTCATCCGTATAGACGTCATTATCGGGCAATTTCTTGAATATCAATTCGTAAATACCGGGCGTACCGATGTATCACGTGCCATCGATAAGTATGTTGTCATTGGCGTCCACATCAATGCGTTTATTACCGAGCATCGTTCCATCGTTGGTCAAACGAACGCCGTATATGTTATCTTGAGCAATGCGATCCATCGCATAGAAAGAGCTTCCATCGTCGTTCAGAATGACTCCAAAGTACCTTCGACCCAGCGGGCCCATTTTATCGAGGAACGCATTTCGCTTTTTCGATGTTTCCAGATGCTTTCGAACGGCCGTCACGAGCGAATCGTCCGTGGTCTCGAAAAAATTTTCGCCGCTCTCGAGGAATCCGGGCTGTTGTATGGCTGTCACCGCGGACTCTATCGGTGATACGTCCAACGGAGGTTCAAATCGATTTATGTGGCGTCGATACGGCGTGATTCAACGTTCGTTTTCTCTTTCTCAATACTGCATCTTCCTCGCGTTTCTGGATGGGTAACGTTTCGTTCCCTTCATCTTCCTCGCGCTTTCGGACGGATAACGTTTCGTTCACGTCACGCGGCTCGTCTTTTATCGCGCCAGAATTTTCAATCATTTTTTGCTCGATAATTGACTTGAGACATGTCTTCACCGCGATATCGTTCTTGATCTTACCGGTCTTCAAGGCGCAATGTTTCTTGCGGATCGATTCATTCGTCTTCTCAATCGCCCTCGCAATCTTCTCGCGCTCGCGAGTATCGTTGCTCTCAGCCATGTTTTATCTCGACAAGGTTTCGACGACGACTGATCGTTTTACGGTATCGCGAACATGTTAAATCCTTTTCGGTATCGTTTGTAAGCGAACTGTCCTTGTCTATCACTACAAATCCGTACTCGGACAGCCAACAATCACAAAACGCGCTGAAATCCCCATACGACATGTCGGTGTTCACGTGATCGTTGTAAACATGTTTCAAATTGGTAGAATGCTGCTTGAACAGGATCAGTAAGTTCGCGTTATTGCGTATCAGATGTTTGGATATTCTCGCGTACGTCTGACAGAGATAGAAGCAGTCGACGTTTGAGTGTCGACCCATCGAGAAGTACTCTCTCACCGTATCTTGCTTGTCGGACGCGACGTCATCGAAAACAAAGATTGAGTTTGGACGCGCCTCATTCGGTGGAATGATGTCATTGTTATTGGAGAACGTAAAGTAGCCGATTTCGTCGATCGATGTCAGTAGTTCCTCCTGATATTGATACTTTGGCTGCTGCAGTGCTTCGAGTACACGTATACGTTCTTGAAACGTATACNATCGTTGCTCTCAGCCATGTTTTATCTCGACAAGGTTTCGACGACGACTGATCGTTTTACGGTATCGCGAACATGTTAAATCCTTTTCGGTATCGTTTGTAAGCGAACTGTCCTTGTCTATCACTACAAATCCGTACTCGGACAGCCAACAATCACAAAACGCGCTGAAATCCCCATACGACATGTCGGTGTTCACGTGATCGTTGTAAACATGTTTCAAATTGGTAGAATGCTGCTTGAACAGGATCAGTAAGTTCGCGTTATTGCGTATCAGATGTTTGGATATTCTCGCGTACGTCTGACAGAGATAGAAGCAGTCGACGTTTGAGTGTCGACCCATCGAGAAGTACTCTCTCACCGTATCTTGCTTGTCGGACGCGACGTCATCGAAAACAAAGATTGAGTTTGGACGCGCCTCATTCGGTGGAATGATGTCATTGTTATTGGAGAACGTAAAGTAGCCGATTTCGTCGATCGATGTCAGTAGTTCCTCCTGATATTGATACTTTGGCTGCTGCAGTGCTTCGAGTACACGTATACGTTCTTGAAACGTATACCGTGCGGACTGTCCAGCAAGCTTATCAGAACGTTGGTTTTACCGCAATTAGAGGGGCCGCAGATGATGGCACGTACAGTGGTCGGTAACATCGCATCGTGTTTGCGTTTCTTCGCGTTGTTTCCCATCATCTGTAGTTTGTCGTCACAGTTTGTGACACGTATCGTCAGCGGCTGCCGCACGAATTTCATTTCTCTTCGCACCTATTTATAACCGTGCTGTCGCATGAATTTCATTTCTTTTCGAGCTTCCGAGTAGAGAGGACGCGCCTATTTATAGCTGCGCGGAACCGCGAATCGCTCAGAAATGTTTCTGCTTTTGTTGAATAACAGTAATATATACAATTTAATCACCGAACCACCGAAGTTGAAGTATGTGCTGAAGATTCTGTTCCGACAGTTTTTTTACAATCATATAAATTATGTATGGGATAAATTTCCGGAGCATATCAAGGCGGATCCGGAAGTTCAGCAGTATCGTTATTGTCTGGATCATTACAATCTACCGACTCAGCGAACGCACATCGACGGTCCGCCGCCGTTGATCGAGAATTGTCGCGAATGTCAAAGACTACGCCGTCTAGCATAAAAGTTGGCGGTAGTTTACTCAATCGCACGATAAACGCGCTTCCCTCCGAACTACACATCCCCGGCTATCAGTTTTGCGGTCCGGGAACTCACTTGGAGAAACGTTTGGCGAGAGGCGATCGAGGTATAAATCCACTGGACGCGTGCCGCGAGCACGATATAGCGCATTCACGGAACAACAATCTCACCGAGAGACACGCGGCTGACAGAATACTCGCCGAGAAAGCGCGGAAACGCATCGTCGCGGGGGACTCGTCGCTGGGCGAGAGAGCCGCCACGGTTGTCTGGGCGGTGATGAAAGCCAGGACGAAGATCGGAATGGAGACGAAGAAGACGAAGAAGACGAAAAAACGGATACTTCCGGTAGCGAAACGCGGCGGCGTACTGTCGATTCTACCGATATTGGGAGCGCTCAGATCCTTGATCGGCGGAGTGGCCAGTGTGGCAAAGGCGGTAAACGACAGCAAAGCCGCGCGACGTCAACTCGAGGAGCTGCAACGTCACGATCGCGCGATGGAAGGTCGCGGACTCTATCTCGCTCCGTACAAATACGGACGGGGACTGTATCTCGGCCCGTACAAACGCGGACAGGGGGCTGTAAAGAGGGGGAAAAAAACGTCCAGGAAGCGTTAGAAATGCCCGCGGGTGCTACGATAAACGTACAATTGGATCGACTGGCAAGACGTATGCGTGTACCATATTTTAGAGGCGTTTTCATGCGTGACTCGTTACCGACAGGCAGTGTGCTTCAAAACGAGAGCGGTATCGTGAATCTGGACGACATGACGGGTCCCGGTACTCATTGGATGGCATATGCCAAGAGGAGAGATCGCGTTGTGTACTTTGACAGTTTTGGCAATCTTCGATTGCCCAAAGAATTGGTTCGCTATTTCGGAAACAGTGTTAAGACGATAGAGTACAATCGAACACCCTATCAAACATACGGCCAGAACATCTGCGGTCAGATGTGTTTATGGTTTCTCTGAACAGTGGATGCGTGTGAATTTAAAGCCTGACGAGCGGCTGCGAGGACTCAGTGTCGGTTGAGCAGTTTTTCCATCATGTTGTTGACGGTCACGCTGAGCGGCAGGAGCAGCGTCATCGCAGTAAACTACTCTCTAGCCATAGATTTGAGCAATGGTGACTATGAGCTTGGTCTGATGGACTTTGAGACCTACCACACGATAGCGAACGTGAATGTCACGAACAATAAATTTTACTTTGGCAATAATGACGCTGAAATTCGAGGGATCGTACGAGTTGCAAGCCGTAAACGTGTTTTGAAACGTGCACTCCGTGAAAAGAAACATGGCGAACAAACAACGAGGTCGAAGAATATCCGATAGTGCTGCGCGTTAATTACAATACGATGAGGAGCGAGATTAAATGCGTCTACAGAGAACTTTAACAAACCCAAACATTGGATCGTTGCTGAGATTCTCATCGAATCATATATTGGAACCGCGAAAATGGTACACGTCGGACATGCCAATCAATATTATGAACGTGAACGTTATCCGTATAGAGTGCAACGTGACCGCGGGCGCGTACAGCAACAGCAAACGTGTACACGATACATGAATTTTCACCGAACGTGCCGCCAGGATATAAGATATCGGAAAGGCCGTCACAGATCATTTACCTGCCAGTCATCGTACGAAGCATTACGGATCTGACGATACGCGTTCAGTACGGACGATTGTTCGACTTTCGAGGAGAGGAGATAACCGTCAGATTGCACGTGCGAAAGTGTTGATGATAACGCGATGTGAGATGCTTGTGTTGAACAGCTCGAGGCAGGCGAGAGATAACACACGCGTTACAACTGCTTTTGATAATATCCGATCCTCCGAGAGAAAGAAACTCAACGCGTCGAACGTTAAATTTTTTAAATCTCTGGGATTCGCGTTACGAAACATCTAACAATGACGAACATTCTCAATATCGAAGACGAGCCGGTCTTCGACGATCGCATCATCAAGCTCAAGACTCACACGTACAATCCAATCAATACAACGTTCGGACACAGCGACGAGATAAGAATACCCATACAGCAACAAGACCTATACACGCTGCCGTACGAAAGTTTTCTATACATCGAGGGAAAACTAACGATAAAGACCGAAGTCGAGGGATTTAGTGTCGCACTGTCACTGTCAATTTCGTCGCGCACTGTCACTGTCACTGTCAATTTCGTCGCGTTCATGTTTGACGAGATTCGATACGAACTCGACAGTGTGGAGATTGATCGCAACAGAAACGTCGGAATAACCAGCACGCTCAAAAACTATGTAATCGTATCGTCCGATAGAAACGTGATTCTCAGAAACGCCGGTTGGGATACGCAGAGTAGCGCGGACGAATATTTTAATTTCTGCGTACCGCTCTACATGTTACTGGAATTTTGCGAGGATTACAGACGCGTGGTTATCAATGCTCGTAACGAGTTGATTCTGATACGATTCCGCAACGATAACAATTGCCTGGTGGGAGATTCGGCGATGAATCTCGAGATTGAATTATTCAAGATACAATGGCGAATGCCACACGTGTTACTAAACGAAATAAATAAGCTGTCGATGCTGCATGCTTTGGAAAGAGGACGATACCTCAGCATAGCTTTTCGCTCGTGAGATCTGTACGAGTTTCCGCTACTGCAGAATACAACCAAGCATTCGTGGGCCATCAAGACCGCTTCATAGCTCGAGAAGCCGCGATACGTTGTCTTCGCTCTGCAGACGGATCGGAAGAACGTCATGTCCGAGGATGCGAGCCGATTCAATGACTGTAAATTGAACAACGTGAAACTCTATCTAAACTCGGAATGTAATCCGTTTGACGATATGAATCAGGATTTCAATAAGAAGAAATGGGCGATTCTGTACGACATGTACGCGCGTTTCATTAAAGGCTACTACGGATACGAATATCTCGAACCGAGTTTCACTGTCACAACTTTCAAACGTTACGGTCCGTTCGTGATTATCGATTTTTCTCGACAAAACGAGTCGGTCAAGAGAGCAACCATGGATGTGAGATTGGTATTCGAGTGTAAGGAGAACGTACCTGCGAATATTACCGTCTATTGTCTCATCATACACGATCACATGGTTCAGTACAACCCGTTGACCAACGTTGTACGCAAAATCATCTAAGTGCGACACATCGCGTTGGAGAGGAGAGCGGTATAAAATCTACTACAT
>JAJVSH010000222.1:136351-153682 GCA_021460005.1 Tetramorium alpestre
CTTGGCGGTTAAATTAATTAATTTCGACACTTTGCATCTAGCACTAAATTCGAATCGTGATATTTTCTTAAAGTACAATGTTTGAGGATTATTTTAATACTATAATCATGCGAACAACTAATTCATAGACGATCAGGCGATAGAATTTAGTGCTCGGTGCCAACTAAGGGGGGGCTGGTCTAAGTTAATTATCGTAATAGTTTTACTGTTAGCAATAAATTCAGGTATGAGAATATTTTAATAATGTTTTCTAAATCATTTTAGTAACGAATGTATTCATGCAGCAAATGTTTTAAATGTTGGTGTCAAACGCGACGATACTGTGTTCAATATATAATGGTATATTTAAAAAAATGTTATATTTTGTCAATGCTTTATCGTCATTTTAGAGCACTTCATTAGCACTTAATTAGCACTTAATTAGCACTAAATTATAGTGTACTTGTTTTCTATGTAAGACCATTTTCTGATATGGGGGGGTCCAGCTTAATGGCAAGCTGGACCTCCCATTTTTTACGTGATTTCCTGCTAAACGGTTTGAGCACCAAAATTCGGACTAGGGCACTTAATTAGCACCTAAATAGCACTAAATTTTTGATCTAGTGCGAACTTGATTTGCGATGGTGGGGGGTCCAGCTTAATAGAGGTTGCTTTGGTTGCTCTGCGTCGGAACTTATGACTTAACTATTAACTTAAATTTATGACACAAAAATCGTGGATATATTGTGCTCCATTGGTGGATATCTGTATATCAAGTATAGAAAAAAGATTTAGCGAGTTCTTCAACATCAGTTCTGCAACAGCGGAGTCAGCAGCAATAGCGGCTTTGTCTAATCCTACTTTTAAAAAGGGATGGTTAGGTTGTGACCGAATTTCGCGCGTCACGATGGAATCAAGCGTTAAAATGTTTAATTAAGTTGTTAAGACTTACGGTCGTCACTCGCTTTAATCCGTAAGCGAGAAGGAATGATTCTGAAATGTGCTCCACGTTCTCCTCTGCCTATAGTCCCAGATACAAATGTCCTGGTAGTACTCGTCAATAAGGATGATCCTATCTTCTTGGATCAGGTAGGTCGCGTAATAATCGAGACAGTGTTTGTTTAATCAGAATCGCGAGGAAAGGATCACCTCATAAGAATACAGCAAAAAAAGGTCACAAGCAGTTTCAGTCACAAAAATTAAAGTGTATTTACAATGAATAAATATACAAATTAAATTCGACTGAGTTGCGAGCGCGAATAAGATATGAGATGAGCTATCTCGGTATCCTATACCGAACGGAGAATCGTGAATATTGCGAAGCCAACTACTTCGAGCAATTTCACCGATTTCGAGCAGCACTCCGACACTTCTGAGAACTGGAGCGGAAAAGCGGCCGAGTGGGTCCCGTTCGGTGTTTTTAAAGCTTCAATTTGTTGACCTTCTCATCTTTTCGAGAAGGTTCTAGATGAAAATACGTCACGATCTATTATCTAGTCCACGAGTCTAACAGACGACATTGTATGTATCGATCACGAACATCTGGCAGCTCGACCCGGAGGTATGCACGCGGGTTTCGACTGGTTCGGACGAATGATCTTCGGATATTGCACCGCTGCAATCGCCGCGCGATGTGATAGTCGAAATTCAGTTAATTTCCAAACAGTGTTCGTTGGGTAATTGATAAGACTGATATATTTGTCCATGAATGGTTTTCACCGTACAATACCACTTCATGCACAACACCGATACAACCGCCTATAATCGAAATAATCGATAACTAACGCTATCGGTGTCATACCATCGCATAAAGGATATTCGTGAACGAATAATTGCGAATGCGCAATTGTTGACTCGCATTAAGTAATAATGCGCTTCCACAGTAATTGCATTAGGATATCTTTTGTTGGCACGCACGCACGTATTTTCACGAGACGCGCACTTATCGCCCGACGATCCTTTATTTCAATCGCTTTGACTGATCGCGTATCGCCCGCACTCGACGATTTTCGAAGCTTCGAGAGATTTCTATTGTCTCGATCTAATGCAACGCATGATCCGTCCGGGATCACGGTCGCGGCGCAACTCCCCGAGCCTCGCTATGTGCTCGAGCTCGCACGGCCGTTGCCAACGTGTCTTTCCCCGTAGCTTCCGGCCAATCCGGTAATCGCGCGACGCCGCTAGAGACAAACAATCCCTGCCTCTCACTCTCATGCAACCGAACATCTCGTACGCGTCATGCGCTTTGCGCCGTAACATCCAGCACGCGCCTATTCCACGTAGCGATACTTCGCGCTCGCGCCGCTTCGTGACCTCTTCCCTTCTGCAGCCCGACTTACCTGGCAGATTCACTCTTACCGGCGCCTGTTGTTATGCAACCCGGCATTTTTTGATTATCCGGGATCTGCTATTATCCCGAATTACCGGATCTGCAGAATTCTATGTCCTATCTTTTACAGGGATCTTCGACTTAATCCTTTCGCGAAGGAAACTGTAACCCGGTAAAGGAAATTGCAACTCGCGATTTATCTCATAGGACTCTAACATTACCCTGACATAGAAATCTGCGATTATCTCTTTATAGGAATCTTTTATCTCAAACTATAATCCTTAACCCCTTCGTTGCAGGGCTCTTTCTTTTAATATGACTAATTGAAATATGGTATACGAAGGTAATTTAATCGATATATACGTATATCAATACGGTACAAATCTAATATGTTATATGGGCATAGTCAACTTTATTATTACATCCAATTAATCTCTTATTTGGTATAACCACTCATAATAAAATAATAAATGACAAAATAATGTAACTTTTTTTAAAATAAGTACCCCGCTGGATATCTTTATAACTCTCAAACATTCTGCTTGCCCACAAGCAGAAGTTCGTGGCGTTTTTCCCGATAGTTAGCGTCAATTGCAAATAACTCAGGAAACACAGCGACACTACTAAATGCTCGTTGGAAAGGTGACACTTCGAGCATTACTTTGAGTGTATAAACATCGAAATTGGTGCAGTGGTTGGAAAGTTGTTTGCGTTTGAAAATGGAGAAAACGCCACGAACTTTTTCCCAGACCCAATACATAAGTTCCTACTTATCATAATATTAATACTGCAAGTCTTTATTATCGAATGTAAAACATAAAATAATCTTTTCTTTTATTTTCAGACACCGCCTTGGATCACCCGAATCGTTCTCCCATCGCTTCATCGCTCCGGTGAGTATTATCGCGAAATGAAATTAATTTAATCTTTTTATTACAGGTTTCGTTATCACGACCCGTTATCTCCCGCGTTCCTATGACTCTTCGCGAAATATCTTTTTCCTTGCTAAACAGAAAATGGTTTTTATCCCTTTATAGGATTACAGGGCTCTGCATCTTGCAAACTTACTTATAACGCCCTTGTATAGAGATTTACTATTACCTCTATATCACTATTATTAAACGAATGTGTATTCAAATGACTTTTTAATCCTAATCGTTTAAATATAATATGTTTAAACTAAAATAAAAATAATAAAATATTAAAAGAAATAATATCGAGTAAAATGATTGAGTAAAACATCACGAATCTACTATAATATCTCGACTTGTCGCATATACAGCTATGTGGTTCAACGCGTACAGGCTTCTGTAATTATCCCGTTGCGTCTGACTCTCCTGTGAGTCTGCTTCCTCTTGCTGGATCTGCTGACTAAACTCCGGGATGACATCGACCTCCTCGTGCTGCGCCCTGATTGAAATCGTCGGTTTCGGAATTGGCGTAGCAGGTCTCTGCACTGCAATTTCCCCTTTGTCCTCATTGTCCTTGTCGGAACGCCCTGGCGCCCTTTGTTCGTCCTTGGCCGCTTGTGACGCTTGTGACGCTTGCATTTCAACGCAATACGTCTCGTTGAAACTCGCTCCTTCGCCTCGCCTCTTTGTAGCAGCAATTACGTTCTCAAGCCTCTGCGTCATAATCACCGCACTTTCCCCGGCGTGACGTCCTGCAATTGAGATATCGTCGGTTTCAAGGTTGTATTGATGCACAACATCACGAAAGAATACTGCAAGTATTCAAAAGGACCGTTATGAAAAAGATACCGGAAGACGCCACCACCAACATTAACACACCTTCTGCATCTGCACATAATACTACCCGTTTTATGGTGTTCTTTGATTTTGGAGAAAATGGCGAGGAACTAACATCAATGAACCAGTGTGAAAATAAAGCGGAGATGCAGATTTCTAATTATTTCTGCTGCAGATGTATGGATATTAAAAATTTGGAAACTTTCCCAGCTATCAAGAAGATATTTATGAAATACAATACTCCTCCGCCCTCTTCTGCGCCAGTAGAGAGACTTTTTTCTTTTGCATCTATTACCAATAAGCCGAAATCGAATCGATTGTCTGATAAAAACTTTGAAATGAGGGTTGTGCTGAAAGCGAATTCTTTTAATATCAATGGTGATCACTAATTTTTTTATTGTGCTTCATAAAGTATGCACAAAGCACAGCACTTTAAAAAATCATGAAGAATGTTTTTTATTTCATTATTTTTTATTTAAAAAATACTTTTTTTCTTTTGCTTAGATTAACCCATTAACGTCAGACTTGCATGTGTTTATCTCTGCACTTTCGTTAGCCTGGAATTGTATGAAATCCATCGAAGAAAATTATAACAAATACATATTCGAGTATTTTTGAGTGTGCTCTTTCAAAATCCATGGTTAAAAAATCAATTTGATGCATATTTTACAATAAATTTTGCAATTTAATCAAGTTTCATTTTAATACAATTCTACCGCACGCTATCGTTACGTTTCCCGTCCACGTTCGGCATTCATTATTTTTTAAAGTCAGTGCGGTCGTGAAGATCGAAGGCACGGCCACATTGAATGGTCTTTCGAGCCGGATCTGGAGTTGACGGGAAGCCAAGTTTAGCAAAATCCTGATAATCGAAGCGGAAGGAACAAAGGAAAACAAGACGCTGCGACTCAGCAAATTCGTGCTCCAGTGCATTACGCCTTTGATCTCGGGCACCAGCATTGGGAAACGCGAGACGATTAAAAGGCGGCGATTACCTATCGTCCGTGTGAGCGCAAAGCACGCAGTTGTAAAACAATTGAGACGATAACTGTTTCACATCACGCTGATCACGACCTCCATCTCTGAAGGACGCTTTTGTCTGCACCTAAAGGATTATGGCCGATGAGCTACACAATCTTCTCATCGAGCAATCCGTCACAATTGCCTCGATGAAACGAATTACCAACTTCAAGAAGCTTGGAAAGGCGAACGTTACGTTATACAAGACGCGGAGTCGGTTGGAGAGCCTGAACGCGTTATGGAAGAGGTGTCAACAGCTCAACGTTTAACTCCACTAGAAGGCGACAGCGGAGGAGCAGACTACTCCCGTATTTCGCCGAGGAGGAATTCTTCTTCGCTGAGAACGTCTACCACGAGACCGCTGACTACTTCGCCGATATCATCGGTAAATTCACCCAGAGTAATTCGAGCGCGGCTGCATCGGTAAGCGATGTTTCGATACCCGACTTATCTCAGTATGCTACAATTACCTCGCATCCCGCTACCGAAATTCTCCGGTAAATTCACGGAGTGGGAGAATTTTCGCGGTTTATTCGAATCTCTCGTAGATTTCAAGGCATCGTTGTCGAACACGCAGAAATTACACTATCTTAAGTCTTATGTCACGGGCGATGCAGCGTTACTTATCAATAATATTCAAGTTGTAGACACCAATTATGACGCGGCGTGGAATATGCTTACCGAAGAATATGATAATCAACACGCTTTAATTCAGTCTCATATTCACGCTTTCGCCGACTTGCTGGTTATGAAAACCGAAACGGCCGTCGAGCTTAAAAATTTACGAGACACAGTAGCTTCGTCATTAGCTGCCTTAACAAATCTAAAACGTCCAGTTGACAACTGGGACGACTTACTAGGTTACATTATCTCACAAAAGTTCAGTCCACGCACGCGGAATGAATGGAATTTACATCGCGGTAAATCTACGGTCAATCCTACGTACAAAGAAATTCGTGAATTTATGACCATCCGCATTCGAGGTCTTTCCGACCCTTCAGCAATAAAGGTCGACGCATCGAATAATAGAATTAAAGTTGAAAAACCGCAAAAACCGCTTCAAAAACCGCTTCAGTCAATAACGTCAGTGTACAAAAGTGTCTTAATTGCGCCGGTGACCACCGTTTACATCAATGTGAAGATTTCAATCCGTTGAACAGAGGACGCAACTTTTAAAATCAAACAAATGTTGTTTTAATTGTCTGCAACCGGGCCATTACCTTCCAAATTGCACTAATAAAAAAATGCTACAATACATGCAGACGCGCACATCATACGCTCTTGCATCGGGATTCAAGCGCTCCGGTGACGAACACCGGCGAGAATAAAGCTCTTGATACTGTGGCGGCTGCTTCAGGTATCACAGAAACCAAAACCGAAACCACCACAGCCTCTGTTCAACCGATTAACATAACTCGCATTAACAGAGCACCTACTATCTTATTAGCAACTGTGTGGGTCATCCTTCGCACCATAGAAGGGCGTAAATTTAAAATGCGTGCGCTCTTGGATCAAGGTTCTACCCTTAGCTTTATCTCGCAAGCTTTGTTTCAAATAATGCGCACTAAGCGTTATCCGGCGAACTTAAAAGTTTATTATTGTTTCAGTGATCAAAACGACGGAGTGGCGAAGTCTCGCGTGTCACTTACCCTCGAACCGTGTAACGGAAGCAGAGCTTCTTTCCTCCTCGAGGCGTTTGTCTTTCAAAAAAATCACTTCTTACGCTGGCTCCCGCGCTGTCTTCGAATGCATGGCCTCACATTCGTGAATTATCTTTAGCGGATCCTGATCCTTTAAGTAGCCATCCCATCTGTTTATTGGAGCGGATCTGTACGGATTCTTGTTATTGAACGAAACAAAACTCAGCGTACCGTTTTAGGCTGGATACTGTCCGGACCTGCCGGAACTACTGCGTACGAGAACGAATCCGTGCACACATTGAATTGTGTCTCCGATCGACGAACTTCTCCGGAAGTTCTGAGAAACCGAAGAGGTTCCCACTTCTTCTCTGCTCTCGGAAGAAGATCAACGTTGCGAGGAGCATTTCGTCGCGTTACACCGGCGTTGCGCCGACGGGCGCTATTTAGTGCGATTGCCCTTCAAAACTTCCCCTCCGATTAATATCGAATCCTCGCGAAACGTCGCTTCGAAGTTTTATTCGAAATTGGAACGGCGGTTACAAAAATTTCCGGACTTCAGTCGACAATATTACGAATTTCTGAAAGAATACAAATCCATGGGCCATATGGAGAACGTGAGCGAGGAAACACTGATTTTGTTTCCTCCGGTTTACATTCCTCATCATCCGGTAATACGAGAAACTAGCAGCACGACCAGACTTCATGTCGTTTTTAACGCTTCGTGCCGCACCAGTAACGGGTCTATGTATTTAATGACCACTTAATGACCGGACCAAAGTTGCAAAAAGACTTGTCTACAATTTTATCTTGCTGGCGACAATTTCGCTGTCTATACTTCCGATGTCGAAAAGATGTTTCGACAAATTCGCGTTCACTCGGATGACGCTAATTTCACGCGTATTCTTTGGAGACCTTCCGATTCAGTCTTACCGTTTATTAACCGTAATATACGGCACAGCTCCTGTTCCGTATTTAGCTATGCGCGTCATAAAACAATTATCCATCGATGAAGGTAATGCATTTCCGCGTGCTCGGGAAATCTTACAGAATGACATTTATGTCGATGACGTCGTGTTCGGTGCCCATGACATCCCGATGTTACAAAGCGACCGCGAGCAACTTATGAATTTAATGGCGCGAAGAAGTTTTCATCTCCGAAAATGGGCCGCTAACTCACCCGAATTATTAAAAGAAATTCCTTCAGGGGAACATGAAGTAGATATAGAACGCACCTTCGATAAAAACGATGCGTTTAAAGTACTCGGACTTATTTGGATTCCGCGAGAGAATTCATTTAGATTTCGAATCGAATCACCGAACGCCGACATGAAAACTAAGCGAACGATCCTGTCTTTCATCGCAAAGCTCTTTGATCCACTCGGATGGGCATCTCCGGTGGTGATTGTAGCCAAAATTCTCATCCAGGAATTATAGATCCGAAAATATGACTGGGACGCGCCGATCGCGGCTGAATTATATGACTCATGGAAAACATATTGCGCGGAACTTAATCATTTGGAAAAAATTCGTATCACTCGGTGGATCGGAATGAGTTCAAATTATTTATCGGTCGAGTTGCACGGATTCGCCGATGCCTCTAATCGCGCATGTGCTGTTATTATCTATTTACTCGTTCGGGAACCCCTTGACAAAGTTAACGTAACATTGCTGACAGCGAAGTCAAAAGTCGCGCCGATCAAGACAGTCAGCGTTCCACGTTTAGAGTTAAATGCAATAGTTCTGTTAGCTAGATTATTGGAATTCACGCAAAAATTATTAAAGGTACCGCAGCTTCCGATTTTCGGATGAACCGACTCCTCCGTAGTGTTAGCGTGGTTGCGAAGTCATCCATCAAGGTGGAATCCGTACGTCGCGAATCGTGTTTCGGATGTGCAAACTCGTCTTCCGTTGGCCCAATGGAATCACGTTCCATCGAAACAAAACGCAGCGGATTGCGCATCCCGAGGGCTTTCACCCTCCGATTTTATTAATTTCGAGCTCGAGTGGCACCGTCCTGCCTGGCTAAAATCTCCTCCTTCCGCGTGGCCGATAAAATTTGATTCTCTAGAAGTCGACGACCCACACAAGGTGATTGTCGATTCCGAATCACGATAAGTGGTAGCTTGTCACGCTAAAACCTCGTTAGAGTGGGAGTTACCCAATGAGATATCTAGTTGGACGAAACTAATACGAATCACTGCGCTCGTCAACCGTTTTGTTGCAAATTTTGTTGCAAAACTCAAAAATCGTGCCGCGCAATTACCCGACGCACTTGTCCGCTTCCGAACTCAAGGAAGTTTCGTTATTCTGGTTTCGCTATGTCCAACGAAATCAATTTCCTTTCGAATTACAAGCTCTAATCAACAAATCTTCTATTCCTAGATCCAGCTCATTACTGCCTCTTAATCTCTTCCTCGGGAAGGATTAATTAATCCGTCTTGGCGGGCGGATCGAACACTCTCCTCTCCGCTTTAATGAAAAGCATCCGATTACCAAAACATCGCATTTCGGACTTATTAATCGCTCAAGCCGTCAGAAGACCGCCCTTCATGGTGGCACTCAACTAACATTGAGAATCTTACGTCAAAATTACTGGATTCTAACAGCTCGAACGAGCGTCAAATCTCACATTCACAATTGTGTTCGTTGTGCGCGGGAACGTGGCCGTACAGCAGAACAAATCATGAGAAATCTTCCCGTTCCTCGAGTCACCCCTTCTGCTCCATTTACCCACACCGGTGTTGATTATGTCGGTCCCATGAATATTATCTCCGCAGTAGGTCGAGGATAACGATCAAAAAAATATTATGTGGTCGTCTTTATTTGTCTGTCGAAGGCGGTACACATCGAATACGTCGATGATTACGCTACCTCCGGTTTTCTTGCGGCCTTCCGATGATTCACAAGCCGTTGTGGTCTCCCCTCGGATATGTACAGTGACAACGGCACTAATTTCCAGGGAGCCGACCACGAATTATCCAATTCTTTTCGAAAACTGACAAAGGATCTATTGATGCAAACCATCTTTGCCAACGATGGAGTAAAATGGCATTTTATTCCACCTGCCGCTCCGCATTTTGGCGGGCTCTGAGAAGCCGGTGTTAAGGGGTTGAAGTATCATTTAAAAAGAGTAGTAGGCTCTCGCACGCTTTCATAAATTGAATTCGCCACTCTGCTGTGTCAAGTCGAAGCTTGCTTAAATTCGCGACCGATTTCATCGCTGCATAACGACCCAAACGATTTCTCAGCGCTCACTCCAGGCCACTTTTTAATCGGACGGCCACTAATTAGTCCGCCTGAAGAATCGACGTTAGACATTGAATCTAATCGGCTGTCTCGTTGGCAGTTAATTCGTGCGATGTACGAACAGATCTGGCGAGCTTGGACGTCCAATTATTTGTACACGTTGCAACAAAGGCGCAAGTGGAAAAATGAACGGCCTGAACTGAGAATTAATAAGCTTGTATTGCTCAAAAATAATACGCTCCCTCCTTCCAAGTGGGAGCTCGCACGTATCTTGGAAGTGCATCCGGGATCGGATAATCACATACGCGTGGTTACATTACATACGGCCAAGACTATGCTGAAACGTCTTATAACGCATCTGTCCGTTTTCTAATTTCCCGTGACCCGAGCGCTTAATTTCCATATTTATTTATTATGTTTTAAAACACTCGAATTGCTCTCTCTGGATTTAAAGGTCTCTCGACGAAATCTTGTGAGATCTGCTTCATTGTAATCTCAGCGAAATTATTCTGCGTTGTTTCAATATCGTTCATACTGTTGAAACTATTCAATTCTTTGTTTGCAAGTCAGCAAATCGGCTGTATTATTTGGTACAATTATTTGATTGTTAACGAATATGTATTGTCGCTTTCGCTTATATAACCTTGTATTCTTATTTGATTAAGTTAATTTTCATATGTATTACTGTGTATTTTTTTATAGTTTGTTAAGATATGATTATGTATTCTTAATTGCTTATGTTGACTTCGTATATATTCTAAATTCGAATTGAGCTGTGTGTATTTTGATGTATTGTTCTCAATCAATTAAAATTTTGTTAAAATTAGATGCTAAATTTGTAGTCGTCATCATCGACTCCTTCGGCTACTCGAGTTATTTCTTTTGAACCATACGACAAAAACCATTCATCTTACTCGAAGGAGTTCCTTTCGTGACCGATTCGGTCTACGAAGCGAGCGGAATGTTCACAAAACGTTCATTTTATTAAAGTTAAAACTTTCAGAATTTAGCGCGATGGGCACTCGTGGTAGCTTCTAGAAATTTCCTTCGAACGAAAATTTCCGGCCGTGAAACAAACAACCTATTTACTCAAGACATTCTTTCCATACTCCGATAATTGCTTTGCTTACAATTTCGAGCTCCATAGATCGTTCTCGGATTGGCTAATTAGAACAAGGAAGCTTTCAGAACGGTGTGTGCGTCGAACTAATAAAAGGACCGAGTCTTTTCGAGAGAGATGTGTCTTCGCCGAAACTTGGTCGCAATCATTTGAATATCTCCGCCGACCAATAATCGCGCACCTTCGGAGGGCGATTGTAAATCAGCTAATAAAGTTTCATTTTAATACAATTCTACCGCACGCTATCGTTACGTTTCCCGTCCACGATCGGCATTCATTATTTCTTAAAGTCAGTGCGGTCGTGAAGATCGAAGGCAAGGCCACACTATGCAATTTGTTTTGTAAATTTTCAAAATGGCGAATCCAATATGGCGACCGAAAGTGGAAAAATCTTGCAGTAAATTAGATTTTATTTCTTCATTTTGCGATGCTGTTGTCTTTTTATCATGAAATTTCGATTTGATATGACATTCGAATATGTCTAGAAGATATTTGATAAATATGTCGGAGAACAAAATGGTATCCATAAAAGTCAAAATATGATGGAAATCGTACATTTTTATACCAATTTTTAACTATTTATACCAATTTATCAGTCATTTTTACATGTAAATGTATATCATGTACTATCATGTGTATCATGTAATGTATATATGTATATGTTTTATATACAGGGTGTCCCATTTAAATAAACGCATCTCGATAATTCTTCAACGAAGCATTTTCAGCAAAAATGTTTTAGACAAAAATTGTATTTCAAGGGAGATATTAGATGTAGAATAATAAAAGGAATCGGTTAATATAAAAAACATGAATCTGTTACTATTATCAATTTTTAGATTTGGAATTTTGTAAAATCCACCAATGCAATAAAAAATGCAATAAAATTTTTGAACCTAATTCTTCGTTTTTTTAATATTAACCGATTCCTTTTATTATTCTACATCTAATGTCTCCCTTGAAACCATANAACTTTTGTCTGAAATATTTTTGCTGATAATGCTTCGTTGAAGAATTATCGAAGTGTTTTTTTTTTAATGGAATACCCTGTATATAAAACATATACATTACATGATACACATGATAGTATATGATATACATATTACATGTAAAAATGACTGATAAATTGGTATAAATATTATAGCTAAAAATGATAAAAATGTCCGATTTTCATCATTTTTCGACTATTATGGACACCATTTTGTTTTCCGACATATTTATTCGTATCAAATATCTTCGCGATGCTGTTGTCTTTTTACCACGAAATTTCGATTTGATTTGACATACACGAATATCATATCAAATCGAAATTTCGTGGTAAAAAGACAACAGCATCGCGAAATGAAGAAATAAAATCTAATTTACTGCATTTTCGATATTTTTCCACTTTCGGTCGCCATATTGGATCCGCCATTTTGAAAATTTACAAAACGAATTGCATAGGTTTTTAGGAAAAATAGTTTATGCACGATCCTCATTGGTTTTAGGCCTACTACTGCATTGTCCGATCAGGATGAAAATTTGGACTTTTCAAACAATGACACCACAAATTCCTCTTTTTTAATTAAATTGCAAAATTTATTGTTAAATATGCATCAAATCGATTTTTTAACCATGGATTTTGAAAGAGCACACTCAAAAATACTCGGATATGTATTTGTTATAATTTTTTTCGATGGATTTCATACAATTCTAGGCTAACAAAAGTGCAGAGATAAACACATGCAAATCTGACGTTAATGGGTTAAAGAATGGTTTTTATTTTTCATTATTATTTTTGTAAAGACTATTTTCTTTCGTTCAGTGGTCAGAGGTCAGAAATTATATTTTAAATCATTACTTTCTGTTTTTGTTGAGGAAAAATTAAAACATTTTTGTTTCAACGAAGATGTATAATTCTATTTATTCCTTGTCTGTTCTTTCTAAAAAAATAATAAAAACAAAAATAATAAAGAAAAAATAAAATAATGTAGAAAATTAAAAGTAATAAAAAATACGCTTGTCGTTCAACTAATTCTCAGAGGTAAGATTAGTTAATTGTTAGTTGATATTTGGCAACTACGAATAAAATTAATTAGTTGTTACTTGCCATTGCTTTCTTACAGTTAATTTCTTACAGTTAAAATTAGTTTCACATTTCAACTAATAACTAATTTAGTTTAAAAAATTAGTTGTCTGTCAACGAATAATAACTAACAGTTTAATTGTGAGTTCAATTGTAAGTACAACTAAGTTAGTTGTAGTTTTTAATTATTAGTTACAATTAATTTTTGCCCAACTCTGATTAGCCAGAGCTCCGTCAAATGTAACAGATACAATATTTATTTTATATTCGTGTAGTAATTTTAGAGCTCGTTGAAGTAAATTGGCTTTTTGTTCGGTAGTAAGACCAGCAATTAAGAAATATCCTACAGGAATTTTCCAAGAGTCATTGATACAATTGACTAGCAACGCTAAAGCCTTTGGCTTTGTTCCTTCATCGCATTTCATTTCAAAACTCAAATCGACATAGCCACTATATTTTTCTCCGTCATACTCTGTATGTTGTCTAATCGTCAAAAATAAAGCAATTTCGTCAAAAATAAAAGCTCCGAAAAGCGGATAATCGATTTTTTATCGACTCTAATGCTTCTTTATTGAAGCTAGGTTCACCATTAATTGACTTATACCATTTCGAAAGCGTTTTAAGATACGGTAATAAGGTATTAAATTTTCTTCGAACATACATGTAAGCGCATGGGGAATAAAAATGTAATGTCAACGCGAATATTCTTAATTCTGGCTCATATATTTTTGAAACGGGAGTTTTTTTACATGCCTAATTTGACGTTTTAATAATTGTTTTAATAATTCATTAAACGTGCCTAAATTTTTTAAGACAACTAATCCAATTGTTTAAATCTAATTGTTCGGGATGAAAAGGATTCTTTTGCTTCAAAGACATCAGTATAATCTTTAATTTTGCAACGCATTTCATCGTTCTTCTCTGTTTCTGGAGATTTTTAATTTTTTTGTAATACTCTGTGTATTTTTGAGCACAGTCC
Source organism: Tetramorium alpestre (assembly GCA_021460005.1). Lineage (NCBI taxonomy): Eukaryota > Metazoa > Arthropoda > Insecta > Hymenoptera > Formicidae > Tetramorium > Tetramorium alpestre. The sequence goes on from JAJVSH010000222.1 coordinate 150,478, forward strand.
TGAACATCCTTTTCCGAGGTGTATAGGTGTCCAATGAATCTCACGAGATAGTTGACGTGGTGTGCCGCAATTAGACTGAATATCGGATGAGTGGAAAACTACAAAATCGCAAGACGTGCTGCAACTCAGCTCGGTATCTGTATAAAAAGTGAAACAGAGTAAGATTAAAGTTTTAAATTTTTCGTTAAAAAATTAGTCTAAAAATTAATTCACATTAAAATTTAAAACAATTAAAACTTGTTAAATATAAAATCAATGTAAAAGACATATTTGGATAATCAAGATTTCTCCTTTTATTATTTGAAAAAATTTTGTAAAGAAATGGATTGAAATATTGATATTTTATAAATACACTAGGTTTTTTGTTGTGCAAAAAAGTAAAACAAGTAAAAAAGTAGATGTCAATCAGAGTGATTAAGGAAGAAAATAAAACATCATAAAATTTAAATTTTATGTAAATTTACGAGATTAAATTTCTAGTCATATAATATATACTAATAATACCTTTTCCTGCATTATCATTCGTTTGGGAAATTTCCATATTGTTGTGATCTTCGATTCATTAGAATTCATAGATTTCAATAGAATTGTCATGAGACAATTTTAGACGCAGGTTCTTCGCTGTTATCATTTCCCACATTTTTCTAAACGATATGTATTTTATTGATTGTTTTTTTTTATATTCTTTTATGCAATATAATGGCAGTAACACGATGCTTTTTTACCTACTGGATTGCTTGCGCCTGTACTAACTAATCGTTAATCAAAGTGATTATCATTCTGTCTTACAATTCATTAGCACAGACACCAATCCACACAGGAAACCAATCCAGTAGGTAAAAAAGCATCATGTGCCACTTAAGTGTATTTGATTGGTAAATCAATTTATACATACTTATGGGAAAGCATCACGCCTAATTCTTACACAAGCTAGCGATGTTCTATCCAGATCTTCCTCAAAATGAAGTGAACAGAAACTTGCATTTTTTTGTACTTTATTATAGTACAGTTGCATTCCATTCAACCATTTCTGTCGTTCTTTCGGATTTGCTGGTATTCTATAATTATTGAATTACCATCATAATTGTTAATAACAGATAGCAGGATTTTAATGTCAGACGAATAAAAATAATTCTCAATTAAAAATAATTATGCATGCGTAAGCATTAATGCTTGCATGTGCAGATATTAATGTTTGGACTAACATCATAAGGTTAAACGTGGATAACCCTTCCACATTTAACCTCACAATGTTCAGGCGTTAACAAAAATACTGCATATACATACAATACGTAAAGTTCTCTTTAAACAATGTATTCTTAATATATGAATAGTAAATTAATATTTTAAATTTTATATTAAACATACCTATGAAATGAGATTTTCACATGCATCGTATTTTCTCAATATAATTGGGATTGACTTTTCCGATTCCCTTTCCGATTTTTACAATTTCTTGCAAAACAGTCAGGCATTTTGCACATAAATAATACATAGCACGTAAATAATACACAGCGTAAATAATACACAAAAATTATATAAAGAATTAGTTTGATATTGCAACAGAAAGCTTCGTAAAATCAATTAAAGTAACGCCGTACGGCGACGGATAAGTAGCTTAAATCTACATATAGTTACGTTCTTCTTCTTTTTCTGGTTATTGGCGCCGATGTCCATGCAGGGATGTCATACGGTCACGGCTAATCAATAGATGAGATCGGCGGCTAGTAGCCATCCGAATTATACCATGAACTCCCACCCTAACCAATCCCCAGACGAGGGGCCAGAAAGAAAGGAAGGAGGAGGGGGATTCAAATTCTTAACTTTGTTGACTTGAAAAAAGCCAGGAGAATTCGACATAGATTTATCGATGGATCGCGTACGACCGGGAAGTTCATAAAGCAGCTAGGATGAGTTTTCCGAAAAAATTTGTATATCGCCTGCGTTTTTGATTTATTTAATGGGCAGTAAAAAATTACATAATTGGCGTCCTGACGAGGGTCGCCACACTCACAGTGGCTGGAGTTGACAATATTTTTTCTCCACAGACTATAGTTAAGGTTATAGTGGTTGCTTCTTAATTTATTTACAAGGACTATTTCCCGCTGAGTGGTTTATTATGAAACCAAGGATTTTTCCCGTCTTGGTGGAATAGGTTAAAATATTGCGTCCCCTTCGTGTAGGCTTTATTTTTGCGAATCTCCGAAAAGGCTGACTCGAGGTTCCGTCTAGATTCGGCAAAATAGTCCGAGTGGAGAATTCTAAAGGGAGGTTTGAACCCATCGATAGCAACTGCCTTAGCAGCTCGATCAGCAAACTCATTGCCCCTAATACCTTTACGAGCGGGAACCCATACGAATTCCAGTTGTACTACTTTTTGCTTAAGCAAGCGAATTTGATGTTTAAAAAGATGAATTAGGTAATTATGGAGATTGAGAATCGGAGACGCGAATGCCAGCACGCTCATTGAGTCTGATATGATGATAGCATTCTCATAACTGAGTTGTTCGATTAATAGTAGAGCCTCTTTAATAGCCCAAGCTTTGGCCGAAAAAATAGAAGTCTCTGAGGGGGAGGTTGTGTTTGAAGGCAATATTGAGCTCCGAAATAAATATAGCCGCTCTGACAGGAAGGCCTATTTCGCCTTTGGAGCCATCAGTGTAAAGAAGATTCGGATTATCCGGGAAAGATTGTAAAAATTCATTGAAAACCTTATCCATAACCGCGATATTTTTTAAGGCCTCCAGCAGGGGATTAAATTTTTTTATATGAGAAGTTGACTGACACTAACAAGACTGACTGACAAGTTTCACAATTGACTGACAACTATAACTAAAATACAGTGTAACCGGACGGTTATCAACGCGCCCACGATCGCTCGTCAGTTGGGTCTCAATAGCTCGCGTCTCTGCTATATTTCACTTGGTCGCCACTCGGTTTTATCCATACCACCGAGAAGATAGTGCAACGCGGAACAAATCTTTTATCCCACGTTAATGTCCCTCTTCTTTTTTTCTAGGTTAACGTAAACCACGTTAATATCCCTCTTCTTTCTTTCTAGGTCTGTTACGGAAACTTTTAAGGCGACGCTGCATTTAATAATGCCGTCAGCTTATCTCAGACGGCGATCATACGATCGGTCCGTCGTAACAAACAAAAGGGAATTCTCCCGCGGCGACGTTGCATATACTTATGCCGTCGATTC
>JAJVSH010000222.1:185873-211751 GCA_021460005.1 Tetramorium alpestre
AAATAAAAATAATTTTGAGTTCTTTTTTGTAGACGTAGTTTGGGCGCGTATACTTGGCGCTTTTTTGTACCTTTTTTTAAAAAAGGTAATTTTGTAGTGATTATTCTTTATATCAGTGTATTATTCTTAGCAAAAAGTAATAAGTAAAGTGCGGTTGACCATGGTTGACACGATCATGTCACGTGTGTTGTGTTATCTTGACGCCCGTCGATTCACGCTCGAGCAGCAACGTTCCGCGAAAAAAAACAGAGGATAAACCGTTTTCGAGTTAAAGTCGATTTGTCAAAGTATCTCTTTCGAAATACGCGACGATGCTGGATCTTGATTGACGTAAGGAAGATGCGGCAAATTCTTCATTTGATGCAACATGTCAGTGACAACTATTCGCCATCGAGGAACCGTTCAGTTTGTTACTGAACGATACCTATCTGCTGCCGATGGAGGATGTGCATGTACTTGAGGAGAACGACGTGATCTTGTCAGTATAATATATTTTATCCGATAAATCTGAAGGAGAGAGTGGTCTGATTCTCACCGATTTTGTTAAAACTTTTTTATTCAATGTATCATCGTGTGTAGAATATCGCGAATTCGGCGATAAAAAGTGCAGTCGCTCTCACCTGCGCGCGAAGCGAGATACAAAGTGTTAAAGTTGGCGTGTCATGGGGTGACTCGTGCTTCGGCCGTCGTACCGATTGGATGTCTGACCACGTGACCATTGTCGCGCGCGTTGTGTTTTTGGCAATCTCCCGCTTTGTTGAGTTCCGTATGGAACTCTTATTAATTGCTGCGCGAGTCTTTTAATGCTTGCGCTTAGTGCTATGCAGTGTCGAAGTATTCTCGAGAGTTGCATCAGAGTTGCCGGTTGAACGTCGCAAAAGAGGCAGGAGGCCCCGACCTCTTGCATTCCTCGACGCGAGGATGGACGAAGGGAGAGATAGACTTCCTGACACCTTCCCCCCTGTCTCCCGTCTCATCTTCCGATCAGGTACAAAGGGTGAATGCACTTCTCAATGAGGTCAATAAATTTTTAAATAAACATCTAGTCAATCAGCAAAGTTCTGTTGACGCTGGCAGTAGCATTCCCTCGCATACAGAAATAATGATCGCGGACAAAGAAAACTGTAATATTTTGGGTAATATTCAAAGGGATGCCCCGAATCTGATAGATGTAGACAGGGATCGCTCAAATTTTCTAATTAATAAAGGTCTTTTGATTTAAACAATGATAATTGGCCAGACAATGATTCTCAAGGGGGATCAATTATAAGTGATATTTTAGAACAGTCGCTGTGAGATCACCGAATCCGTGTAAAAATGCAATGTTTGAAAACATCGGTGTACGGCTGCGGTGACAAAGTTTATTATGTATAAGTCAATGACGCCATTTCTCAAAAACAATTAGGACAAAATCGTCGAACGCTATATGTACCAAAACAGTGCAACATTAGGACAATATAAAATGAAAAAAATTTCGAGATACATTTGATCAGTAGGCCTAAATTATTTAAAGAACTTACAATTAAAATGATTTTTTCGGGAAGAAAGAAACAGATTAAAAAAGTTTTTAACTAATATATTTTTCGTAATGTACCATAAATAGACATCATGATACATTATGTTAACGCATCGTATAAAATATTATGCATTGCAAAAGCTAATAATTCGCAATAAATGAGTGAAACCTTATGCAAGATTTTAATTACATCACATTTATCGATAACGCAATTGTGTTTTATAGTATTAACAAATTGTTTATATTTTTCACTAACGTCTTGCGTATTCTGAGATAACAAGAAATATACATGCTCTACACATGTTTCAATTTCGAATAAAAACATTAGAGTTAGAGGTTGCATGTATATGCAGGTATCATGTAATCTCAATTTTACAATGTCTGTATCATACATCTTAACACGTTCGATCACCAACTCACGAATCGATAGCATTACGGCGATATTAGATTGTAGAAATCGTTGCACAGCCTCACGTCTTTCGATGAACGTTGTCCACGTTGCATGAGGTAATATTAATTTAGTTCCTCGATTATCCCCAAGAATGATTTCCACGTAAGACATCAATCCCGTCGATATCAATCAATGTCGATAAAGGAGGAAAATCACATTTATTGTTCTCGAAAGAAGAGATCTATAGTGTGAAAGATCAAGGCGAGTGAAATTAATTTTTACGGGATCGAGAACTGGGCATATGCGTAACCAGTGGTCGCTTCGTGAGACAGGGAGTTAAAGTCGATACTGGTTGACAATAGAGTCTCTTTTTTGGAGATCGTTGGACATTTTCCGCGAAGCGACGAGTGTTTACAACGGAGTTAAATAAGATTTGTGACATCCCACGCTGATTCCAGTGTCCAAAAATTTAGAAGTTGTCGCTGTCAACGCAAATCTTTTGAATAGTGCCGATGTATGGCTGCTATGATTACCATTTCTCAAAGACAATCGGAATAAAATCGAACGTATCAAAAATGCAATCATAGAATAGTAGCAATGAGATCACCGAATCCGTGTAAAAATATATCTGTAAAAAAATACTGTATGTACCAGAACGATGCAACATTAGGACGATATTTTTTCTTCAGCGTCGACAGTATCAATGATTTGAAAATAATACCAGTTAGAGAGAAACAAAATGAAATATAAAATTGGTCTGGAAGCGTGCAAGACCACAGTAGGTGCGTTGACTGTGCTTGCAATGATAGATTCGAAAACGTAGACAATAAGAATATATAATAGCTGAAGAGTTGCCCACTGATTATGTTAGTGATATTGAGGATAATATAGTCACATTTGAGAAAACAGTGCCAGCATCGCGAATAAATGCGCTGAATAGATGTTGTACAAAATTTTGCACCATATTTTTTTATTACTCGACGGGGTTGCTTTGGCGGTGTATGCCTCGTGCATGGTTGAATTGGCGGATGTACGTACGGAGAAATGTACGCTGTTCGAAAACATGTGACCAGTTATCAGGCTTCAGATATCACGTTTTGCTTGAGATGTCGTGATCCAATGTATGTAAAACTTCCATGTGACATGTGTCCAATCTGCACGTATTAGAAATATTGAAAAGTGCAGACAACATGTCGATAAAGGAGGAAAATCACATTTGCGATGTTCTCGAAGGAACAGATCTAGTGTGAAAGATCAAGGCGAGTGAAATTAATCGATCGAGAACTCGGCATACGCGGAACCAGTGGTCGCTTCGTGAGACAGGGAGTTAAAGTCGATACTGGTCGACAAGAGTCTCTTTTTTGGAGATCGTTGGACATTTTCCGCGAAGCGACGAGTTTAGAGCGGAGTTAAATAAGATTTGTCACATGTCGCACTCTAAAGCGGATAATTTATCGAAATTTAAATATATTGTAGAAATCTTTAAAAGGCTTAAATATTGTCGAGCTCTGTATATTGGGATTCCTGCAGATATCGGCAGGTGCGTCAAGCTAATCGTAATAGATAATTTACGTTTTTCGTAGGTATTCAGGTTTCGATCGCTGGAAAAATCCATACGCTGTAATGGCAAGTCTCGAGGTTGAAGAACGGGAAGTGAGAAAAAGAAATTATAATGATGTCTGGATTTATTATCAAGACTTTGGAAAGTGGCATTATCGCATTGAGGAAAATAAACGATATTGTAAATCTTGCAAACGAATCACGTGCAAGTGTTTCGTAGAAGAGTGTGACGTGGTATAAGACATGGAACAAATTGAACACGATCTGCTGAAACAATCCAGTCGAGTCGCTACCCTGGGCGATTATTTCGCGTAGGTGCAGCGATGCGACGAGTGCATGCAACGGCTCGAAGAGCACAGTCAAGTCAAGCGTCCACGGCTCTCAATCGGAAATAAACAATCTGTGGTAGCGAGCATCGCACGACTTGTAGGCGCAAAGACTCTATTGGAGAGACACTTTATACATTTTGGTGGTGACTATTATATGCGGGTGGTAGCGCGGAGAGATTCGTTTGGCGAGAAATCGATACCACGTTCGAAAACGCGTTTTGATCGGTGTGGTGATTAACACAGACTATATCGAGCCGTGATAATTTTTGGAAAACGCTTGCAATATAGTGCTCGAGCGAGTGCAAGACATTCTAAGCAGACGCAACAGCGTAAAAGTAAACACTGTATTCAACAGCGAATTTGTGACCGGCGGAGAAACGCGCGAATAAAAGTATCAACACGCGAAACTGCGAACTTTTTCATACGTCAGATTTGCGCGAGTGGTATGAGTAACGCGTCATCAAACCTACTCTTGCGTCCCTCGAAGAGTTTCAGGAACGCGACAGTAGGTGGGCGTTGTCGCGTATACTTAATCTAACAATTAACGTGAACAAGTACAATTCATTGCACGCGGGATGTTACATCAAGTTACCGCAAGAGATAAAATTTAAGGGAGCGATTATCAATGTTTAATCTAAGGACAATGCATGTTTCGCGTGGTCGGCTGCTCTACATCCGACTGAAAGACACGCAGACCCTCACGGATTTCAGTTTACGTATATTTGACGTATATAATTTTGACGGTATAATTCGAATGAAAGTATTACAACAATATTTGCGTCGTATAATGATCGTATGTTTGTGCAAATTTTTTACCAGGATTATATGGTATTTACACTTGCAAATCACGGTAAAAGTATAATACGGTATAATCAAGTATAAATACGGTCTTACTTTTATTTTTTACTCTTGTATTTTACAGTATATATATCAGAATATTTTTGTAAAAATTCAATATAAAAATGATATTTTTAGTTTAAATCCATATTTTTAAATCCATATTATGCAGTGTTTGCACCAGTCTATTATGGTAAAAAATGAGTATAAATACAGTATTTTTAAAATTTGTATAAATAAAAATATGTAGCATATGCATAAATTTACAATAAATTGGTATTTTACTGATTTAAAAACTTGGTAAATACAGTATATGCTTAGTAAAAAACTGATAAAAAAATTGCACAAATATACTATAAAAATATCATATTACTACACATTTTATACGCATTTTAAATATTTTCTACGTATACTAAAAACCGCGAGGGGAACGAGAATCGTCGTACCCTGATTATACGACGGTATTAAATATACAAGACATTGAATTTCCTGTGACACTTAATCAGATTAAAAAGTTTGAATATTTGAACGATATCTCAATCAACGTGTATTGCTTTGAGAAATAACAAAATCCTACCGTTACGACTTACCAACCGGAAGAGAGAGAAGCATGTCAACTTGTTGTATTTGCAAGGTGACAACGAACATAGGACATTTCATGTGGATTAAAGGTATGTCCCGTCTCGTGAGCTTGCAACTCAGCAAAAAAGAGCACAGGAAATACTTTTGCTATTGGTATGTATAATTTTTAATTACATAATAATTTATGCTTATGAATAAAAAATTTTTTTCAGATGCTTGCATTACATTAGTTCGAGTCAAAAGTTGGAGACTCACGGTATCGACTGTCAACAGATGAACGACTATGCAATCCGATTACCGAGCGAAAACGATAAGTGGCTCAGTTTTAAAAATTATGGCAGGAAGGAACAAATGTCATTTGTCGTGTACGCCGATTTGGAATATACTCTGGAGAAGACGAATAACGACCTGACAACGTCCACATATATATATCAACATCAGGCATTCAGTGTTGGATACTACGTGAGTTGCTCCTACAACAACTCGTTATCCGCAATCTCATCGTGGTATCGATTGCGTCGCATGATTTGCTGAGGAATTGAGAAGTTTAGCGTATAACGTAAAGTCTATTCTGTCCGTTAATGTCCTCATTTTTACTTTATCGAAGGAACAGTGGGGAGCACATCGTAGCGCGAAGTACTGTCATATATGCGAGAAACCGTTTGCATCGGATGACGAAAGAGTACGCGATTATTGGCATTTGACTGGACGATACAGAGGTTCCGCGCATTCAAATTGCAATTTAAATTATAAAGATTCGTATTGCATTCCTGTGGTATTCCACAATTTATCCTGCTATAACTCGCATTTTATCATCAAGCAAATAGCCGCATCGTACAATGGCAATATAGATCTGTTGACAATAACGAAGGAAAAATACATTTCCTTCACAAAACATGTCACAGACACTGCCGATAGATCAGATTCGCGAAATTACATAAAATTGCGGTTCATCGATTCATTAAAAATTTTTAAGTGTCAGTCTCGACTGGCATCTTTTCTAAGCAGAGATAAATAGAAAATTTTACGTTCTAATTTTTCAAATTTATCAATCCAAGATTTTGATTTATTGACGCATAAAGGTGTCTTTCCATACGAGTATGTTGATTGTTTAAAAAGTTGGAGGACTCGTGTTTACCACCGCGCAAATCATTTTACAATTTCTTGACCGGTGAGTAGATAAGAAGTGTACGTTTCGTTTCTGGGAGTTTTTTACGAGGAGGGGAATGTCGTAAGCGATGGGCGCGGGGGATCGGCGTGTGTCGGCGGCATTCCTTCCTCCCGCTTTACCGAGGAGTGGAGGGACCTTCCATGAGCTCGAACTCTCGTAGGCACGGGCGTTGACTGAGCTTTATCGTAATGAGTTCGAACTCTCGTAGGCCTGGGCCGGTTTTATCGTTATCGGCTGGGGCGGTCACTCACGCCTTCGAGAGAAGAAATCCATGTTTTTTTTCGCTTTGTCGTACTAATGGCGGGTCACGCGTGATCTGGAAACGGCACAGGTGCCTCCGGACGCGGTGTTTCCGTCCGTTGAAATTATCATTGTTTTTTTGCGGTGAAAAGTATCCTTTACATATATATAATTCATATGATTCATATATATAAGCGTTGTTTGAATCTCGGTTTTGAGAAAAGAAGTAGAGAGTTGTGCGTGTGTGTAAAGATGTCATCTACAATCGATTGGAAGAAGAGGCGGCGACCTTCGAAACTCGATCCAGAGATCTGTTCGAGGATGAGCCGATTCCAAACGAAATTCTCGTGGACTCGACTCGTGGAGCGTGAAATTTCCAGGATCGAGGCAATGGTTTTTCTAACGTTGCACGATTTATTCTTCGATACGTGGAATCCACGGCACGCGTCAACGCATCACATCAAACTATTGATCGCCAGTATATCGAAGTACCTGTTCAATCATCGAAATACGGACACCGGCGAGTGCGCGAGGGTAACGAGATGAAGGCTGCCCTGTTGGAGATTCATTCGTACTGGTTAAACAAGGTCCGCTAAAGCGTACCAGAAAAAAATCGTTATTGTTCCTCCGTCAGATCAAAGATACGACGGTGTACTCGTTGTTCAAGAAGCTTATGATGACGAAAGATACGTTCGACGAGTGGGTGAAGGATTATCATTCGTACGTCAAAAGTCGATCGTTCGAGCCCAACGAATCGTCGATAATCGAGGAATCGTCAGAGGAGGAGGGGAGGCAAGCGACCGAACTCGACGCTCTGTTCAATCGAGCGTTTAAGCGCGACGCGAGTCGTATCTCGCAATTTATAACGAAGCAGGACGACGGACGATCGCTCACCGCGACATCACCGGGCGAGATCGCGGTTCTCAGGTGGTTCGCGTGTACGTTTACGATGTCAAGGATGTGGCCAAACGGGACAAACGCGTCTGATGGAAATATGCCAGATTGCGCGTTCAATTCTTGTGCTTCTTCTCGCGCACAGTTCGCAAGCGGCGATTATTGCGTCAGCTCATGGACGGTATATGGTCGTAACAAAATAACAGGCGCGGTTTGTAACAGGAGCGCGGTATTAGAAATAATCAAGAGGCACGGTAGTGTCTCGCGCCAAGTGTACGTGCAGCGTCGCGCCGAGACCGACGAGCCTCTTATACGCGAGACGTATTGAGAGAACCTTCGATTATCGGTTCTCAAAAACGACTGAACCGATCAAATTTTAAGTAAACTCAATGGATAGCTTGAGTTTAATTTATATAATGAAAGTATTTTTATTTTTCTTTTGCGTGACCTACGAGCGGAGATATCGCGATGTAAAGACTGAAATTGGGAAATTTTGGTTTAAGAAATGTCGTCATTATCGTCGCCCTGGCCAGAGATGGGGAATATACTTTTTGCATTTTCAACGTAAGGCGGCGCCCGAATGTGTCAGAATGTTGTCACATTAGTCAGAATGTTGTCACATTAGGAGCGACCGCACGTGCGCTCGCAACATAGTTCGAGGTGTCGCCGTTATGTAGCGTTTGCACTGATATTAATATACCAATATCAGTCGATCAAGTTCCAAAATATCTTGTAAAAATCCTGGAATTGGAGATTTAATATTGTTCGGATCCCAAGTTTTATTTGCTAAAATGCTTTATAAATTTCCATTTTGTTTTCTCTCTCGGATTTTAATCGCCGAAGAAGTAAGTATAAAATAAAATATAACAAGTTATAAAATATAATAAGTACTATAAAATGTGTGAAATCACCACAAAATTACCTTTTTTAAAAAAAGGTACAAAAAAGCGCCAAGTATACGCGTCCAAACTACGTCTTCAAAAAAGAACTCTTGTACAAAATTATTTTTATTTGACAATACAAAATGCATGAAATAACAAAATTATTTTTATATAAAAAAAAGAACAAAAAATTTTTCTTTTCTACAAAAATAATGATATCACGAAAATGCGCCAACTATAAAATGGATAGTTACATAAACTAGAACACGTATTACTTTTTAGCCAGTGTTCATAGTTTGAACTTATTTTGATATATATAAGATACATAGTTTGATGTGTATAAGATTGTCTTGATTTTAGCTTCAGATACTAATCATTTCATTGATTACGGAGCATTTGAAGATAAACTTAAGAGAAATATTTTATTCAAAATACTTGGCACTGCCAAACCGATCTTCGATCCTCGAGAACGAAGGCCGACCATCCCGAGGCATCTACTGGGTGGACTACCAGAGCTGCTCTCTTCCTCCCTCTCCGAGAAGAAGAGAAATCTCCGCTCAAACAGACAACACTGGAGTGGAAGCAACGACGCAAACTTGTGGATGGACTGACTTTGAATCCTCTGGAGAAGACGAGAAGACGACAGTAGAGAAATTCGGACCAATCAAGGTCACCTTGACCAAACTACATTTAACCTATAGAGAAAAACTTCTCTAAATATTTTTGTACGGCGCCAAAAGGCGCCACTAAATCAATCGAAAGATAAATTGTAAATTTTGAAATAAAAGTTTTTCTTCAAAACGGAGTGGTTGAAATTTTGGAGAGCGAACCCTACTCCTCATACAGTATCAGAGCGGTTCGCATGGTGACGTACGGCTTTCTTAGCTAGTCCCACGAAGTGTCTCGTTCCGTGCGGGCGATGACTGTTACTGTCGTCGTGTTATCCCGTCGTTGTCCTGCATGTAGTCTCGTCCGGCGTTGGCTCGGAGACCGGTCGTCTTCGGTGAATAGCAGGTATCACGGTCGTTGCATGGGCTGCTGATACGTGTCTCGTGCTCCAAAGTATGATAGCACTGCTGGATATCGACTCTCGTAATGTGATATCAATCTGTTGTTCGTCTTCTTCTCTTGTTTGATAGAGTGAAGTGATAGAGCGGAAAAAATATGTTTCGTCTGCCTGTTACCACTATGCGATTATGCAGGTTTTCTTTACTGTTCTTCTGGCGGTGAAGCTTGTATTCTCGGATCTCTCCTGAAATCCTCTTCGTATGCCTTTGGTAATTCTGAGCCTTGGCTATCTCAGCTTCGGTAGATCCCACCGCTGCCACCAATTTTGTTGTGCCTTTTGACGCAACAAGAATAATTTCGGGATCGTTTCGCCTTAAGAGTAGGAACTCAAGGAATGTGCGAGAGTTTTTCAGGGTTGATTAGCAAACACGTTGGCTTGAAAATCACTTACACTATATTTTAAAGAATCGATACACTTCCATTTGAAAAGATCGTTACATTTTTGTATTGAAGTATGATTACACGTTCGTGTTAAGTATCGTTACACTTCTTAAAACGCGACCGCGAGTCGCGATTGACACTACTTTAATTTCGAATATTCGGTTATAGATTTCCCGTTTCGATGTTACGGATAGATCTTCCGTTTCGATCTCCCGTTTCGATGTTACAGATCTTACAGATCTTACGAATTTTACGGATGTTACAGATGGATCTCCCGTGAGGCATCATTAGGCAAGCGGCTTTCCCATGACGAGCGGAAATGCAAGATTGCTGAAACGTAGAATTTAAGTCGCGAAGGCCGTGCGCGATTGATACAGCATTTATGGTCGTTGCTATGCGATCGGAATGCAAGCTTGCCTTGTGGTAACTTCTGGGCTATAACAAGCTGAGCTTGCAGAGATGTTTCGGTTTCACAGATTCTTAATCGTTCTTCCAATTCTCTAAAAATACATAATGCTAATAGAATCTAAGAAAAACAATAATTCTAATAAGAGGATAATTAGATATATCAAGAATACTGTATACTTTCGCTTACTTGTTTTCTGTGGAGACACGCATGTAGTTTTGTTATAACTCTACAAATTTCTGTCTATCTTTTTTGCTCCTGTTAGACGTAAGACTCATTTCCCTGAAAAAATTTAGTAATTAAATTTATAATATTATTACCCTGTTATACTACCATCAATGTATAAAGTATTTAAAATATCTTTTCAACACTGTTATATGTTGGAAATCCGCATAAATTCTTGCGTAATAAACGAGCCTAATTCGCGATGAGTTTCTCCGCGTTATTATATCAACAGTTCCGCGCTGGCAGATATATCATCACGTGTCATGCACGTGCTCCGCACATCGTCGAGAACAAGCGGGCTGCCTCTCGACACTTTTAGACGATTCGAATCCACCTATCCTTGGTCGGCATTTCAGGACTTCGTGGAAATCATGCCGAATTTTCTGGAAAGTCGAGGGGCAAAAACGATACCTTTGTCTACCCGAACTCAGTCGCGCCCTTCAGCCGTATCGAGACGCACCGTTTTGCGTACCGCTGATTCGCGAAATTCGCCTCGATTCTCTTCTTGAGCGCAAAGGCTTTTTGTACGAGTTTTTTTGAAATAAACTGTCTTTTCGTTTTCTGTGATCGACGCTGTTAAGTTTTTCAAGCCCTCAACGTCTTTCTTTCCTTCCTCAAGCGCTTTCCAAAACGGTGCTCCGCTGCTATTCGTCGCGCTCACAACATTATATATGTTTTAAGTTCATTAGCATCATCGTACTAATATTATTTCATCTAACTTAGTGTTTAGGAAATTATATACAAACTTAACGCTATTTAGTCTGTTCATCGGATTAGATTATTATAAATCACTTTTTTATGACTAAATTCCCGGTCGCGTGTAAAGAAGCGGACAAAATAGCGGGAAATATGTGCACGCGCCACAATGGCTGTTGAAACAAACTTCACTTGTCGAACTCGTGGTCAGTTCCCGTTGCACCGGGAATTACACTAATACGTACAATGAGCCAGTCAATCGTTTTGAGTAATTATCACAAGTTGAGCTGATACGAGCGGAACCGAGTGGGTGTATTAATGCGAGAGTCGCGAAGTGTCCCAGACACACAATGAGCACCTTTCGAGTCACTGTATTTGAATAGTTTGTCCTTGACTCTGGGGTCGTTGATTCGCTCGGCGTCAGTGATCACCTTATGGTGTTTGCTGTGTTGAGAGTGTCCAAACCTGCTCTTCGGGGTCGTATCTCCATGTCTCGCAATCTTCGTTCTATTCAAACTAATGAACTTGAGTTGCGGTTAAACTCGATAGACTGGTCACATCTCTACGAGGCTTCGCATGTCGACGCTGGGGTCTCCTACTTCACAACCTCGATATTATCTGTTTTTGATCATCTTGCGCTTATCAAGTGTAAATGCGTTTCCAGACCTCCTTGGTTGAATACTGCCATACGTAAAATGATGACGTTAAAACGTAATGCCCTTCGTAGGTATCGGAATATTCGCGCGGCTGCTGACTGGCAAAGATATAAGTTCTTACGTAATGACCTCACTTATGCGATTCGACGCGAGAAAAAAATCCTATCTTTTATACTCGCTTTCCTCCTGCTCCTCTCGCCTGTTTTGGCGTAATCTATCTGGTTTTTCGGTGGCTCCCGTTCTTCTTCCTGCTCTCTCTCTCCGCAATTTCTCGATCCCTCCCTCTTCAATAATCACTTTATCGATTCACTTCCTGACTCTTCATCGTCGTCCTCCATGCTTGATCATTTTCTGCTTTCCTCATCTATTCTCAATAAGTTTAATTTCTCTCCTGTCTCTTCTACGGATATCTACCTTGTCCTCAAACACATGTCTTACTTCCTCCGGTCCTTTTGATCTCTCCGGCCATATGCTACTTCTCTGTCTCCCTACTTGTCTCGATCCTCTTCTTCATATCTTAAATCTTGCTCTTTCTTCCAACACCTTTCCTTCTTCCTAGAAGCACTCAATTGTACTTCCTATCTCCAAAACCCATGATCCTTGTTCTTTATCGTCATTTCGTTCCATTTCCCTATCTCCTTTTCTCTCCAAAATTCTTGAGCGTATCTGTTACAAGCAACTTCTTGAGTTTCTCAATAGGCATAACAGTATCCCTGAATGTCAATCGGGTTTTCGTAGCATGCATAGCACCACCACAGAGCTGCTGCATATCTCTGATCTGGTGTTACGTGGTTTCGATAATGGTCTTCTGACTGTGATGGTCGCTCTTGATTTCACCAAGGCATTTGAGTCAATTATGACCTGCTCCTTGAGAAACGAAATATTACGGATTATCCTCGTCTGCTGTCTCTTTCCTTCAATCGTTTCTTGTCAATCGTTCTCAACAAGTCCTCTTAAATTACCCTTCCCCTTCCTTCTCTAGCATCCGACAGGTTCCTTCTGGTGTTCCTCAGGGCTCCATCCTTGGTCCTCTCCTATTCAACGTTTTCGTCTCCGATCTTGCTTCTCTTCGTCTTTCTTGTAGGCTTTTTATGTATGCTGATGATGTTATTCTCCTCAAGACATTCCACCCTACTGAGTCTTCTCTCATCGCTTTTGAGATAAACAGGAACTTGGATGCGATCGGCTGTTGAGCATCCTCAAGTGCTCTGCATCTGAATCCGTCCAAATCCTCTTTCATGATTGCTGGCTCTACTGTATTGCTTTCTCGCCTTGAGCCTGTTATTATTTCTCTCAACTCCGTTGAGATTCCTCGTTCGTCATCTATTAAACTCCTTGGTGTCCACTTTGATTCTTCCTGGTCCTTTAATTTACATATCTCTACCAAATGTCGCGCTGCACATGCTCGTTTACGTCTTCTTTATCCTTTCCGTCGCATTCTCCCCACTTCTCACAAACTTTGCGTCTCTCAGTCTCTTATCATTTCTCTCTTTGACTATGCCTATGATGTCCTTTACTTTCCTGCACTTAGTCAACAGTTTGTAAATCATATCCAACGTATCCAAAACTCCTGTCTCAGATTCTCATATTGTATCCGTAAATTCGACCATATCTCACTTTTTCTTTCCTCTTCTTGGCTCAACATGCGACAGCGATTTATTGTCCATCTCTGCTGTCTGATTTACTCTCTCTTGCGCAACAACTCTCCTGCTTATCTCAGGCGCCTTCTTCACCTTAATTCTCATGCTTCTAATGCTCCTTGTACCAGATACTTGTACCAGATACCAATGACCTATTATCTTATCCCTCCCATAGAACTGCTAAATTCCGTGCCTCTTTTTCTTACTCAGCTGTATATCACTACAACCAACTCCCTTCCTCGATCAAGTCTTCCCCATCCTTACTTTCCTTTCGTTCCTCTATTTCCAGATTTATTTCTGCTCGCGAGCCCTGCGTTGAGTCGACTAAATCTCAATAATTTCGAATAATTTTGATTATTTTCATGCTCTTACTGTCGTATTCGTTTGGTTCTCTATCTCTTCCAGTCTACCATCTCGTTATGTACAGCACTAACTTAACTTAACACTAACTTAACTTTTCAATCGTTATTCATATTTATGTTAATTCGTTCATTTTGATTTCTTATTACTTGTGTTATTTCTTTTTTAGTATTCTATCTTTCTTGTTTTATTTTATTTTTGTGTATCTATCTTTATGTACTCATATGTATCCTGGAGGGCGTTATAACAACTCTCTAGTTGATGCCTCTCCTTTTTGCTCTTGCAAATAAATTATTATTATTATTATTATTATATTAGAATTCGTTGTGAAATGCGGTTTCAAAAAGAAGAAAATCGTCCAGATAGACGAATGATTCAAAACCCTCTTACCACAGGAAAGACATCATAGGGCGTAGTATCTTAGTAAAGATGAAAGAAAATGTGGAGAGGCCAAAAGGTAAGGATGAGTATTCATACGTTGTTCCTCCTCATTGGAACCTAAGAAATTTCCTGTGAGAGGGATGAATCAAAATTAATAAATAAGCATCCTCGAGATCTAAAGTGGCCATCTCAGAATTCGGGAGCATTAGTCGCACAACAGTCCTCCAATCCCCAAGTTTGAAATGAGGGAGGGGGAGAGATCGGAGTTCAAATCTTTGAGATTTAAAACAAGACGCATGCCTCCCGACGATTTTTCGCGAAGAAAAAACGGGAATAAAAATTGATCTTCTACGGAGATATACGATAGATAGATAGATGGTTCCTTTATTCCGGAGACAGTCGATTTCTTCGTCGGAGGCAGCGCACTGCCTCCGACGAAAGTAGGCTCGGTTCGTTAAGCGAGAGCCTTGCTGGCGGGGAGGAAATGAAAGGTATCTTGTAACACCGAATTGCGCCGAGCACTATCGGATCTGTCGTAAGTTTTGCCCAATTATGAGCGAAATTATGGGCCAGACGACCCGCAGATCTTACCGGGTCTAGTGACGGCTGTGATGGCTGCGGCGGGAGCGAGTGTGATCTCCGAGAGCGACTCGAAGAGCGACGCGCTCCCACCCGTCGAGACGGGCATGAGATCTGGCAAGCGGGGACTCTCGCGTTTCCCAGCGATTTACGAGGTAGATTTTGCTGGGAAGACTGTTGACGAGTCGGTTGAGGAGTAAGTTTAACAGCTGGAGCCGATTTCAGGAGATCTCGAGTCGCTTTCTCGCAAGCTTGTGCGTCCTTTAGATCAATAGCGAAGGAGTAGCCGAAGAACCATTCATCAATGGGAGCAATATCCGCCGCATTTTTGCCCACTAAACTGAAAGAAGATTTGATAAAGGCTCTTGCTAGAGAAAGCCGATATTAGTGGTCCGCCAACAAATAGAAACCGTCTGCCAGCTGCCGCAGAGTCGGGAGGGCCACCTCAGGCAAGAGCTTCTTCACCTCAGGTGGAAGCAAGGTCGAAATGGCTGGGCCGAAAGCATTCAGGGACGCCACTACTTGAGCCTGTAATTGGGCATTACTTAATGTCCGTCGCGTTTTAATACCGAAGTCGATGCCTTCAGAATCGGACCGAGCAGCTTATTGAGCTTAGGTGGCCCCAGGATGGACAATGCATCCTTCGTCTCGCACTGCTTCAAGAGATTAGATCGCCGATCGTCTCTTAGTCCTGAACAGATCACAAAGTCGAACAGAGCAGAAGGCCAGGGGGAATAAGCGGCACGTTTTCAGACGGACCGAAGAGGTCATCGATAGACGAACCATCATTCGTTACCTCTTGGAGGACAGGCGACGGCTGTTCTACAAATGTCACGCGGATTTCCTCGGCCTCGGGGGGAGTCTGTAACTTTGAAAGAAAGTTAAGCCCTGCGGAGAAGAAAGGAGTCGATTATGTCCCCTCTTTGACCAAAAGAGGGAGCGACAAGGAGACATACCTAGTTCAGAGCCTCGGTTCTGAGGAACCGTCTCCCCTTCTGATCGCTGATCTGCATCCGTGGAATGTGGTCTCTCAATCTCCGTCTCTCTCGCTGATTTAACCTCTAGCGATGTCAGACGTTCCTCTTGTTTGATCAGCTTTTCGAGAATCAACGAAAGTATCTCGCATGATGGAGTATGCCGCTTACTAACCGGCAGCAGCAAGATGAGCGACTCTTGTGAGAAAAGCAATGAGATCGACGACGAATCGAATCACGGAATTTACTACGAGATCTCTCCTCACGATTAATAGAAAGAAGCGTTTTTTATGCTTATAATGTTTAAAACGGTCTTTAGAGTGATTTCTGCGTTTGCTCCTACACATTGAGGCAAATTTGGTGAAAAAATATCTCCGTAATAACCTTGAAATCACCGGTATGAGTGTTGCCGTTACACGCAACAAAAGCGCAATGACAAGGCGAATCGGCCACGGGGGCTACACGGGGTACATGACGGATTGTTTATAACTTTAAACTTTGTTGCCAACTGTTCGAGCATTGTATTTGGAATTTAGGATTCGTTGTGAATTGCGGATGTTGCTGCAACCATTCCAGATATCCTCCATTCAGAATCTTAATTTTTTATGCTTTATATCGGGATCCGATTTCTCGAAAATATTCTTCAGCAGTTTGACATGAACCGAAGGCTGCTTCAGAGTTTCTTGCGTAGCATCCCAGTCCAACAAAACTAAAATGTCTATGTACTGTGCCAATCGATGAAAAAACAATTCATGCGCGTCCGTAATTTTTGGGAAACATTTTTCAAAATGACAACCCAGTAACCTACAGGCAAAAATTCAACAATGAAAAATTAATGTAAAGACAACATAATTACAAGATAAAAAAACGTAAGAAAAATTGCACGAAAGTGTTTCGCTTACCCATCTTTAATTTCAGTCTGTGGAATGTTAATACATCTATCGGACGATATCATGGAGTGTACATAATCAGCCTTCTGCCTAATATCAATAATCAAATATCTATGCCTATTTTTTGTATTAGATAGTATAACTGATCGCACAATATCAATTCGTCACTAGCGCTACATAGATTTACATATATAAGAGATCTTTGGTCAATCTTTTCGGCAATTTCAATCCAATGTCTATGCTCGGCGGGTCCGACTTAATTTCTACCTCCATCTCTTCCGCCGTATCTTTATTATGCTTCTTGGAAGTAAGCTCATTTATCTAGAATATAAACATTCATGTATTCCACCATCTGTAGGACAACGATCAGGCTGGCTATTTTAGAAACGTCAACTCTTACCTGGTCAACAGTCATGCTCGTAGCATAGCTATTTGACTTGCCATCCTTGACGCAAGCCCTACTCAGTCGCTCGACACTCTGAACGCTCGACAATCTGAAAATCAATATCAATTGCAAGATTAAAAACAAACTTAAAAATTGCAAATATATCTAAAAATTTATAACAAAACATTTTGAAAAAACATTCCTTTATATGTTTAATGATTTTTTTCAGGTAATTTTTGTTTTTTTTTTCATGGAGGGTATCTAAAGATTGTAATCTAAAAAAAAACTTGAATCGTTGACGATTTTCCATCAACAGATCAACAGATTATAAAATGAATATACAGGGTGTCCGCAAATTCGCGCATTCGGTGCACATGACGTGATACTTTATGNTAAAAGNAACAACTTTTTCCTTTAGCAAAATTCCACCCGACAAGTAGTTTTCGCAGGCGAGCAGGTTGAACTTAACGAATAAGCCCGTTTATCTATGTGGTATGCAGGGCCGTCGCGCGCTTCTCACTTGTTCATTGAAAAATAAAGTCGTATGTAAATAGTAATAAGCTTTACGAGCTAAACATCTTATTATTCTAAATATTGCGCATGATAATTAAGTAATACCACTAAATATAAAGAATAGTTTACTAATTAAATGAGAATACGTAACCTTTACAAATGTCGAAAACTTGATTTATTGTGTAAGAGTGATTAAAAATAAGGTAAAATATTTGAGTTAGGGTAGGTTATAAGAGTTAATTATATTTTATTTTTTTCACTATGAAAATGCAAAGAACTTGTTAAAAATTATTAATTTTTAACGCGTTATAAAAATTACATAATTACATAAAATCTCAGTAACAGTTATATCAATATCTGGAAATTTATTACACATGTTTAAAACAATTATTTACAAAGTATTATGTAAGTACAAAGAGAATTTAAAGAAATTGTAAAACATGAAAATTTACATTTATTAAAATAAATAATTTTTAAAAAATATATTTTTGACACACTTTGTAGACATAATTTAAAAAAAAAATGAGTCAAAAATTTTATAATTAATCATATGATTGAAGCTAAAATAATGACAACGTACGTAAAAGCGTGCGCTTGTAATGTCGAAAATTAAAAGTTCACAAAATTTTGCAGAAACTTTAATCTTTCAACTAATATAATTTTGTGAAAAAAACATAATAATTGTTATGGAGTCATTTTAAAGGGCGAGACGTCAAGATTTGAGACGTAAAAATTTCTCAAATCTCTGATTTTGACTACTTTATAATCTATGGCTCAACAAAGAAAAGGAAGAGCACATAAAAGGCGAAAAATATCATATCAGCTCTCACAATGTAAACGACTTGAGATTTGAAAAATTCTAGTAAGGCCCGAATTCATAGTCGTTTCTCAAGATTTGAGAAACGACTATGAATTCGGGCCTTAGCGACACAAGTCGACACAAGCATCATTCTATTTTTTTTAATGTTCAATGAGTAACAAAGACAGAATGATGTTTGTGTCAACTTGTGTCGACTTGTGTTGCTAAATAGAAAGCTCCCTATATGTTTTCTGTAATTTTTGTAAATAGCAAACGTTTAACTTTTATTATCGGTAGGTTTCCACGTGATCCAGATACTTCAAAGAAATGGGAAGACTGGGTTAATACTGTAAATGAATTAAATTCATTTACAGTATCAAAAAAGTTTAAAGTATATACTGATGCTGTATTGTGCAACTTTCATTTTGATTCATCATATTATAAATTTGGGCAATTGCAACAGGGTTCTGTTCCATCTATACATTTATCGTAAGTAAAAAAACGATTTTTCACATTTCATATGTGTTCTCTAAATTTTTATTATCGATGACGAGAAAATATAATTAATTTGAATTATCCTGTTTATAACATACGATTGTTTTTCTTCAATTGATATGTCTTTCTCTAATCTTTTATCCGTTCTCAGATGAGAAACAGGTATCAACTTCTTTCTTCTTTAGGTAACTTGTCACATTTCTACAATACATAAGAATATTTATTTTGCTGAAATATTGTAGAAATATGACAAGTTACTTAAAGAAGAAAGAAGTTGAGATACCTGTTTCTCATCCGAGAACGGATAAAAGATTAGAGAAAGACGTATCAATTGAAGAAAAACAATCGTATGTTATAAACAGGATAATTCAAATTAATTATATTTTCTCGTTATCGATAATAAAAATTTAGAGAACACATGAAAAATATTATTAGAAAATCATGGATGAACTAATGATATGTTAAACTTTATTCTTATTATATTTATAGGAATGAGCCTTCTGTTTCTACTGGTAATTTTATTAATCAATCAAAAACATCGATGGCAGGTGAAATGAATAGGTAAATGAATATAATATATATGAAAAATATTATTAGAAAATCATGGATGAACTAATGATATGTTAAACTTTATTCTTATTATATTTATAGGAATGAAGAGTGTACTGTTCAAAAAACTTCAACAAAATTACAAAGAAAATGTTATATTGGTGATTTATCAGAAAATGACTTCAGTACACCAAGAAGACGGAGAAGAAGTTTTAATATAATGCAACAACATTTTCAGAAGATACAGAAACGTCTGAAAATCGTTAACAACACCTGTAGACGACTATCTACAAAAAATAAACTGACCTCTATGCTGCATAAATTAGAAAAAAAAAGATATATAACTCCAGGGACATTTGATACGTTACAGGTAAATTAAAATCTTGTAGCATTAGTATTGATTGATCATTGGTTAATAAAATTATACGATCTTGAAGTTTAAACAGAATTCTTTTAAAAATTTATGTTTTGAAGTACAGTTAATAATATGCCATGATATGTGTGATATGGTTATGCAATGAGATGATATAGTCATCAAATTTATCACTTCTAATGTCATAGTTCAATGTAAATCAATGTGGTTACAGGAAAATGTGAAAATATAGGAAATTTTCATACCAATTCATATATGAAATTTTTACATCAATGATCAATCTATTTATATTTTGTATTATATATATTGTGAATTTGATTTTGCCATCTTAATTTTAATATTTTATTTTTTATCTTATTGTTTTATACAGAATTGTTTTTCTGGTCCGATAGTTGCTGTAATTAATAGAGCTTTAACTAAAAAAACAAGACAAAAATTTTGTCCCGTCTTAAGAAGATTTGCAATAACTTTACATTTTTTATCTCCAGCTGCATATAGATTTGTACGTAAAACTTTTATAAATAGTTTACCTCATGAAAACACTTACTAAGTGGTTTAAGAGTTTTAATGGAGATGCTGGATTTACTAAAGAGGCTCTTCAAACTTTAAAAAAAAAAGTTGAAATTGAAAGAACACAAGAAAAACAGATATTCTGTAATTTGATAGTAGACGAAATCGTAATACGGTCAGGACTTGAAAAAGTAGGGAATCAAATAATCGGATATGCCAACAATGGTAGTGATTGTCAACATGATGGAATGGCTCTAGCAA
Organism: Tetramorium alpestre; assembly: GCA_021460005.1. Taxonomy (NCBI): domain Eukaryota; kingdom Metazoa; phylum Arthropoda; class Insecta; order Hymenoptera; family Formicidae; genus Tetramorium; species Tetramorium alpestre. The sequence goes on from JAJVSH010000222.1 coordinate 206,416, forward strand.
CTCAAGCGTGGTTTTTCATGCTCGTTTGCATCAATAGTTCATGGAAATTACCCATAGGATACTTCCTTATCAAGTCTATGGATGCCGAACAAAGAGCAAATTTAATTAAACATTGTTTTCGGTGTGTTCATGAAACTGGCGCTATAATTGTTTCTTTAACATTTGATGGCAATAACACTAATGTAACAACTGCACGTATTTTAGGAGCAAATCTGAATCCATTAGAAAACTTTCAGCCTTGGTTCACTCATCCTATAGAAAACCATTCTGTATATATTTTGTTAGACGCTGCCCATATGCAAAAACTTTGGAGAAATACTTTTGGTTGTAAAACATTATATGATTCTGATAATGGAGTAATTACATTTAAATATATCGAAGAGTTGTATAAATTTCAACAAAATGAAGGGTTTCATACAGGGAATAAGATTAAAAAGAGGCACATAGAATTTCATAAAGAAAAAATGAAGGTCTCTCTTGCAGCCCAAACTCTAAGCAAAAGCGTAGCTGATGCATTAGATTTTCTTAATCATGATTTGAAGATACCCGCATTTAAAGGTAGCGAAGCTACTGTCAAGTTTATTAGAATGGCAAATAAACTCTTTGATATATTTAATAGTAAAAATGTTTTAGCCTCAGGTTTTAAAGCACCATTGTCTTCAAAAAATATTGCAGTTTGTAAACAACTATTTCATGAGGCTAAAATATATATTCATGGACTAAAAGAAAAAAAATCGATTTCGAAATATAAAAGTAAAGAAAATGTTTGTGACACTGAGCAGACATGCTCTACTGAACCAATTTTATCTTCACCAAATAAAAGAGGTTTTCAAGGTTTCTTGGTTTGCATTGAGTCATTCACACATCTATATGAAGATTTAGTTGAATCACAAAAATTATCTTGCATCCTGACCTATAAGTTTTCTCAAGATCATTTAGAGATGTTCTTCAGTTCTTTGCGCAGCAAAGGAGGTTGGAATAACAATCCATCTGTAAAATTGCTAATTGCTAGCTACAAACGTCTACTCGTAAATATAGTTTTGTCTGGCAAAAAAAAGAGCTAATTGCTGGCCATTAGATTGTACCACAGTATTACATTGTTCATCTAATGAAAAATATGATATTCCACAGTATGACGAGCCAAAAGAATCACATGATTCTAATGACATTAACATATCATTGCAAGATCATGATTATCTGAAAACTTCTTTTTTATATAGTAATACATCGTATACATTAGATGTAATAGCATATATTGCAGGATTTGTAGTCTGTTCACTTTCAAAGAAAATAGATTGTAGTGAATGCTGCAACTCTCTCTTTGGAACTGTAAATAATTCCAAATTATTGAGAAGAAAGAATAAAGGAAACTTTAAAATTCCTTCAGATGAAGTCTTAGAAATTTGCCATAAGACTGAAATTGAACTTAGACAAGCTAAAGAACAGAAAACTTTATTAACTACAAATTTTTTACGACATACAATAAATGTACAGAGAAATATAAACCCAAATATATTTAGTTCTCTTAANAAACATATTTGTGATCAAGAACCAATAAATAATCACAAAGATATACTCATTAANAGTATTATTAAAAAATACATTANTATAAGAATTTGTCATGACATGAAAACTTTAAATGAATCACTTCACAAAGAGAGAATTCGCAGTCAAAATACAAAATTAATCCTTTTTAAAAATCAATAAAAGTTTATTGATTTTTAAAAAGGATTAATTTTGTATTTTTATTAAGTATAATGTATATGACATTAATGTATATGACATGCTCTGTATCTTATATTTTTTTAAGTATAATGTACATGATATTTGCTTTGTATTAATTACATAACATTCTGTAATTGTAATTCTTTTTCTGTACTGTATTTTTCTGTACTGCATTAAACTGTACTGTATTTTTCTGTACTGTATTAAACTGTATTTCTGTACTGTATTATTCTGTATTCTTTGAATATGTTCTGTATAATTTATTTCTTAATTTCTTATAATTCTGAATAATCTATTGGATAATCTGATAAATGAAATTAACGATTTGTTAGTATTTGCAAGTGTTGTAAAAAATTATTTAGAATTGATAGGATAATGTGTAAAAAATTAAATATATCTTTAATATAAAATTATATTTAATGTATTAAATATAATTTTACATTAAAGATATATTTAATTTTTTACACATCTTATCAATTCTATATAATTTCTTTTAAATTTTATACAACACTTGCAAATACTAACAAATCGTTAATTTCATTTATCAAATTATCCAATAGATTATTTATTCTCATCGACATAAATATTTTGACTGCAATCATAGATATATAGATAGAGTTAGTCTTACATTTGCCTTAAACCATAGATATCTTTAAACCTCCCTCGCCAAGATAACCTCCAAAAGCTCTATCTATATATCTATGACTGCAATACGCGTCTTATTATCTTATTTCTATTGCGCATGCGCGAGAGGGGAATTTTTAGATAATCTTGAAGGTTATCTTAGTGCGGGGGATTTAAGGCAAATGTAAGACTAAGCTCTATCTATATATCTATGGTCTCCACCCACTCTTGGCACCATCCCATGAAGCGCCGGCGTGCACGCCAGCGCCTCGCACGCCGCCTGTATACGCGCTTCGTTTTCACGACCGCCGTCCGAGCACGACCGCGCGAAATTCCATTTTCAGACTGCCGTAGCAATTACTGAACAGATTGAAATTGCCGAAAAAACTGACCAAAGATCCCTTATATATAAATATGTGTAGCAATAGTTACGAATTGATATCGTGCGATCAATTGTACTATCAAATACAAAAGATAGGCATTAGATATTTGATTACTGATAAAAGGCAGAAGGCTGATTATGTACACTCCACGATATCGTCCGATAGATGTATTAACATTCCACAGACTGAAATTAAAGATGAGTAAGCGAAACACTTTCATGCAATTTTTCCTACGTTTTTTATCTTGTAATTATGTTGTCTTTATATTAATTTTTCATTGTTGAATTTTTGCCTGTAGGTTACTGAGTTGCCATTTTGAAAAATGTTTCCCAAAAGATACGGACGCGCATGAATTGTTTCTTCATAGATCGGTACAGTACATAGACATTTTAGTTTTGGTAAACTGGGATGCTACGCAAGAGACTCTGATGCAGCCTTCGGTTCATGTCAAACAACTGAAGAATATTTTCGAGAAATCGGATCTGGTATAAAGCATAAAAAAATTAAGATTCTGAATGGAGGATATCTAGAATGGTTGTAGCAGTATCCGCAATTCACAACGAATCCTAAATTCCAAATACAGTGGCTCGAAAGGTATTTGGATACTGCAGTAAAAATTTTTACACTCTTGTAGTTCTTTTATCTATTATTCACAGAAGCTTTCATATAATTCTTGAAAATTTTTACATTATGTCAGGGGTCTTGTGCGGATGACAGAGTGTAGTCGTGCCCTTGAGCACGCGTTGGCAACAAAGTTTAAAGTTATAAACAATCCGTCATGTACCCCGTGTAGCCCCCGACTCGCCTTGTCATTGCGCTTTTGTTGCGCATAATGGCAACACTCATACCGGTGATTTCATGGAGATCTTTTTTCACCGAATTTGCCTCAATGGGTAGGAGCAAACGCAGAGATCACTCTAAAGACCGTTCTAAACGTTCTAAGCATAGAAAACGCTCCTTTCTATTAATGAGGAGAGACCTCGTAGTAAATCTCGTGATTCGACTCGTCGTCGTTCTCATTGCCTTTCTCACCAAGAGTCGCTCATCTTGCTGCTCCCCGGTTAGTAAGCGGCCTACCCCCATTATGCGAGACACTTTCGTTGATTCTCGAAAAGCTGATCAAACAAGAGGAACGTCTGACATCGCTAGAGGTTCAGCGAGAGAGACGGAGATTGAGAGAGATCACGTTCCACGGATGCAGATCAGCGGTCAGAAGGGGAGACGGTTCCTCAGAACCGGGGCTCCGAACCAGGTATGTCCCCTTGTCAACCTCTTTTTTGGGCAAAGAGGGAACGTAATCGACTCCTTCCTTCTCCGCAGGGCTTAACTTTCTTCCAAAGTTACAGACTTCCCCGAGGCCAAGGAAATCCAAGTGATCTTCGTAGAACAGCCGTCGTCTGTCCTCCAAGAGGTAACGAACGATGGTTCATCTATCGACGACCTCTTCGGTCCGTCTGAAAAACGTGCCGCTGATTCCCCCTGGCCTTCTGCTCTGTTCGACTTTGCGATCTGTTCGGGACTAGGAGACCGATCGGCGATCTAATCTCCTGAAGCAGTACGAGCAGTAAGAGACAAAGGATGCGTTGTCCATCCTGGGGCCACCTAAGCTCAATAAGCTGCTCGGTCCGATTCTGAAGGCATCGACTTCGGTATTAAAATGCGACGAACATCAAGCCCAGTTACAGGCTCGAGTAGCGGCGTCCCTGAATGCTTTTGGCTCGGCCATTTCGACCTTGCTTGCCCGAGGTGGAAAAACTCTTGACTGAGGCAGCCCTCCCGACTCTGCGGCAGCTGGCGGACGGTTTCTATTTGTTGGCGGACTACCAATATCGGCTTTCTCTAGCACGAGCCTTTATCAAATCTTCTTTCAGTTTGGTGGGCAAAAATGCGCCGGATAATGTTCCCATTGATGAATGTCTCTTCGGCTGCTCTTTCGCTGTTGATCTGAAGGACACACAAGCTTGCGAGAAAGCGGCTCGGGACCTCCTAAAATCGACTTCAGCTGTTAAATCTACTCTTCAACCGACTCGTCAACAGTCTTCCCAGCAAGATCAACCTCGTAAATTGCTGGGAAACGCGAGAGCTCCCGCTTGCCAGATCTCACGCCCGTCTCGACGGGTGGGGGCGCGTCGCTCTTCGAGTCGCTCCCGGAGATCACACTCTCGCTCCCGCCACAGCCATCACAGCCGTCATTAGACCCGATAAGATCTGCGAGTCGTCTGGCCCATTTCGCTCATAATTGGGCAAAACTTATGTCGGTTCCGATAGTGCTCGGCGCAATTCGAGGTTACAAGATACCTTTCATTTCCTCCCCGCCAGCAAGGCTCTCGCTTAACGAACCGAGCATATCTTCGTCAGAGGCAGTACACTGCGACGAAAAAATCGACCGTTTCCGGAATAAAGGAGCCATATCTGTCGTAGATCCCGCAGATCAATTTTTACCAGGTCTATACCTATGAAACCGGAATTTGTTAGTAGATGGCTCTAGTATTCAGAGTAGTTAATACTCTAACCTTTTCTTTCGCGCTACATATTGTTTTGACATTTGACAAACGTATACACTTTACAAAGGGACAGCATTCATACAACAACATAGTTTTTAAT
>JAJVSH010000222.1:212066-225501 GCA_021460005.1 Tetramorium alpestre
ATTTTTCCAAATTTACGTCTTTTATTTCAATGAAAAAATTCCGGTTTCATAGGTATAGACCTGGTATCCCCATTCTTTCTTCGCGAGAAATCGTCGGGAGGTGTTTCATCACGCGTCCGCCACGTGCTCATTGTATGTCCGGGACATTTCGCGACTCTCGCATTAATACACCCACTCGGTTTAGCTCGTATCAGTTCAACTTGTGATAATTACTCAAAACGATTGACTGGCTCATTGTTAACGAACGTATTAGTGTAATGGGAACTGACCACGGTGCAACGGGAACTGACCACGAGTTCGACAAGTGACCTTCGTTTCAACGGCCATTGTGGCGCGTGTGCATATTTTCCGCATATTTTATACATTAATATGGTAGTATATGGTAATAATATTATAAATTTAATTACTAATTTTTTTTCAGGGAAATGAGTCTTACAAGAGCCAAGAAGATAGACAGAAATTTGAAGAGTTGCAGCAAAGCTACATGCGTGTCTCCACAAAAAACAAGTAAGCGAAAGTATATAATATTCTTGATATATCCAATTATCCTCTTATTAGAATTATTGTTTTACTTAGATTCTATTACTATTATATATTTTTAAAGAATTGGAAGAACGATAAATAATTTGTTAAACTGAGAAAGCATCTGGCCATGAAATCCAAAATTAAATTAATTATAAGAATAGCGCGATTCATGTTCTTGAGGACCAAACCCAAAAAAATTCACAAAAGCTTTTTAGAGATTCGAGGATAATATAATATAATTGTTGCATGCGCGGAGCTCGCACGTTGTGAGTGCGGGCTTAATCGGTTGACGCGAGCGATCGATCGATACAACCGATCGCCTCCGTGGGCCGAGACAAGAGGACTGCGTTGTCAGAGGCAACGGAAAAAAACGAGGAGTATTATCTCTGGACGTCGGCTCGTACGGACGTGCCAACCGTTCTCTCAGATTTTAATCGCTGTATCACATTCAAACATTAAAGAGCCTTGTTATATTACATCCTAGTTGTTATTTACGCGAACGGACTCGAGAGCGAGAGTGCGCGAGTGCGGATGTTTTCCGGAGTGCAACATTTTTGGGGGCTCATCCAGGATAGCCGGACTCACGGATCGTCGAGGCGACGAGCGCATTTCCGGGATGACGACGACACATACTCCGCCGAGGACTCGTTCACGGGCTGCGATATTGGATGCGACGGAGGCGAGTGCGACCCGGACGCAGGATACCGCATCGGCTATGGCAGAGACGAACGCCTTCGAGGCCGTCTACTCGGAGCTGCAGAAGCTGCGCGAAGAACGGCGACGAGAGCAGCAGGAACAGCACGACTTTCGCAAGGAGATGGAGGCACATCTCCGAGAGAGATACGGCAGTGGCGCGCTTGGAAGAGCAACTCGCCTCACGACAGCTAAGTCCCTCCGGAAATTTTCTTACCGCTACCGCCGGGAGTTCGAATCAGACATCGTGTGTGTTAGGCGCGGGCGAGGGCGCGTGTGCGGGGCGCGCCGCGCGCGGAAATTCGGACGGGACGTCGCGAATGTTGAGCGCGGGCGAGGGTGCGTGTGCGGGGCGCGCCACACGCGAGAGTTCGCTCGCGGCGACGCGTGCGTTAGATACGGTTGAAAGTACGTATGCGGAACGCGCGGCGCGCGGTCTGAAACTCAAGCCCGATACCTTTGACGGAACGGGCTTCGGGAATTCCCCCGCTTCGGGAATTCCTGGCACAATTTTTGTTGATCGCATGCGCAAATCATTGGTCCGAGTCAGAGAAGGCGATCGTTTTGGCATCGTGTTTGCGTGAGAAAGCGCGTTCGCTTCTCGACTCGTGCGCTGACGGGATTGAGTCCCTCACGTTCGTGGATCTCAAATCAAAATTGGAGCTGCGGTTCGGTGAAAGTGAACTCGCGCAGAGTTATTATCTTCAGTTCACGAATCGGAGACAGTCTCCGGGCGAAGACTACGCGGCACTGGGCGCGGATTTGGAGCGTCTCTCTCATAAGGTGTACCCAGAGAGCACTCACGAGGTGCGGGATAAAATCGCTTGTTTCCAGTTCGTCGCCGCTTTAACGAACGGATTTATNAAACGTTCGCTTCAGGTTGAGGGAGTGACGTCACTCCGAATCGCGATAGAACGGGCAAAAACGCTGAAATTAATAGACAGAAATAGCTTTTCGGGAAGAAAAGATGATACGTCACGAGGTTTTCGTCCCGCGCAAAAAGAAGTCTCTCAGGAGGCAAAAAACGAGAAAAAATCAATATTTTCAAAATCGACTATGACAAAAACTAGATTATAGTATCTACTTTAATAATCTTTTTGGTTTTTTGCTTCAGATGATTTTTGACGGAACGCCGTTGGTCACCGTTTTTTTGCGGCACTCTCTAGACGACTCCAGTACTCCATGAATTTGTAAAATTTTTTAATAAAAAAAATTGAAAATATTCTTGAAAATGTATACTTTTAGTTAAAAAAAACCCCGATCCGATAATTCAAATAGTTTCCCTTAAAAAAATTCACAAAAATTACCTTTTTTCTCCTGGGTTAGGTGTATATGCACCCTTTAGTGCAATTTTAGGTATCCTATCGGGGAAGGTGCCTATAGTCTCTCGCGTTTTTGCTTTGGTCTCTTTAGGAAAATTTTGTGTAAAGTTGCCTCTCTTTGTCGCGGATATTAAGGATGAATGCATCCTTGGAGAGGATTTTCTTTCTAAAACGGGAATAATCGACGGTCTTTTTGAGAGCATTCTCGGTTTGTCGAGTAATAATATGGGAGAGCGCGGGCTGATTTGTTCCCGCATTGAGAACTGCCCTGCTCAGCTTTCCAGCTCTCTTTTATAAACTTTAGAGCAGAGCTCTGTAGAATTAAACGATTTACAAAAGAAAGATGTTTTTGATTTCTTGTCTGAATTTCGAAATGTTTTTACGGAAAATATTGTTGCCGGAAATTGCGATGTCTTGTTTCATAACATAACATTATGTGATTCTCACCCCATTAAGCAGGTTCCACGTCGAATTCCCCTACATTTACAATCAGAAGTCAATAAAATTTTAGAGGAAATGAAGGATCAAAAAGTAATCGAAGAGTCACGTAGTCCATGGATTTCTCCAGCTGTCATGATTAAAAAGAAGGATGGCTCAATACGTTTTTGTGTGGACTATCGTAAGCTTAACAATAAAAGAAAATGCAATAACAATAAAAGACTTCTATCCTCTCCCGAGAATTGATATTTTGGATAATTTAGCGGGGAATTTGTGGTTTTGTACTCTTGATCTTAAGAGTGGATACTGGCAGGTAAGGCTAGATCCTAAGGATCGTGAGAAAACTGCTTTTTCTGTAGGTAACGGTTTGTGGCANCTTGTTTCATAACATAACATTATGTGATTCTCACCCCATTAAGCAGGTTCCACGTCGAATTCCCCTACATTTACAATCAGAAGTCAATAAAATTTTAGAGGAAATGAAGGANCAAAAAGTAATCGAAGAGTCACGTAGTCCATGGATTTCTCCAGCTGTCATGATTAAAAAGAAGGATGGCTCAATACGTTTTTGTGTGGACTATCGTAAGCTTAACAATAAAAGAAAATGCAATAACAATAAAAGACTTCTATCCTCTCCCGAGAATTGATATTTTGGATAATTTAGCGGGGAATTTGTGGTTTTGTACTCTTGATCTTAAGAGTGGATACTGGCAGGTAAGGCTAGATCCTAAGGATCGTGAGAAAACTGCTTTTTCTGTAGGTAACGGTTTGTGGCAATTTCGCGTAATGCCTTTCGGCCTTTGCAACGCCCCTGCGACTTTCGAACGTCTTATGGAAAAAGTCTTGAAAGGATTAGTTTCAAAAACTTGTTTTGTTTATCTTGATGATGTTGTCGTTTACGGAAAAAGTTTCGAGGAAACAATGCGGAATTTGAAGGAAGTATTTGTTCGATTACAAAATGCGAACTTGAAAGTTAATCCAAAAAAGTATGTTTTCTTCAAAAGAGAGATTAAATATCTTGGCCGCTATGTTATATCCGCAGAGAGAATTGCAACGGACCCTGAAAAAATTTCTTCTGTTAAACTTTGGCTTGTATCAAAAACTCGTAAGCAGGTACGGAGCTTTCTTGGTTTTTGCTCTTATTACAGGAAATTTGTCAAAGGATTTTCCACTTTGGCAAAACCTTTGTACAAGTTAACAGAAAATAATTTCAAGTTTGTCTGGTCCCCTGAGTGCCAGGAAACATTCTTGAAATTAAAAGATATTTTAATTTCTCCAATTTTATCTTTTCCAGCAGGGGAAGGACAATTTATTTTGGATACCGATGCCTCGAATCATGGCGTCGGGGCTGTTCTTTCTCAGTTTCAGGGAAAGGAAGAAAAGGTGATCGCTTATTTCAGTCGGGTATTCAGCAAGACGGAACGAAATTATTGTGTAACCCGACGAGAGTTGCTGGCTGTAGCGGATTCGGTGAGGTCGTTCCATCACTATCTTTATGGTCGAAAGTTCTTAGTGAGAACGGACCATGTTTCCTTACGTTGGCTGATGTCTTTTCGGAATTTAGAGGGACAATTAGCAAGATGGCTGGAACGTCTGCAGCAGTACGATTTCGACATCTGTTATCGAAGCGGGAAAGCTCATGGAAATGCATACGGACTGTCAAGGCGTCCGTGGAGACGTCTTGTCGATACTGCTCGAAAGTCGAACTGAAAGAAGAGTCCGAGAGAGAAACTTTCGGTCGACAAATTTTAGCAGAAGATAATCTACAGGAATGGCGTTCTGCTCAGCTTCGGGATTCCTCAATTGCCGAGATTATTCGAGCCAAAGAGTCCGGAAAGCGTCCGAATTAGCAGGAGATTGCTCCTAGAGAAACTCCCTTGAAAATTTACTGATCTCATTGGGAGATGCTAGAGATGATCGACGGCATACTTCATAAGAAATGGACCTCCCCAAAATTACGGAAGTTTTTCTTTCAAGTAATTGTGCCTCCTGAAAAGGTACATGAGATTCTGGAGGAGGCCCATAGTTCTCCCACCGGGGGACATTTTGGCATAAATAAGACTTTGCAAAAAGTAAAGAAACGGTTTTATTGGGTGACTAACAAGAAAGACGTCGAGAAATGGTGCTTCCTGCAAGGTTTGTGTTGCAAGAAAAGGACCCATTAAAAAAGGAAAGTCTCCCCTTCAAGTTTACAATGTGGGCGCACCCTTCGAGAGGTTACAGGTAGATATTCTGTCCTTTACCGACTTCTTCATCTGGTAACAAATATCTTCTGGTGGTCGTGGATTGTTTCACAAAATGGCCAGAAGCTTTGCCCTTAAAGGATAAAAGGGCTGGTACTATTGCCAGATCTCTTGTCGATTAAGTCTTCTCTCGACATGGAGTTCCCTTAGAACTGCACACAGATCAGGGTAGGAATTTTGAGGCTAAATTATTTCAAAAAATGGCGGTGCTGCTAGGAATAAAGAAAACGCGTACGACCCCTTTTCACCCACAATCAGACAGGTCGAGCGTCAGCACCGCATCATTTTGGACTACTTAGCAAAGTTCATCTGTGAAAATCAAAAAGATTGGGATCGTTGGGTTTCCTTGTATTTACTGGCTTTCCGTTCTTCCAAGCAGGAGGTTACCGGCGCGACACCGGCGGAGATGTATCTAGGACAGGATCTCCGTTTGCCTCTGGATCTGTTAAGAGGAAATCCACCCTCAGTAGTGCAGGAAGAGGAAGGAGAGAGTTATGTGTCCAAGCTTAGGGATAGGCTGGACCTAATTCATCAGTTCGCTAGACGACGATTACAAATTAAATCCAAGAATGTTAAGTCTTGGTACGATCGTCGAGCTAGGCGAGTGTTTTTCGAGCCAGGACAGAAAGTCTGGTTTTATAATCTCCGTCGGGAAGTTGGGAAGGCACCCAAGTTGCAAAGTCCATGGGAGGGGCCATGGATAGTGGAGAAAAAGCTTAGCGACGTGGTCTATTGCATCTGCAAATCTCCGCGACATAAAAATAAAATTGTCCACATCGATCGTTTAGCTCTTTTCTCTGAGAGGGAATAGGGTAGTCTTGTTTTTTTTCTGGGTAATTCGAATTGACACAGAGCCCGTTTCACAATTGTATCGTTTTTTTAGTAATTAATTAATTTAAGCTAGTTTTTCTGCGTAATATGTTTCTGTTTCAGAGGAAGTTGCTTGTAAAGAAGAGACCAACATCTCCTACAATACTGACACGCAGGAAATGGGGTGTCACCAGAGGCCGTCCTGAACCGGGTGTTACCGGTCCGTCCGTACCGTGAACGGGAGTCACCGTGCGTATCCGAGTGTCACCAGAGTACCGCTAGCCTCTTCTTCGGGAGCCCCCGAGTAGCACTAGCTCTGTCCGTCCTGAACCGGGTGTTACCGGCCCGTCCGTACTTTGCACGAGTCACCGTGTGTATCTGGGTGTCACCGGAGTACCGCTAGCCTCTTCCTCGGGAGCCTCCGAGTAGCACTAGTTCTGTCTATCCCCGCCGAGTGCCGCCGAGGCACTACCGCCGATCGACCGCCGCGTGTCACCGACACGACTCGCATCCGCGATACACATTCGCACCACGTCCAGATATTATTAATATAAGCCGCGCTCCTGTTGTGTTTTGTACAAGCGGCGCTTCGTATATTGTTGTGTAAACCGCGCTCCTGTTATACCTGTTGTAAGACGCGCTTTGATATATTTCTTTTTTCTAAGCCGCGCTCCGTTCTAATTATTATTCTTTCTATAAACCGCGCTCCTGTTATTCGTTACAAGCCGCGCTCCGAATATTTTGTTTAAACTACGCTCCGATTATAAACCGCGCCTGTTATTTGTTACGACCATATACTGTAAGACCGATTGTACTCAATATCCAATCCTTCCATGTATATCCTTCAATGTCATCTGAATAAACGTTGTTATTAATCAAACACTGAGTAGTGTCTCCACTCTTTCTCACCTTCGACCCCGACGAGCTATTCTAATATCGTGTGCGAAAGACGTTCCGTCACAAGAAGATACCAAGAGAAGTGATAGCATGTCTTGTGAGAACAAGAACATATATTCGTCTCAACGAATATAATAAAAACAAACAAAAAAATTGTAAAAACTAAACAACAAAAAAATGTTTAAACTAACAAATAAAAAATAATGCACATGTACATATATTTTATTATTTTATTTATATAAGCCTACTTTAATTTTTATGTTAATTCAACTTTTTCAATAAATTAGTTAATAATGTAAGAAATATGTCTCTTATTTCTTAATATAATATTATTCTTGTATAAATTTTAAAAGAACTTATATCTAACTTTGATTGCAAAAGCAATGTAGTATATATATATTTTTTTTTCCAAATATAAAAGCAGTAGAAGTAAAAAGAATCTCAAAATTACAAAATTACAAATATTTAATACATGTAAAATCTTTAGTTATTAGCATAGTATACGTATTAAAATAAAATAATATTTATTTTATTTGAATTACCGTCGGTCAAAATAGACGAATAAAAGGAAAAGCTCTGATTGGCTGTATACAAAATATGCACAAGGACACACCATGTCTACCTTCATCACGGACTTGACAACGATTCAAAAAAAACTTAATAGCAAGTATAAAATGATTTCTGAATTTTTTTATGACTGTCAAGTTATTTTTAATTATTCGAAATCGAAAGATAGAAAAAATGGTTATTTATACAAGTAAGTATCAATATTATATAGTATTCATACAAGTAGTTATTTATACAAATATCAATGTTATATAGTATTTATATACATATATGAAGCGGAAAAGAACTATAGCGTCACAGAACTTGAATGCCTGACAATTGTATGTGGTATCTAGAAAATGAGTCACTGACCATCAATCGCTCCGTTGGCTGCAGAAAATGGAAGAACCGACTGGCCGTTTAGGTCGCTGGCTATTCGAACTCCAGTAGTATGAGTTCGACGTACGCTATCATAAGGTATGCGTAACCCATCCGGGAATCAACCAAGGATATATTCCGAACGATACCAGTTTGGCTTATTTTTGTTTCTCAATGTTGGCAGCCACCTAACTAAACCGAGAAGTGTTCCGAACCCACTATAACCTGTAAAAACCAGTAGTTTGCAGCTACACAAATTTTCCTTTTATTTCTTTTCTCTTGTGATAAAAGTTATAATATTAAAAATGAATAGAAATAAAGCGACGATATTTAATAAAGAGTAAAAATAAAAAAGATCGTATTTATATTTGTCTTTTACTATGATTTGTTAATGTAAATCAGTAAAATACCATATAATCTAAATAAATACCATATAATTGTGGTAAACAATTAGCACAAATATACAATTATTATACGATGCAAATATTGTTATAATACCATAATTTATTTTACACTNTAATTATACCGTACGTATATGTCAAATATACGTAAACTCAAATCCATGAGGGTTTGATGACTATTATGAGCTAAATAATAAATGACTTTTGTTACTAAAAAATTTTATATCTTATTGTTATGATTCNNGATTTTTAAATTAAACATTTCATCAGACATTTTATTAATTTTACTGTCGATTTGGTTAAACTTTAAACTGATTTTGGGTTTAACATGCTTTGGTCTGCAGATATAAGGCATACTATTTTGTTGAACTATTTACAGGTTATGACGGGTTCGGAACACTTCTCGGTTTAGTTAAGTGGCTGTCAACATCAAAAAACAAAACTAAGCCAAACAGGTATCGTTCGGAATATACCCCAAGACGTCCAAGCTCCCCGAAATAACCGACCGACTACAATGTGTGTGGTACCGACGTATTATAGCTTGTGACGTGACAAGGTCCGTCACAAGGGCGTAAGCCTGATCGAAGAAGGGAAATTTGGGATCGCGCCCGAGTCGAGAGGGAAGCGATCTTTCCTCTCCTCCACGCGTCCACCTTATTGCTTTCGTATCGTCAATTGCGAGTTCCCTATATTTTCTTTTCTTTTTTTCTCTTTTTTCTTGTCGCTTATTTTGTTTCTTTTCTTTTCATGCTTAATATTTTGCGCGCCTGTGAGAGCTTTGTTAGAGGCGAGTCCGATCGCGTATAGAGCCGGGTGAGAGGCTGGTAAAGGAGCCACGAGAGGAGCGGTGGAAAATCCAGGAGCGGCTGACCGACGGAGTTGTTGGGGAGCCCGGTGACCGCCGATCTCCATTTGAGTCCCTCCGGAGTACGACAAGGACCGGCACAAGCACTCCGTCAAGACGGAGGAATGAGCGAATCGCGGTCCAAGGGGCCCCTCGACCGCGACCGCGGCAGCAGCTACGTGTATCCAGTAGAAGGGAGCACGTAATACCTCCCCTCATCCATAACGGGCAGGATTCCTGGGCCTTCCTGGGCGAGCCCGGAGAGATTGCGCCGAGGGTGAGCGCCGTGGGCCGAAGACCCGAGCTACACCAAAAACGGGCGCCGCTGCCAGGGGATGAAACAGGCAATGGATCAACGATCGATAATAGGCACTTGGTTGCCTTATCACTCGCGGGGTGCGTTAGCGCCGCCGCAGGAAGACTCAGCGGGATCGCGGCCGGGCCCCGAAATTACTGTTCGGCGAGCCAGCGAAGCGTGAGGGTGGTGGACGATCCCGATCCCGACCGGATACCGAGAACGACAAGCCCGACGAGCCCGAGGGCTAGCGACGAGCTACGACGACCTCCTTTTGTAAGGCCTCCACCCTGGCATCGTTTATTGCGTGAGTTCGGCGCGGCCGGTTCCTCCCGGGCACGGTTCGAGTATCGTTTCGTTTTGTTGTGACGAATCACTTTGTGACGACCGCGTTCGCGGTTCGAGCAGTGAATTTCCGTTCGCGCGTTCCGGAGGAACCGACCGTTCCCGCTACTATAATTCGATCCATATCGTTTTCTTTCGCGTTGAGAGTGTAATGGACCTCGGTCATTTATTTCCCGATCGCGAGAGTGGAATTTCTTCCAAGAGCGCGGCCGCCGACAGTCATATTGTCGCGTATTTTATCCGCTAGCTTAAGCAAGTCTTACTTTATTTGAAGTCACGTCGATGATGTTTCGGTTGATAACGCCTCTTGCCTTGTAAAATAACGCACTGAGATCGCGTAATCTCCGAAGTGTCGCGTGTATTATTTCGCCTTGTCGGGAATATTTTACGCATTACGTACTCGGGTGTTCTTTATGAAATATATGTTACTTTTTTTATATGAAAGTGAGCGTTAAATCAGTGAAGTGCTTCCTCTCCTCCCCTTCCGTCACGCCCGCGAACCATCATCTCTGCGAGCTACCGGGAGTGTCCTACCGTCACGAAGTCTGTCGTGCTTTCGGAAATTTCCTCTTATTGGAGTATCGTGGTGTAAAATGTCGCACCTGGCGCTCAGTAACGATAAGCTTCAAATTATTGACGTTATGTATGCATACGTCTTTATCTCATACGATTTTATCTGCCTATATCTGACAATATTTGGTTATAAATATTCTTGTCTCGTCACGTCCAAAATTCATATTTAATCTGATCAGATTTTATCAGATTTCCATCAGATTTGATATGATCTGATATAATTTGATGTAATTAGATGTCTATGTTTTTTTTCCCGGGGACCGAATCTCCTGATGATGATCGTAATGATGATGCATTGTAAAGAATTTATAGAGAAATAATATAAATTACATAAATCAATCTTTATTGATATAAATTATCGATAAATAACGATATTATTTCTAACTAACCTGATATCTTGTCCACGGATGTTGACGTTCACGAGTACGGCGTAGACTGTATCAAAACAAATGCGTACTAAATCACGCGAGCTGCGAGCATCGTTTTTCATTTTTCATTTGTTTACATCGAGACGCGCTGTCAGCCTTTTTGATTGCAAACGCCGTTGGATAAACTTCAGGTATTTCGAACCAAATTTAAAAAATTCAGGGTAAACTGTTACATACACATACACATACCACATCAAATAAATTTTACACATATTTTCTTTCTTATATTATACTCTAATATTATTTTCAAATATTTTCATTTATTAAATATTCAATATGCAAACGAGTAATGAATTGACGAAAAAATCTAAAAAGCGAAGCTTTTTAGAAGCTTGGCTTAATGATATTCGATATAAATCTTGGATACAGAAAATATCATCCGATAGTAGTCTTTATCAATGTAGTATATGCGATAAACAATTTTCATGTAATACAGTACATGTCTCAAAACATGCCAATTCTGCCTATCATAATAAAGAAAAATCAGTGTTATATAATAATGATAATAATTTATTAAAAAATTTATTAAAGAAAAGAAAGAAAGAAGCGACATTTCAACACCGATGGTTAGANAATGAGCAATTTAAATGTTGGTTACGCGAAGTGCCACATGTTCCAAATTCATTTTCTTGCTCAATTTGCGATACATCTATTGTTGGTGGTTTATCGCAAATCTATCGTCACGCAGAATCTACAAATCATATAACGAAATATAAAATTTTTATTGAAACAAACAAATCAAATGAAGATTTGAATGAAGAAACTAATGAATTTCTGTCATTTGATGACCGTAAAAAGTCTATGNAGATTAGATATGCCGCGTTAATCGCAGAAGCAAATATTTCTATTCAAATAGCAGAAAAGTTTCTTAAATTTTTTCAACATACATCGAATGATGGTGAGGTAGCATAAAAATGGCATTGAGAAACATAAAAATGGCATGAACAAAATGTACTAATATCATGATAGATGTTTTGTGCCCAGTAGAAACAGAAAGTGTCGTTAACAAGATTCAGAACACAAAATTTACTGTATTTATTGATGAAACATCCGATATTTGCAATGATAAATGGATGACTTTTGTTGTTCGTTATGTTGATGTAGAGACTTTAGATATTCGTTCTCAATTAAATAAGCTAATAAATATTGACCAGAGATTCTAGTGCAGAAAAGTTATTTAATGCTTTTAAATATGAAATGTTGAAATTACAGATTCCATTTTCAAATATTGCCTTGTCATGCGACAATGCGTCTGTCATGATAGGAAACACGTATCTTTTAAAAGAAAATTAGAACAAGAATGTCCACGTTTATTAACATTTGAATGTCGTTGCCATTTGGCAGCGTTAGCAGCTCATGCTGCATGTGATAAAATTCCTTCAATTTGCAAAGAATTTAAAAAAAAATTTCTAATTTTATTAATAGCAGTCCGAAACGTTCGGCTATTTTTACAGAATTCTCTGAATGTTTCCAAAACAAAAAATTAAAAATATTAAAATTATGTGATACATGCTGGTTTTCTCACTACTTGTGTGTAGAAAGACTTCTAGAATCTTGGGATACAATTAAACATTTTTTACTGAAATAGTTGTAAGTGAAAAAACGAAATCTGGAGAATATTTATTGTCTTTGATGGGCAATGTAGAACTNAAAGCATATTTTCTTTTTTTAAAATATATTTTAAATTTATTTAACGCATTTAATGCATTTTTTCAAGCATTAGAAACGAGAATACATTTGTTGCAGCCAAAATCTCTAAACTTTCTTTTCGAAGTCTGTCAAAATTTTTTAAAAAAAGAGCATTTGAAACCTTTCTCTATAAACATAATATTCTCTCTAAAGGAAAATTAAAAAAATCTTAATGAAATTATCTTAGGATCAGAATATGAATATCTTAACGAATTAATGATGCAAGGNCATACAGACATTGTTACAACAGTTCGAGAGAACTGTTTAACATTTTATGTAACTGCCGCAGAGGAAATTCGTAAAAGATTACCAGTAAATGATACTTTTTTATCTAAGTTACAAGTTTTTAGACCTAATACAAGTTTGTTTAATACTGATAGAGAAACGTTATTCAATGATGTTTCTTTAATAGCTAAAATTATTGGTGACATTGATGAAGATGCCTTAAAAAAAGAATGGTTTGTATTACCATCAGATTTTACAATGGAGGAGAAACAAAGCCTCTCTAATTTAAGTTTCGACAACATGTGGAAAGAAATTTTGCAATGTCGGTACCCTAATAATACTATTAGATATCCAAATCTAACAAATGTTTTGAATGCTGTTCGAGCATTTCCAAGTTCCAGTGCCGATCCAGACAGAGTGTTTTCCCTCTTAAGTGATATAGAAACAAAAAAGAAATAAACTCTCGTCAGCTACTGTTAATGCTATTTGTGTTGTAAAATCGGCATTAAAAGCGAGAGGAGAAATAGCCATAAATATGAAAATAGAGGAAAAACATTTGTCTCTTCTATTAACGAAGAAAGCACTCACTATTAAAAAACATCGTAGTGCTTTAAGACTATATGCTGCGGATGACATTGCTGGACCCTCATTTGCATAAAATGTAAAATATTTGATTTTCAGAATATTTGTAAATAATATATATGTAAAAATTAAGCACATAAAAAATCTTGTCTGTAAATGACATCACGCTTATAAAGTTAAGCGTGTAAAAAATCTTGTCTG